>JAYKKT010000078.1:22980000-23382500 GCA_036023115.1 Brasenia schreberi
AGTGAATACCTTTAATTAATAAACAACAAATTTATAAAGTTACAACTTATAATCATTAAGACCAAAACGTTACAAATTTACAATTAAAAGTTAAAACAATCCTCCACAACGTGGATTGTAATCAACAAAAGCATGGTAATCGACATAGTAAGGATCATCATCTCCTCCTCCCTCTTCCTCCTCCACAATGGAATCCGCCCATCCAACACCTTCATCTTTATCATCATCTCCAACTCCAAGTTCAGCTTCGGGTTGGAGTGTCTCCAATTTTCATAATCTAAATTGATGGGAACTCTTCTTTGACCCAATCATCAAGAATATTAACATTTTTGTTGCTCAACGGGTCATATGATACCTTCTTGCATCCTTTTGCATTTGTAATATAGAATATCGAATGCAATATAGTCACATCAATCATTAATTATTAATAAGAAAGAACTAGGCAAAAAAAAATATTTATAAAATTGTTACATTTGCCTTAACTTCATATTATATGCGATGTATACCAAATCACACATTCTGCTTCTTTTTCTTGTGAATGCATTCGAAAAGCTCCAATTTTTGTGAGACCCACACAAACTGCATGTTTGACTCAATATATGTTGAGCAAACCTTGTCAAGTTTGGTGCATCTACACCAAAGCGAGCCCGCTATTTATATGAAATAAAATATGATAATGATTAATAAGAAACACTCAAAGTCAATCAATTGACAACTTAAATGAATATCAATAAAAACACATAATACCTAGTCACATTTGGGAGCGGAGTTGGATTGCAATTGACCTTCCAAAATCTTAAACACTATGTATATACTTGCTTAACTCTAAATAGATATTGCAACCAGAAGACAAATCTTGTACAAGGTTAAAACCATTTGATATACATTTTTTACTTCTTAGTCCTCTACAAAGTTGGAAAAAAATTGAATAGTAGGGTTAAGAAAATATGTAGCAGTATGTAAATCATGATGCATTTGGTGGTTCCAGCATTCATTAATTATCTTTTAAACCTTTTTTAGAAGTGACCACTTGCGGTCAAAATTTACTTGTATTTTCAATTTGGCCTTATCCATAGCATCATATATGTGTCTATCTTCACTATCTATCATTCTCAACATCTTCACTAAAAGCACAATCATCCTCAACAAAGTGTTGCATTTCTTTCAAAAGTTATCATTAAAAATAATATCTACTACAATAACCTCATATCTCTTTCTTGACCAACCTATAGAGCTCCATTCATTATATACAAACAGTTTTTTCAACGCATTTTTTTATACGACAAGAGTTTGAACGATAATAACATTTGTAGAAAATCTTATCAACAAAGACCTAAATGACTCCCTTCCACATGTATGGATTCACATAAAATGCAATACAAAAGAATGCTTATAAATAAATTTTGTGACATTTTTGCGCGCATCTATAATCCCTCTTATTTCCTTCACGAGCTTCCTCATGGCCTTATTTCATCCATTGCATTCAAATCTTCATGCAATAAGTCTATGCAATGTGCAACACATGGAATCCATACATGGTTCGCCTCAAGCATCTTACCCACAGCTCTAAAATATGCAGTATTATCAGTAATAAATTGAAACATTTGAAACAACTACATTCTCAACAACTTTCTCAAAAATATGGAGTAAATTATATACAATTTTATGAATATGGGACAAGTCATATAATTTCAAAAACAATGTCTCATTCGGATAATAAACCAAGAAGTTCACCAAAGACCCACACTGACCATCTGTCCAACCATCAACCATAATAGAATATCTCGTGTCCTTCCATGACTACCTAAATTCAAAACTTGATGCATTAATTATATCAACCCATTTATGCAGTAATGTACCCCTGGCATGATAAGTAGAGACTCTATAACCCGATCTCATTCAGGCAATAACATCTGCCATACTTTAAAAAGAAATTGAGTTTGCAACATTAAAAGGGGAACACTTTTCATAAAAAAAATTATGTACACTTCAAATCTACTTTCTAAATTACCTCTTTTGAAGCTATAGCTGCCTGGCTGAGCTCCCAGAGTCGTATGTGAGGAAAAAAAATGAAGGCATCCCACTACCGTTGGCTCTGACTCCTTTACTACCTCTCGAAGGCATCGAGCGAGTAGAAGCTCTTTTAGTGGAATAAGATTTAACTCCACTGCTACTGTCACCAAAACCTACACTCTTTCCCTTTTCTCACCTTCTCCTCTCCTTTTTATTCGTTTCTTCTTTCATCTCAATTGCACAATGAAATTCATCACCATACATCCCTTGAGAAGCATCATTAAATGGTTAAGGCATCCCAACTATCTAATTTTGCCCTCTCTTACCCTTAATGTCTTCCTCTCCTTCTAAGTCTCCAATATCTGCTCAATCTCGTACTTCACTACTTCAAAAACCCAATGACAAGCACTAGCATCTTTCTTGGTTCCTGTAATGTAGTATTTTAAATGAGAAATACCATCATGCGTTACTGCATTGCAAAACATACACCTGTTTATCAGCCTATTGCCTTCGTACACTGGGGTGCAATATTTCCATGCAGGATCGACCCTATCGAAAGCCATTAAGATAAGAAGAGACAATCAATAAGAAGAAAAGGTTTTTAGAGATAAAAAATCACGAAATGTGTAAAAACCTCAAATTTTTTAAGTGAAGAATCGGTAAAATGTAAAAAAAAGGGGTATGCCACATATTTGACAAAAGCCCTATAGATGGGGAGTTGGATTGGGTGAAAAACTTTAAAATCTTGTGAATAAACCATAAAATAAACAAGAATAAGGATGAAGAAAGGATTTGAGAGTAAGAGAATAGCGTGAAAAAGGGTTTGAGAAGAAGCATAAGTGATTTTCACAACTTCGGATTCTCGGATTTTATACCAAAAAAATTATTATCGACTCATGTGATACGAGTTATATCGTACGATACAACCCCATATCACACAATACATTACAATACGACACGATAAATTACTTCTTGTGATACATGTGCGTGTATCGTACCATATTTTTGTACGATACACCAGTGTTGTCTGATGCGTATCGTATCGCTGGGCTCCATGATACGGGCGTATCGTATCGTACTTTAATATTAAAATAATACAAAAATTATTTAAAAAATCAAGAAAAATCTGGTAATTGCATTAAATTCATATAATGCAAAGTTTAGCATAAATTGAACATTCAACATTGAATAATTGCATCCAAAATTACATATTTTGAAGCAAAAAATGAAATACATTTACATTTTACATATTGTAAATTTGTATCAGGATCATTAACTAAATAATCTTCATCTTCTCCTTGATAAAGATTCAAAGTTTCTCATCACCTTCTGCTTTAAAATGAAAATCTTCATCTCCTTCATGATGTTGTTGCACTTTAAATTAATTCGTGTAATGTCTTCTTCGGTTAGGAGCACATTTTCTTCGTTATCTTCCATAATCCACTCATCTAATATATCAAAATTAACAAACTGCTATCTTTGTACATGTAGTTGTCATATTTGCTAATTTTCATATGTGAGCAAAACAATGAGCTCCATTTCTTTGATTATTGAGTCTATGACACCTTAGTGATGTGAATATTACTTGATGATATCCCCTTTTTCTCTTACTGGAGACTAGCTTTTTAACTAGTGCTTGAGCTCCATTTCTCACTTCACATACTGAGTTAAGCCTCACACACGTTGATCATGTTCAACTCAATGGAAGTCATGTAAGGTGAACCCTAAAATAGTGAAGTTGTGAAATGCCCACTCAATGAACCGAGACAATCAAATGTTTTTAATTGTTTGTGATCTCATGAAATTAGAAACTACTAGCAGAAACATACCTAAAAGTTGGCAACAAAAAGAGAAATGGTTTTCACAAATTTTATTTGTTCATAAATTATTCTTATTCAATAAATGAAATTATAAACCCAAATTACAAGCATATTGGAGGATATCTTAGAGGGAAGTGAAGAGAGGCCAGAAACCTGCAAAAAAATTGATTAAAAAAAAAATTGGGCGTATCGTACGATACGACACGATAACTTGTAGATGGCTTCCCACGATACGGATAACACTGTGATACATAATAAAATTATATCGTACGATACGATATGATTTTTACAACATTGGTATCGAGTATAATAGAAAACCAATTTGGATTCATGCCTGACAGATCTACCATTTAAGCGATTCACCTATTGAGACATCTTATGGAACATTTTATAGCAAAAAAGGAAGAACCTTCACATTATATTTATTGATCTAGAAAAAGCTTACGATAGGGTGCTAAAAGATGTTCTTCGGAGAATCTTGGAAAAGAAAGGTATCCCATTCACATATATAAATCTTATACGAGACATGTTCGATAGTGCTAAAACAAGTGTGAGGACTCATGAAGGAATGACAGACTCCTTTGCAGTTAATATTGGGTTACATTAGGGATCAACTTTAAGTCCATATTTATTTATATTGGTCATTGATGAGTTAACAATACATACTCAAGATGGAATACCTTGATGTATGCTATTTGGAGATGACATTGTGTTAGTAGATGAGTTTAAGAAAAAAGTTGGAAACATAAAAATAAAGATTGACAAACATTGCCTCCCTCAAAAGGAAAGTTTTAAATACCTAAGATCAATTTTTCAATGTAATGGAAAAATTAATGGAGATGTTATGCATAGAATTAATGTTGGTTGGTTAAAATGAAGAGGGGCATCAATTATTCTATGTGAGAAGAAGATACCATTGAAATTGAAAGGTAAATATTATAGAGCAACAATTAATTAGACCTGCTATGTTTTATGGTTCGGAGTGTTGGGCAGTTAATCATCAACACGTGCAAAAGATGTTTGTAGCAGAAATAAAGATGTTGAGATGATGAGCGGTCGCACAAGGAAAGACCGTATATGTAAAGAAGAGTTGACTGAAGTTCACCCTAGGGAAGAAATCTAGGGAAGAAATCATGTGCTAGTGTACAGTGGATGAAGAAAGGGATCAAAATACCCTATCCTCAAGATTTTGCATCAAACAGAAAAGGGATTAATACCATCAAGTGAATTGAAGGAAGGAATCATGCTTGGGTATCAGATTGGTCTGACATTGAATATGCAGCCAAAAGTTATTTGACTTATTTAAAACCAGTCATCCCAGTTATAGAGAAAAGGCTTTACCGGATCTTTCGAGAATGCTGCAATGACTTAATATCATCTAGATACACCGTGCTTGAGGTTAAAGTGGCTCTCCATCAGATAGGGGTGACCAAAGCCCTGAGCCCGGATGGTATACCAGCTTATTTTTTAAGTACTACTGGCATATTGTAGGTTCCGATATCTCTCGAGCTGCACTTCATTTCTTAAATGAGAATGGCGATATTTAGAGTATTAATTGGACCCTCAGTTCTTTCGTTGCAAATGTATCGAGTCCTTCAGGTATGAGTCACTTTTGACCTATTGCTTTATGCAATGTGGTTTTACAAATTAATTGGTAAGGTCGGTGGAATTTTTTTAAATAGGTTATTCTACCTCGCATTATCATGAAATCCCAAGGTGCTTGATATTATTCTTATAGCCCATGAGCTTATTCGTGCTTTTAGAAAAGAAGGCAGCTTGGTAAGAATGGTGTGATGTCCCTCAAACTTGATATGAGCGAGGTCTATGATAGAATGGTATGGGCCCTTCATTGAAGCTATCATGACAAAAATGGGATTTTGTAATCTATGGATTGATAGTCATGAATTTTATTCAATTACTATCCTATTCCGTGCTTGTAAATGGCAGGTCGGGAGCATCATTGACTCCTCAATGGGGCTTTGAGACAAAGAGATCCTACCATATCTTTTTGTACTATGCATGGAAAATTTATCCTCCTCCCTTCAAAAAGCAATGGAAAGAAAGCAAATTTCTGGTTTGAAGGCTAGTGTCCATGGCCCGGAGATATCCCATTTATTCTTTGCAGATGATAGTCTCATTTTCATGAAAGCTTCTAGTGACAATCATACAAAATTAATGAATATCCTTTCTCTTTATTGTTCATCATCTGGTCAAAGTATTAACTGTGATAAACCTTCTGTCTTCCTTAGTCCAAATACTAGATTAGACGTGAAACAGGATATGAGCAGATGCCACCCAAAGGAAGCCTACTCTGAAAAGTATCAGGGTCTTCCATCAATAGTTGGGAGATCAATAGTTGGAAATGCCTTAAGGCTGTAAGGCAAATATTCTTCCAAAGGAAGGGAAGGAGGTGTTGATAAAGATGGTGGCTCAAGTAATTTAATACTAAAAAATTGGTAAAAATCCAAAAAATAAGAAACAACAACAACAACAACAACTAAGCCTTTTCTCATACTAGACGGGGTCGGCTACATGGATTCCTTGTTTCCATAGATCCCTATCGTGTGCCATGTTAGCAGTTAACTCACAATAAGCTAGATCATTCTTTAATGTTTCTTTCCAACACTTTTGTGGTCGTCCTCTAGCTCTTTTAATCCTTTCGAAATTTAGTTTTTCATACCTTCTTAGAGGTATGAAAATTAGAACTATGGAGAGAAATATTAGAAAGCAAAGGCCTCCGACTTAGTAGAACAAAGACATAATATATGGAATGTAAGTTTGATAATTTGGCTACTTCAGAGGACATAGAAATTAAAATTGGCACACATTGCATTCCCCAAAAGGAAAGTTTTAAATACCTAGGGTCAATTTTTCAAAGTGATGGAAGAATTGATGGAGATGTTACACATAGAATTAATGCTGGTTGGTTAAAATGGAGAGGAGCATCAGGTATTCTTTGTGATAAGAAGATACCATTAAAATTAAAAGGTAAATATTATAGAGCAGCAATTAGGCCTGCCATGTTTTATGGTTCTGAGTGTTGGGCAGTTAATCATCAACATGTACAAAAGATGTCTGTGACAGAAATGAAGATGTTGAGATGGATGAGTGGTGTGACAAGAAAAGACCGTATATATAATGAGGTTATTAGAAACAAATTAGGAGTGGCACCAATAGAGGATAAAATGAGAGAACATTGTTTAAGATGGTTTGGACATATAGAACGAAGATCAGAAGAAGAACCTGTAAGAAGGGTAGAAAAACTAAATTTGAAAAGTATTAAAAGAGGTAGAGGACGACCACAAAAGTGTTGGAAAGAAACAATAAAGAATGATCTAGCTTATTGGGAGTTAACTGCTAACATGGCACACGATAGGGATCTGTGGAAACAAAGAATCCATGTAGCCGACCCCGTCTAGTATGGGAAAAGGCTTAGTTGTTGTTGTTGTTGTTGTTGTTGTATACCTTCTTAGAGGTTCTTCTTTTGATCTTCTTTATATATATCCAAACCATCTTAAACAATATTCTCTCATTTTATCCTCTATTGGTGCCACTCCTAATTTGTTTATGATAAGCTCATTATGTATACGGTCTTTTCTTGTATGACCACTCATCCATCTCAACATCTTCATTTCTGTCAATGACATCTTTTGTACATGTTGATGATTAACTGCCCAGCACTCATAACCATAAAACATGGCTGTTTTGTTAACTCATCAATCACCATTATAAATAAGTACGGACTTAAAGTTGATCCTTAATGTAACCCAATATTAACTTCAAAGAAGTCTGTCATTCCTTCATGAGTCCTCACACATGTTTTTGTACCATTGTACATGTCTCTTATAAGGTTAGTGTATTTCAATGGGATATCCCTTTTTTCCAAGGTTTTCCAAGGAACCTCTCTCGGTACTCTATCATAAGCTTTTTCTATATCAATAAATATCATGTGAAGGTCTTTTTTTTTTGCTCTAAAATGTTCTATAAGACGTCTCAAAAGGTGAATCCCTTCAATAGTAGATCTGCCTGGCATGAATCCAAATTGGTTCTCTATTGTACTTGATACTTGTCTTAACCTACGTTCGATAATTCTTTTCCACAATTTCATAGTATGACTCATTAACTTGATACCTCGATAATTCACACAATTTTGAATGTCTCCCTTATTCTTATATATGGGTATAAGTGTACTTGCTCTCCATTCCTCAGACATCTTTTGGTTTTTCCATGTTTCATTAAATAGTCTTGTGAGTCAAGTGATTCCTATTTCTCATAGTATTTTCCAAACTTATATAGGAATATTATCTAGTCCACCGATTTACCACCCTTCATATGCTTAAGAGCCTCTTTGACTTCATTCTTTTGAATACGTCGGTAGAAATTGTGGTTTATATACTTTTCTGATTTGGTTAACTCTCGTAAGCTAATACTAACATCTTTATTTTCATTAAAAAGCTTATAAAAATAGTTTTTTCATCTATTTCTTATATCATCATTTGCCACTAGAATTTTTTCATCCTCATCGTTGATGCATCTAACATAATTAAGATCTTTAGTTTTCTTATCTCTAGTCCTAGCTATCCTAAAAATATCTCTTTCACCATCTTTTTGAGTTGAGTTTTTTATATAAATCCTCCCAAATTTTAGCATTTTCTTTACTCACGGCCTTTTTCGCTTCCTTCTTTGCTTTCTTATAAGCATCTAAAGTTTCACTAGTTTTCTTAGTATAATGTAATTTGTAACATGCCCTCTTTGCATTGATTTTATTTTGCACTACTTCACTCCACCACCAAGCTTCTTTTTGTGCCAATACACCTCCCTTAGATACACCTAACACATCTTTCGCCACTTTCCTAATATGTATAACCATATTGTTTCGCATATCACAGAGTGTACCAACATAATTCCAAACATCTCCTTGAAGGACTTTGTGTTTAAATATATCTTTTTTCTCGCTTTTAAGGTTCTACCATTTAGTTCGAATAGCTCGATGCACTCTTTTCTTCTTTGTTCATTTTTTTATTTGTAAATCCATAACTAAAAGTCGATGTTGGGTGGTTAAGCTTTATCATGGAATTACCTTGCAATCTTTATAACACACTCTATCTTTTTTTATACAAATAAAGTAATTAATTTGTGTTTGTGATAAGCCACTCTTATAAGTAATTAAATGTTGATCTCGTTTTTTGAAGATTGTATTGACTATAGAGAGATAAAATGCCATAGCTCCCTACCTTCTTCCTTTATATCCCCAAAACCAAAGTTTGAATACCTTGATATCCTAATGCCTCTTTAACATGTCCATTTAAGTTTCCTCCTAAACAAATCATCTCCCTTTGTGGAATCCTTTGAATCACCTTATCTAACTCTTCTAAAAAAGCTATCTTTATACTATCTTCTGGTCGTTCTTGGGGTGCGTAAGCACAAACTATATTTAAAACCTCTGCTCCTAACACTAATTTCAACGTCATGATGGTCATGATATCGTTGTATGTCTATTATACTATCCTTTAAATCTTTGTTTATGCCTTTTCTTTACCTGAGTACCATAATTTAAAACGTGTATCCTCTGTCTCCTTTGCTTTTTCTCCAACCCATTTTATCTCTACCATAATTTAAAACCCATTTCGAAGTTTTACGTTGGCTGTCGGATACCTAACACAACCCTCCTCCTTTATTCGGGCTTGGGACTGGCAATGCAAGGGTGATCCCTTATATGAGCGGAGTTCCAAAAAATAAGAAAAAAGAGGAAAAATCTGATAATTTCAAAGAATTTATATAATGCAAAAGTTTAGTACATATTCATCATTCACCATTTAGTAATTAAAAAAAATTAAATAATTTGAAGTTGAATCCTTAAAAAAAGTATAATTTTCATAATTGAAAAAAATACATTTACACATTGTAATCAGGATCATTAACTAAATAATCTCCATCTTCTTTTTGTTGAAGTTCCTCACCACCTTATACTTCAAAATCAAAATTTTCATCGCCTTTATTATGTTGCGCTCCTTCGAAATTAATCCATGTAACGTCTTTTTCGGTTAGTAGTGCATTTGCTTGATTATCTTACATAATCCACTCATCTAATATATCAAAAATTTCCAAACTTATTGGATCAAATTGGTTTTCTTTTTTATTTAACTTTTTTAATTTCCTATAAGAAAGAAAGATAAATGATTAGTAAATAACGTTAACAATTAAAGTCAAACAAATATTGAATTAAATCTTTAAGTAGTAAGTAATATAAGATTTGGCTTAGAACTCTTAATCATTGAGCAGCTTATGTTCCAACCTATTGCGTCTTTTTGTGTGGATGTGTTGAAAGACACTCAAATTCCTTTCATAACCCGTTATACTAAAGATTTGGCTTAGAACTCTTAATGTAAAATCTCTAAGGTTTGGGCAATAACTTCCAAACCTATTATAGAAAAGGACAAACATCAGGGACTTAATCCACAATAAATATAAGATTGAAGAAACTTAAATATGAAGATAAAAATTTACCTGAGTGTATATTAGTGCGGTTGCGAATTGCTATAAGTAAGCCCATGAAGAAACTTATCATTGAGGTATTCAATAATTGTTTGTTCCATCTATTATCTATAGTGTTTCACACGAGCACATAATCCTTATTTCCTCTATTAAAATTACTTCTAATGGCTTCTTTTGCCCTATCCATGGCTTCATAAAGGTAACCATAGATGGTTTTTCCTTGCTATCATCCAATCTCAAAACCTTCACTAAAGGACATGTAATCCTCAACAGTCTAACACATGCATTCCAAAATGTATTCCTGAAGACTGTCTTTGAAATCTCATTTAACTTTTTGTTTCTTCTATTTTGAGGCAACTTTGCAAATTGTTGCCACTCATTTGAGGAAACATTCTCTTTAAGGCTTGCTTTTGTTTCACAATGCTTTGTACAGATAAGAAATTAGTTGCAAACTGAGTTGTAGTTGTATGAGGGAGCTCTACACCATCTGTATATCTTCTCCATCATACATAATACAAAAGCTTGGTTATAGATTAATTTGGTGATATCTTGACATCTCACCAATATCTTCGAGGATGAGATATAAACAATGGGTTGTGTAATTTGGTGATATCTTGACATCTCACCAATATCTTCGAGGATGAGATATAAACAATGGGTTGTGTCTCATACATAATACAAAAGCATGGTTATACAAAGGAGCTCTGCATCATCTCGGATATCACCTTATCAAACTCTTGCCTTAGACCTTTAAGGTATGCCTCTCCTCTCATATGTCTAGAAATCTCAAAAACATAAGTCATTTAGGATAATAGACAACAAAGTTTAACAAAGTCTTTCATCGCCTATTTGTCCATCTATCTGCCATGATAGTGCATTATGTCTCCTTCCATGACTCTCTGAAAGTCGAATAATATTCTTGCACTTCATGGACAATCTTATCTAATAGCTTTTCGCTCAACTTTTGATAAGAGACCATATTATACCTTAGACCAATGTTAGCAACTGCATCTAGTAGAAAATGAAAACTATTTGCATACATTAAGTGGAATGCATGTATCATAAGACCATCTGCTCACTGCAAGGTCTGCTTGCTCATGCAGTTGTTTTGAAGCCATAACAACACGAATTCTAGGTTGAGCACCATGTGTAATGTTAGGAGGGAAAAATGACTGTGTGCTAGAGGAAGCTCTTTCTCTACTCCTTTCTCTTCTACTACTTCCACTTGCAACATCTTTAATAACCCTATTTTTTCACTTCCACTTGCAACATCTTTAATAACCCTATTTTCTCCTGGTTGGTGGTTGAGAATTACTACTATCAACGTGTGTCCTACCTTTAGAAGGAATACTATCACCCATTCCAACATCATAATCCTCTTCCTTAAACATCTCTGCTCTAAATTATTTATAGACATTACCATTTAATGCCTTCAGACAATTTCCTAACTCTACTTCTACGAGAAGCAACTTCTTTCCTTGTCCTTGTTAGTTGATGTTTCAATCGTGAAATTCCACCACTAACCACCTGATAAAACAAACATTTGATCTTAAATCTGTTTTTCTCAACTTTTGTATCCCATTGTCATTTAGGATTTTGAGACCAAGATTTGGAGTCCCTAACACCCATTCCTGCCATCTCAATTGAACGCTTCAATCTAATAAAAAACCTAGAAATAAAAGCACTTCATAAATCCCTAATGTTCACATAACTCTAAAATAGAGTGTCTCGCACTTCATATGGATATAATAAAAATCATATCCACGTACTTCATAACTTAATATTTTGTCAATCAAAAAATAAAAACACAAATAATACCAAAAAACAACAAATATAATTTTTTTTTTGAAGAACTCCAAATGTATACCTACAACGTTGGTTGGGGCCTTGCACATATGCCGTAGAGCACTTTTTTGGAGCCGTGAACACTAAGGAGGGAGAATAACGGGAGAGAGCCTTGGGAGGTTTGAAAAGAAGCTCATAACCTCCAAAAACACGGGTTTCTGTTCGGCCAGGGACGTATTAGACGATACTTTCCGTATCGTACAATATGACACAATACTCTCTTATCGTACAATATGGTACGATACAGATAACACTAGTTAAAAGTACAGGGAATAACAAATATATAACAAAAAGTGTCTTTTTACCTTTATTTTAAATTCATATGTAATATATACCAAATAACGAAGACTAGCATGCTCCAATCTATTTCTCATCTTTGTATGGATGCATTAAAAGAAAATCCAACTCCTCTTGTATCCACTTGAACTATATATTTGGCTTAATATGCATAGTGCAAATCTCAACAAATTCGGTGCATTCACACCAAATCGAGCCCACTATTAATCTAAAATAAAATATAATAAATGAAAGGATTAAGTCTTAAGAAGCAACACAAGTCACAAGAATGAAAAGTAAGAATAATTTATCAAAAAACCAAATCATACATGGTTGCATATGGGTGTAGAGTTTATTGCAATTGGCCTTCTAAAATCTCAACGCTATGTGTATACTTACGTTGGTCTAAATAAATGCTGCACCTAGTAAATGAATCTTGTATAAGGTCAATTACATTCAATATCCCTTTCTTAACTTCTTCGTACTCTACAAAGTTGGGAGAAAATCTAATAAAAAGATTAAAAAAATATACAACAGCATGCAAATCATGATGTATTTGTCGATTCCAACGTACATCAACCAATCCTACTTCTACTTTCACAAGAACCTACACTCTTTGGTGTATCTCGTCTTCTCGTGTTCTCTTCAACTGTCTCTTCCTCCTTATTTCTATCCATTTTATGAATTTCTTCTCGAGAAGTATCTTGAGACACCCCAACAACCTATTTATACACTCTTTATCGTAATCTATTATTTTCCTTCGACCAATACTTGCATCATTTTTAGTTTTTGTAAGATATTTCATCCAGAAAATACCTTCATGCTTCATCTCGTTACAAAACATACACTTGTTCAGAAGCCTATTGCCTTTATACACCGATGTACACTACTTTTACGAAGGTGGAAAATCTAATAATCTATGAAAGCCCCAGATTTTCAAGTGAAAAATCAGGTTACAAAGGAGTAAGTATGAAAAGGAGAGTAGGCTACGGATTTAAGAAAAATCTTATAGATTTTAAAGGTTATTTTGACAAAAATGTGTGATTTTTCCATGAAATCGAGTAAATGAAGGGTATGAAAACCGTTTGGGAGAAAGGTAGGAGTTATGGAAGGGTTTGGGAGCAAGCAAAATATTAGAAAAAAATGAGTTTCTCGGGTTTGGAAGATAGAGCATGATACGATAAATCACAAGGCACAATACGACATCATGTATTGTATTGTGTTGCCCTATGATATACGATAAACTCATGCCATATCGTATGATACGGTATAAGTTTACAACATTGGTACATCCCAACGGCTAGTAGTGTAGTTGTTAGGGGTTGTTGCTCTCTTATTCTACCTCTATAAATAGAAGATGTGCATGAAATAAATAAAGTTTCGTTGTTTTGGTATATTGTATATTCGGTTTGGCTTGTGTACCAAGTGTTTGGTGATTTGACTTTTGAAAGATCTTGTGTTGTTGGTGTTTGGATTTGTGGACATTGTCGGCTACATCATAGTGGTATTTTTAACAAGGTATCAGAGCATAGATTCAACCTGATTGTGAGAAGATTCTCAAAATTGGGCGTTGTTTGACTATCTTATAGAAATCAAGGTATTCTTCATATTTCTTATTGTTTTTCTTGAGAAAATGGAAGAAAAAAGCGAAACATTTCATTGTTTGTTGATTCTCAATTCTTATACAAGTTGGGTATGTACATAAAGAAATATTTTATTTGAAAAGATTATTGACATTATATTGATGGTACAATTAAGGATCCCTAATTGATAGAAGAAGGGTTTGATGATGATGAGTTTTTAAAGACGTAAGACAAATACAAACAAGAATTGAAAAAGTCGGAGAAATAGTAGAATTAACATGTTTGATAATGCCCATGAGACTTGAGAATTTCCTAATAAAACTCATTTTCAAGACGATTTTGTTTTTCAAATAAATTTGATGGAAAAGATGATAATATTTAAACAAGGTTACATGAGTATTAAGGAATATGACAATGAGTTTTCCGATCTATTAAACAACTTAGGAGTTTTGATAAATTCGAAAAACTTCAAAGTATGGATGAGTTTCAATAATATCTTGACAATCAATATATTTTCTTGTTTATACGAGAATTACGAGATGAATTTGAGAACACAATATCCAATTTGATACATAAAAAATTAAGATCGATTTAGTTATGGAAGAAACTATATTGAGAAATTTAAGAGACAACAAGGAAGTGCTTCTTGCCATATCTAGACCTGAAAATTGTTTGAAGACATACAAGCCTCCACACATCAAAAATAGTGAGGAAATAGACAATAATTGAAGGCTAATGTAATGCCTTGGCCAAAGAAGAATACGATTTGCCATTATTGCAAAGAGAGTGGATATATCAAGACCACATGTCTTCTCTTGTTGAGGAAGATTCATCAAGTGGTTGTGATTAATAACAAGGAAGAAGTGATACCTTTAAGAATCAAGGCTTGTATGCCTATATGGTTTGGCTTGTGCACCAAGTATTTGGTGATGATTTGACTTGTGGAAGATCTTGTGTGATCATTGGTGTTTTGCTTTGTGGACATTGTTGGATACATCATAGTGCTATTTTTAACAAACTACTGTTGAAGTTCATCCGACCCGGTGTGGTATGGGAAAAGCTTAGTTGTTGTTGTATCGGTGAAGTTCATGCCTGTTAATTTTGCTCAATTGTTTATTATTGTTAATAATAACTCCACCCATGTAAGGGATCACCTATGCATTGTCGGTCCCAAGTCCGAATAAAGGAGGAGGGTTGTGTTAGGCTTTTGACAACCAGCATAAAACTTCGTCGGATTTTTACAACATGGATTACAAAAATTATGAGCAATGCTTTGGGGCGTCCTCGCCTAGCGATGTGCTGCAGAACCCGAATGCAGTAAGAAGTAAGCAATGACCACTACATTTTCGCCCGAATGTAGTGAATCAATTACAGAGAGGGTTCCCACATCATGGACGGTTGTGGGTAAAGAAGTTAGTCCCGCTACATTCTCGCCCGAATGTATTGAAAAATTTTCAGAGAGGGTCTCCGCATTTTGATTATGGACGGATGCGGGGGGTAAGGAAGCTAGTCTTAGATAATAAGATTCGTATTGGTTTTTGGAATATCAGAACATTATCGGGTAAGCTAATGGAGGTGGTAGATACTATGATTCGGAGAAAGATTCATATTCTATGTTTACAGGAGACAAAATGAGTTGGAGAAAAAGCAAAGGAGATAGAGGATACAGGTTTTAAATTATGGTACTCAGGTAAAGAAAAGGCTCGAAATGGAGTTGGTATTATCATAAATAAAGATTTAAAGGAGAGTGTAGTAGACATACAATGATATGGTGATCGAATCATGACGTTGAAATTAGTGTTAGGAGCAGAGGTTTTGAATATATTTTGTGCTTACGCACCCCAAGTAGGACTAGAAGATAGTATAAAGACAGTTTTTTGGGAAGAGTTAGATAAGGTGTTTCAAAAGATTCCACAAAGGGAGATGATTTGTTTAGGAGGAGATTTAAATGGACATGTCTGTAAAGAGGCATTAGGATATCAAGGGATTCATGGAAACTTTGGTTTTGGAGATATAAACGAGGAAGGTAGGGAGATTTTAAATTTTGCTATGTCATTTGATCTCTTTATAGTCAATACAATCTTCAAAAAACGAGATGAACATTTAATTACTTATAAGAGTGGCTTATCACAAACACAAATTGATTACTTTATTTGTAGAAAAAAAGATAGAGCGTGTTGTAAAGATTGTAAGGTAATTCCAGGAGAAAACTTAACTACCCAACATCGACTTTTAGTTATGGATTTACAAATTAAAAAATGGACAAAGAAGAAAAGAGTGCATCGAGCTATTCAGACTAAATGGTGGAACCTCAAAAGCGAAAAAGAAGATATATTTAAATAGAAAGTCCTTCAAGGAGATGTTTGGAATTATGTTGGCACACCCTGTGATATGTGGAACAATATGGCTATACATATTAGGAAAGTGGTGAAAGATGTGTTAGGGGTATCTAATGGAGGTGTACGAGCACAAAAAGAAGCTTGGTGATGGAGTGAAGTAGTACAAAATAAAATCAAGGCAAAGAGGGCATGTTACAAATTACATTATGCTAAGAAAACTAGTGAAACTTTAGAAGCTTATAAGAAAGCAAAGAAGGAAGCGAAAAAGGCCGTTAGTGAAGCAAAAGCTAAGATTTGGGATGACTTATATAAAAAACTCAACTCAAAAGAGGGAGAAAGAGATATTTTTAGGATAGCTAGGGCTAGAGATAAGAAAATTACATATCTTAATTATGTTAGATGCATAAAAGACGAGGATGAAAAAATTCTAGTGGCAAATGATGATATAAGAAATAGATGGAAAAACTATTTTTATAATTTTTTTAATGAAAATAAAGATGTTAGTATTAGTTTAGGAGATTTAGCCAAGTCAGAAAAGTATATAAACCACAATTTCTACCGACATATTCAAAAGAATGAAGTCAAAGAGGCTCTTAAACATATGAAGAGTGGTAAATCGGTAGGACCAGATAATATTCCTATAGAAGTTTGGAAAATACTAGGAGAAATAGGAATCACTTGGCTCACAAGACTATTTAATGAAATATGGAAAAACCAAAAGATGCCCGAGGAATGGAGAGCAAGTACACTTATACCCGTATATAAGAACAAGGGAGACATTCAAAATTGTGCGAATTATCAAGGTATCAAGTTAATGAGTCATACTATGAAATTATGGGAAAGAATTATCGAACGTAGGTTAAGACAAGTATCAAGTACAACAGAGAACCAATTTGGATTTATGCCAAGCAGATCTACTATTGAAGCCCTTTTGAGACGTCTTATGGAACATTTTACAGCAAAAAAGAAAGACCTTCACATGATATTTATTGATCTAGAAAAGCTTATGATAGGGTACCGAGGGAGGTTCTTTGGAGAACTTTAGAAAAAAAGAGGTATCCCATTGACATACATTAACCTTATAAGAGACATGTATGATGGTGCAAAAACATGTGTGAATACTCATGAAGGAATGACAGACTTCTTTGAAGTTAATATTGGGTTACATCAAGGATTAACTTTAAGTCCATACTTATTTATAATGGTGATTGATAAGTTAACAAAACATATTCAAGATGAAGTACCTTGGTGTATGTTATTTGGAGATGACATTGTATTAGTGGAGGAGTCTAAGGAAAAAGTTAATAGAAAATTGGAACTATGGAGAGAAACATTAGAAAGTAAAGGCCTCCAACTTAGTAGCACAAAGACAGAATATATGGAATGTAAGTTTGATCATTTGGTTACCTCAGAGGACATAGAAATTAAAATTGGCACACATTGCATCCCCCAAAAAGAAAGCTTTAAATACCTAGGGTCAATTTTTCAGAGTGATGGAAGAATTGATGGAGATGTTACGCATAGAATTAATATTGGTTGGTTAAAATGGAGAGGAGCATCATGTATTCTTTGTGATAAGAAGATACCATTAAAGTTACAAGGTAAATATTATAGAGCAGCAATTAGGCCTGCCATGTTTTATGGTTTTAAGTATTGGGCAGTTAATCATCAACATGTACAAAAGATGTTTGTGACAAAAATGAAGATGTTGAGATGGATTCTGTGGAAACAAAGAATCCATGTAGCCGACCCCGTCTAGTATGGGAAAAGGCTTAGTTGTTGTTGTTGTTGTTTATTATTGTTAATAATGCTTGACAATATCCTGTTTCTTGAAATTTTCTTGAATATGCCTCTTCATAGATGATGTGACACCTTGCATGCTATTCTTTGACATATGTAATGACTTGTACGTACTAAGGTTGTGCAGAAGATCTAGGAAAGTGTATGGGCAAACTATTGAGCTTGAGTATTTATGCATATTTTGTGGGTCACATGATAGATGGATGTGTGATTTCTGATTTGAGCCTTTTACTCAAGTATATAAATACAAATCTAAGATTTGTTTAGGATTTTTGTTCTCAACCAGGGTTTTCCGATAAATATTTGCGCTCATGTGTCTGAGCATGCGTGCTTGTGCTTGTGCGTGTGTCTGAGATTAATCCAGATTAATCCCTTGCACCAATAAGATTTTCTCCTTTGGTTAACTGGGAATTTGTTGTCATGCAGTGCATTATGTAATCCGTCAGATGTTGAAGCATTCACTGAAGAGAAGAAAAATTCTTTGCTGATAAAATGTCGAGGCAAAGGTGCAGATTTTGTCCGTGCAGTTGAGGAGATCATACAGATGGCAGAAAAGGCTAGCAAAAAGATGGATGAAGATGAACTTGAATCAGGTGATGATGGAGCAGTGTCTAATTCTGGAAATTCGGAAACAACCATGCCTCTCTCATGTGTTAATAACAAAATTGTTAAGGCAATCTCTTGTATTGAGAAGTCAGAAGCAGATTCTGATCCTTTACTCAGAATTGATTCTTTGGTTCCTAGACAGACTGTAGACCTGAAGATAGATCCAGACAAGCAGCTAGATGCAAATACAGTGTCAGAGGAGCCGAATTTAAGCGGTGTTGGTCTCAATCCAGCTAAACATATTCCATTTCTTGGTAGCAGGTTTTCAAGAAGGAGATCAAAAAGCACTTCAAGTACTCCATGCAGTATGCCTAGAAGCATTCTTTTTGCTAGACAAAGTAGAACTTTATCTAGTCCTGAAGGTTTGGAACCTAACAAGCCTGTTATTTCACTTGTGGAAGATGATCCTAGTGGAAATCATCTACCATTTTGTTCGACAAAGTTTGATTTTAATAGAATAAATAACATCACAGGAAAATTGACAGTAAAGTTGAATCATACAGATGTGGATTCACCTGCCATGATCAATAAGATGACTCTAAGAAGCAACTGTGATTGTGATAAACAGCCTATTAGTTCATGCGTAACTTATTCATCTATGACTCTTGTGCCTGATTATAACGGTAATGAATTCAGATCCACAATGGCTGTTAAAGAAAATGGAACGTGTACTCTCACTGTAGATTCTATTTCTGCAAATGGAAAAGTTAAAGTTTCAGATATTGCAGAACCATCTGAAACTAGTGAATTAAATGGCATTATCTCCGATTCAGGTCACATTGTTGAGTGCTTATCTCTGGATGATGGACAAGTGAGGACAGCTTTTCTGAAGAAGAAACGGAAACCTTATAGGAAACAAACTAAGCTCGAAACAAGAGAAAGTAAGCTGGTTTCACCTTTGGCTTCTAACTCTAATGGTTGTCCATCCCAGTTATCAAGTGCACCTGAAAAAGTTGGTGGCAATTGTTGTGTGGTGAGTGGGGATGAACACTTGCCTTTGGTGAAAAGGGCACGGGCTCGTATGGAAAAGCAATGTGCAGATGAAAGGGAGTTGGAGCCATCAAGTAATACAGCAAGGAGTGCTACAAGCAATTTGGATAATGTTCCGCTTGTGGCCACTGTGTCTGGATCTGATGATAACCGCATTGCCTTTAACTCCATGGTAGTGGATAAGGGATCTGATACCAGCTATTTGGTAGCAGGTGGTAATGCAGAACCTAAAGAAAGTGGTACCCTTTTGCCCTGGAAAGCGAAAAAACATCATTTGATTGGTTCAGTGGATGCTGAAGCTGCTTTGCCACCTTCTAAACGTCTTCATCGTGCTTTGGAAGCTATGTCAGCCAATGTTGCTGAAGCTGCTGATACCTGTATTGAGCTTCAGGATGGTGAACACGAGAAGGGGATTGAAGTGCAAGGTTCTGTAGAAGGTGAAATCCATAATCTTCAGAAGCCCCATGAAGTTATGAAATCAAACAATGATGCTTCTGGTGTGTCTGTCAATTCTAATGTAGCTGAATTGCCTGTTGAAACTTGCTCTGAAGATAAACTGCACAATTGCAACGTTGAAAATCATGGCAGTTTACCACATGAAAGTATTGTTAGTATGATGAGTAAATGTGCAAAAGATGAGGATGAACGATTTGATGCGGTGAATCATGAGATACACTCTCCCTCAGAAAGCAACCACAGTCCTACCCAAGGGAGGCTGGTTGATTCTTCATTTCTCATTCAACAAGATGCATTATGTTTGCACGATGAAACTGAATCTATTCTCACAGCTGATACTGTTCTGATTGATAAGTCCGCTATAAATGTTGGCAATGAACATTTTGTGAATGCACAAACTCCAACAGCTAACCCAGTTGAAGAATCTCGCTGTAAGCATTTGTCTGTTAAGGGGGTAACTTCTGCTCCAACGGATGAAGGCTATGGTAATGTTTCACTTGTAATGGCTGGAGATGAGGATGAGAGCTCTACTTCTAGGGCAAACAGTGGGAAAATGGTCATGTTTATGAAATCCCTGTACAATGAGGGTGCCGGTGTAGTTGATGTGTAAGTTTTGTTTATCATGTTTGTTATTATTTTCTCTTTTTTGGGGCTGAAATTTGGCGTGTGTGTGTGTGAACACACACCACACACACACATTTAGATAGATAGATAGATACTGGACTATCCATGCCAATACAGACTGTTGGATTGGAGATAGATGGTGTAGACAAAAAAAGCAAAAGGTGGAAGTTGCTTTTTGAAAAACTAAAAAGTGCAAAGTACATGTACTTTTTCATTCTTTGCTTTTTCTTATCTAGAGTCTAGACCATCCATCGGTTTAGATTGTCACGGATGGGTCTATCATGAAAGGAGTCTAGTATATATGTGAGAGAGTTACTATTTGGCATGACATGGCCACTTATTCTGGTTTCAACCCAAAATGAACCCTTCCTTTTCTTTGCAAAGTCACATTTCAAGCTGACAGCTAGGTGCTTCGTATTCCAGTTTCCTCCAAAACAGCGGATCCTTTTGACCCTAAAAGAGCCATGTATATTTTAGAAGTTGCAGTATCTCTTTAAAGGTATCTGAATAATTTCCCCTTGATTTAATGCATCTAGTGTGGGAGAGAGTTTCTGTTACATGGATTTATGTCTTAAACCGTTCTGAAAGTTATTATTAGATGGATGACAGTATTCTGAATTATTTTGGTACCTACTTTGTGACAAAGAAGGGAGCCATTTTTCAATTCAAAACCTTCATGGACCTGACATTCTTCCAAGAGGTGTGCTTCCTGAGAATCCTGAGTGTGTGTCTATCAATGTACTCCATTTTAATTGCATTCTAACGTTTAGCAAATGCAAACCTACTTTATCTTCTCTATCATTGTCCAAAAAAATGTGATGATGGTTTACCTTCCAAAGTTAAAGTATAAATAACTAGGATATAAAGCTCAGTAGTTGAAGATCACTGATCATCTCCGAAAATAAATAATAGGTATGTGCTGAAGAAGTTTTTGCTTGTGGTTTAAACTTTAAAACAGCCAGCTAGGTTTGAGCCTGAGAAGCATTAGTATAAATTCACTGTTTGACTTATGTCCATTGTCACATTCAACTTGACGGAGATGGTCACTGTAGTAGTTCTGATTGCATGAGGATGATATGTTTCCACATGCTTTCAGCAGCATTATATCAGAGCATTATCTTGTCCTGTAAACAAGGTCTTTTCTTTATGCAATTTGTAACTGTCATATAATGCTATACATGTCGTGACGTAATGCATGTGTTGCCTATAACTGTCCATGTGGGTTAATATATTGATAAAATTTTCTGTGTGCTGCCTGCCAATGATCTTACTGGTACTATCTTTTCATCTTCATAAAATTGTGCGGGATGTCTTGAAGTATTTCTGCATATGAAGTGTGACCTGCTGTTGTGCGCAAAATTTAGGAGACAAATATTTATCTTTTTCACACTTAATTTGTCTAATCAAATTTAGCACCTAGCAAAACTTGATGCAAACTTCAGTGCTTATGTACCAGAAAATACTACATTTGCCACTATTCCTGCAAAGGTTTTAAGCATGCTGGTGGACCTGCTTACTTGAATGTCCAAATCTAAGCCTTGTTTGGTAACATTTTGTGATGTATGTTTTTTTAGTTATTTGTGATTCTATAGCATCATTGAGAATAATTAATTGTGATGCAAACTTTTAACAATATGATGATA
The DNA here is from genome assembly GCA_036023115.1 of Brasenia schreberi. Classification (NCBI taxonomy): domain Eukaryota; kingdom Viridiplantae; phylum Streptophyta; class Magnoliopsida; order Nymphaeales; family Cabombaceae; genus Brasenia; species Brasenia schreberi. The sequence goes on from JAYKKT010000078.1 coordinate 23,002,491, forward strand.
CAAGCCACTGTTCATAACAAAATTGTCAAGCCTTGATGTATGAGTGCGTCGACACTGTTGAGAACCAGCTATTATGGGAATTTGCATAATCTAGAATTGTAGGGAAGGGTCTTGCTTTCTTGTGAAAGTTTCCTATCAGTGTGTATAAGCTACACCCTTTGTAATACAGGCACTTCCTAAAGGGTCAGCAAACCTCTCCCTTACAGTTTTGCTATATGACGTTTATACCCCACCCTACATGACTACATTGACTAGGTCCAGTTTGTGGGTTCTTTTTTATCTACGAATGTTGTGGTGCATAACATTTGGTCTGAAGAAAGTTCATGGATTCGATAATGTGAACCTCTATGAATTTCCATTGGTCAACAAAAACATGTAGTAGTAGATTAACCAGTTCAGAGTTGCATATTTTTATGGAGCAACCGGTCACTCATGAAAATGAAATCAAAGATTCTTCAATCAAAGCAACCGGAAGAACTCTTTTATAGAAATGTGCATGTTTCAATTGACGTACTTGCATTGGAGGACATTCCACGGCATATCGATTTATGCATTTGCATTCTTTCTATTGTGTAGGAAATATGCTAGAAACGAGTTAAAGCTTACACCTAAAGCAAAAGTTGCTGATCCTGCTGCTGTTCAGTCCAAGCTAAAGATACCACATTCTGCTCCTCTCTTGAATCATTGTTCTTCAGACAGCAAGCCATATCGCTGTGAAACAGGGCATACTCTGTCATTAGTTGCATCTGATGATGCAAGGCATCATCCCTGCAGTGATGTCAGTGGGAGTTCTGAGGGGAAATCCTTGCATGCATTTAATTCAGAAGATGTATCGGTTGAACAACAAGGTTGTGGAACGAAATTTTCAGATAAACTATCTGAAAGATCTAAAATTAGCTCAGCACTGAATTCCTTTGAAGCTCTGCTCTTGACACTGTCAAGGACAAAGGAGAGTATTGGCCGTGCGACCCGTGTTGCCATTGACTGTGCAAAGTATGGCATTGCTAGTGAGGTCCGTTTAAATTTCTTTGTTGAATGTTCCATTTTGATTTTTTTCCATACTTCCAATTTGTGTTCTAGTTAGAACAGGAAGTACGATGACAAGTTATTAGGGTTGTATAGTTGTAAGGCTGTTGTATATTTCCTCTAGCTTTTGGTCTTTTTAACATGAATTATGCTTGATTTTTAGTCTGTGCGAACTTGTTCAAAGAAAGCTCAAGTCACAAGGTAACTGATGCGGATACATATGATACAACAATAACTAAGCCTTTTCCCATACTAAATGGGGTTGGCATGAGGATACATATGATACAAGGAGAAATCTCCATCTCTTTTCTCTTCTGAGTTCTTGTGAACTTCTGTGTCTGTTCTTTGTATTCTTGACCCATGTCAAATTAGCATCTTCCTGATTCAGGGAGAAAGTTCTGTGAGCTATCACTTACAGATGTCCCTTTACTATGCAAACTATATGCTTTCTGGTTCCTACATGTGTGTGTGGCTTCTTATCTTAAAAACCCTGAGTTATAGTGTATATGCACTACAGCAGTTTGCATCTGTAATTGTTTGTTTTCTTTTCAGAGTCCGACCCTATAGATGTGATATATGGCACAAGAAAGTTCCTAGTTGGCTTCTGAATTTCCTGAATCTGGCCCCTATTCATGCCTTCTGAATGATTAAAAGTGGTTTTCTGAGCTATTAAATAGTATGGCATACAACCAAAAACAAAATGAACCCTTTTCCCACATTAAGTTGGGCCATCTACATGGATTTTTGGAAAACTGGTAATTATTATTTTAATGGTGTCCTTAATGATGCAATTTGTACCGATTTTAATTTCTATATCTTCTGTTTCAACTGAGTTATGGAACTTACATTCCATATGTCTTTGTTCTAATTGCATTCAATAGTAACACTTATAAAGGGTTTATTTTCTTTTTTCTTTGAAGTCATATTTTCCATTAGAAAAATGCCACATAGTGGTCAATTCTTTAGCAAATCCACCATGCTGAATCCACTAGTGGTGTCATGTGTAGTTAAAACGACACCTGAGATTAGATCTCTGTTTGCACTTGCGATATACAAGTGCTGGTGCTTTCTAAAGTACTTGTATTTGTTGAGGTCATGAATATCAATTATCTTTGGAGTCGAACCTTAGATTGCCAATTTTGAAGTGTATGCTTTATCGTATCTACAGGATAGGAGACCTTTTTGACCTCAATAAGGAAGCTTATGCTGTCTAAGACACCATCATCTTTTAGGTTTTCCTGTAATCATTATGATTACAGCCATGCCTCAGATATTTATCATCATTAATCCATCTGTGGCTAAACGATCATGTATCAGAGTTATTTATTCAATAGATGTGGGCAGTGTGTGACTCTCTCACATGCTTCCTGCATGTATTGGACTAGAGACAGCTATAAGAGAGAGTTTGAAATTTGATGCAATAAATAATCTATCAAACTTCTCTTGTGGTACATAAAGAGCATGGCATGAAAAACAGTGGCTGTAATCAGTGTTGTTTGTACCATATCATATCATGTATTGTTTTTCTCCACGAGACAGGTGTATGTATCGTATTTTAAATTTATTTAAAAATAGTTAAAAATATAAAAATAGAGAAAAATCAGAAAAATTCATGAAAAATCAAGACAATTTTATACAATTCCTATAATTTAAAAGTTGAGTAAACATTCATTATTCGCCATTCAAATTTCAATGTATAAGCATTTAAGGCTTAAGCAATATACCTTTATTTATGATTAAATCATTAAACAAGTAGTAAAATTACAACTTTCATAATTGAAAAAAAGAATTACATATTGTAATAAGGATCATCAACTAAATAATATTTATTTTCTTCTCCTCTTTGTTCAAGATCATCACCACCTTTAATAGCAAAATCAATATCACCGTTCCGTTGGTGAATCTGTTGCCCTCCTTCCAAATTGATCCACTAAATGTCTTCTTTAGTTAGGAGTGTATTTGCTTAATCATCTTCTATAATCCACTCCTCTAATATATCAAAATTATCAAGACTTATTGGATCAAATTGGTTCTCATACCTACTTGAATTTAACTTTCTTAATTACCTGTAAGAATGATAAGTAAATAAAACTTAAAACTAAAAAGTTCAAGAATAAAAACTTAATAAATTGAAACATTGAATTAAATACTTAATTATTAATTCTTTCTTAATTACTTTTGTCGAAGCCGCATGTTGCAATGGACGAAAACTAGGTCATTGAACGACTTATGTTCCAACCTATTGTGCTTTTTTATATGAATATGTTCAAACACTCCAATTCTTTTCACAACCAATTGCATTACAGGTTTGACTCAAAACCCAAAATCTCTAAAGTTTGGGCAATCACTTCCAAACGTGCTCCATCAAACATCTAACATAAAAAAAACAAATATAAAGATCTATTTCACTATAATTATAAGATTTAAAAACTTAAATATTAAGATGAATGATTTATACGTTTACCTAGGCGCATATTAGTACGATTGTGAATAACTATAAGCAAGCTTATTAACTGAAGAGCATTATCGTAGATTTCTATCTCTCGATGTATAGCATATGTTCTACTCTCATCATGGTCCAATCTGTCTATGCAATCAATGATATCTCTATTAACCTCACCGGCCCTTGTAAAGGTTGCAGAATACCTAAATGCTAGATTTAGGTAGTAAGTTGCATGATGAATAGGCCGATGTAACTGTTTGTTCCATCTCTTATCAATAATCCTCCATGCGGGCATATAAATACTCTTTCTTTCATTAAAATTGCTCCTGATAGCTTCTTTAGCTCTATTCATGGCTTCATAAATATAACCCATAGATGACTTCTCCTCACTATCAAGCCAATTTCAAAACTTTAACCAAAGGGCATGTGATCTTTAGTAATCTAATATAGGAGTTCTAAAATATATATTGAGTTTTCTATTACTCATATTTTGAGGCAACTCTGCAAACTATTGCCACTCATATGAGGTAAACATTCTCTTTAAGGCTTGCTTTTGTTTAAAAATGCTTTGTACTGGCAAGAAATTAGTTACAAATTGGGTAACTTTCATACGAAGGAACTCTCCACCGTCAATATATCTCCTTATGATACATAATACAAATGCAACACTCAATTGTTGCCTTTATCTCATCCATCTCTCTAATATCTTGAAGGATGAGATCTAGACAATGGGTAACACGGGGTGTCCAATAAAAAGTACCATAACTCTCAGTTAACTCCTTTGCAATTGCTTTATATCTTGTAATACAAAAACTAACATGGATTATTGTTGGCATTATCAACTTCATGGGTTTATAGCCTCAACAACAACTAAGCCTTTTCCCATACTAGATGGGGTTGGCTACATGGATTCTTTGTTTCCACATAGCCCCACCGTAATTTGTAGAATCCATGGTAGATAAGTCCGACATAGTTTTACGCTGGCTGTCAGAAGCCTAACGTAACCCTCCTCCTTTATCCGGGCTTGGGACCGGCCATGCAAGGGTGATCCCTTACATGAGCGGAGTTACATGGATTTATAGCCTCAATGTTATAATATTTAGATCCTCTTCCTGCCATATATTTACTGCTATCTAAATTGCATATTTCTAAGCTTTCGTGTTTCTCCTTCATAGATCATTTTGTTGGAGCCTTGTTTTGGAGAAGTCACAGTTAGCCCAGGTTCATACGTAGCTTGTAGCAGTTCTCATATGTCTCCCGTTATAAATGGACATGGTATTGCGGCCTCTATTCTTTTTTAGAGGATTGGGCATGGACTTCATGGCATGATTTCAACTTTGGCCTTTGCTTCTTGGGCAGCCTAATTGGTGTTGAATGATTGTTGATTTGAACTGCTTGATTAGCTATTATTGAAACTCTTTCCATTGATGTTTAAGTAGTGCCATTCTATGTCAAGATTTTCCCACCTATCCTTGTTGCCACATGTATCTGTTTGCCTTTGTCTGACATTCCAATGTATCCTGCCAATGTCTGGGTTCTTGCTTTAAGGCTTCCAATTTCTTTGTTCACTTTGTGATCCTCGAACCGGTGAAGTACAATCTTTCTATACTTGGAAATATTAAGTTGAGTCTTTGGCATTGGCATGGATATATGTTGCTGGATATGTGAGAAGGGAGAGTCGCTGTTCTTAACGAATGTATGTATCCTACAACAACAACAACAACAACAACAACTAAGCCTTTTCCCATACTAGACGGGGTCGGCTACATGGATTCTTTGTTTCCACAGATCTCTATCGTGTGCCATGTTAGCAGTTAACTCCCAATAAGCTAGATCATTCTTTATTGTTTCTTTCCAACACTTTTGTGGTCGTCCTCTACCTCTTTTAATACTTTTCAAATTTAGTTTTTCTAACCTTCTTACAGGTTCTTCTTTTGATCTTCTTTCTATATGTCCAAACCATCTTAAACGATGTTCTCTCATTTTATCCTCTATTGGTGCCACTCCTAATTTGTTTCTAATAACCTCATTATGTATACGGTCTTTTCTTGTATGACCACTCATCCATCTCAACATCTTCATTTCTGTCACAGACATCTTTTGTACATGTTGATGATTAACTGCCCAACACTCACAACCATAAAACATGGCAGGCCTAACTGCTGCTCTATAATATTTACCTTTTAATTTTAATGGTATCTTCTTATCACAAAGAATACCTGATGCTCCTCTCCATTTTAACCAACCAGCATTAATTCTATGTGTAACATCTCCATCAATTCTTCCATCACTTTGAAAAATTGACCCTAGGTATTTAAAACTTTCCTTTTGGGGAATGCAATGTGTGCCAATTTTAATTTCTATGTCCTCTGAAGTAGCCAAATGATCAAACTTACATTCCATATATTCTGTCTTTGTTCTACTAAGTCGGAGGCCTTTACTTTCTAATGTTTCTCTCCATAGTTCCAATTTTCTATTAACTTTTTCCTTAGACTCCTCCACTAATACAATGTCATCTGCAAATAACATACACCAAGGTACTTCATCTTGAATATGTTTTGTTAACTCATCCATCACCATTATAAACAAGTATGGACTTAAAGTTGATCCTTGATGTAACCCAATATTAACTTCAAAGAAGTCTGTCGTTCCTTCATGAGTCCTCACACATGTTTTTGCACCATCACACATGTCTCTTATAAGGTTAATATATGTCAATGGGATACCTCTTTTTTCCAAAGTTCTCCAAAGAACCTCCCTCGGTACCCTATCATAAGCTTTTTCTAGATCAATAAATATCATGTGAAGGTCTTTCTTTTTTGCTCTAAAATGTTCCATAAGACGTCTCAAAAGGTGAATCGCTTCAATAGTAGATCTACCTGGCATAAATCCAAATTGGTTCTCTGTTGTACTTGATACTTGTCTTAACCTACGTTCGATAATTCTTTCCCATAATTTCATAGTATGACTCATTAACTTGATACCTCGATAATTTGCACAATTTTGAATGTCTCCCTTGTTCTTATATACGGGTATAAGTGTACTTGCTCTCCATTCCTCGGGCATCTTTTGGTTTTTCCATATTTCATTAAATAGTCTTGTGAGCCAAGTGATTCCTATTTCTCCTAGTATTTTCCAAACTTCTATAGGAATATTATCTGGTCCTACCGACTTACCACTCTTCATATGTTTAAGAGCCTCTTTGACTTCATTCTTTTGAATACGTCGGTAGAAATTGTGGTTTATATACTTTTCTGACTTGGCTAAATCTCCTAAACTAATACTAACATCTTTATTTTCATTAAAAAGATTATAAAAATAGTTTTTCCATCTATTTCTTATATCATCATTTGCCACTAGAATTTTTTCATCCTCGTCTTTTATGCATCTAACATAATTAAGATCTTTAGTTTTCTTATCTCTAGCCCTAGCTATCCTAAAAATATCTCTTTCACCCTCTTTTGAGTTGAGTTTTTTATATAAGTCCTCCCAAATCTTAGCTTTTGCTTCACTAACGGCCTTTTTTGCTTCCTTTTTTGCTTTCTTATAAGCTTCTAAAGTTTCACTAGTTTTCTTAGCATAATGTAATTTGTAACATGCCCTCTTTGCCTTGATTTTGTTTTGTACTACTTCACTCCACCACCAAGCTTCTTTTTGTGCTGGTACACCTCCCTTAGATACCCTTAACACATCTTTCACCACTTTCTTAATATGTATAGCCATATTGTTCCACATATCAGAGGGTGTGCCAACATAATTCCAAACATCTCCTTGAAGGACTTTTTGTTTAAATATATCTTCTTTCTCGCTTTTGAGGTTCCACCATTTAGTTTGAATAGCTCGATGCACTCTTTTCTTCTTTGTCCATTTTTTTATTTGTAAATCCATAACTAAAAGTCGATGTTGGGTGGTTAAGCTTTCTCCTGGAATTACCTTACAATCTTTACAAGATGCTCTATCTTTTTTTCTACAAATAAAGTAATCAATTTGTGTTTGTGATAAGCCACTCTTATAAGTAATTAAATGTTCATCTCGTTTTTTGAAGATTGTATTGACTATAAAGAGATCAAATGACATAGCAAAATTTAAAATCTCCCTACCTTCCTCGTTTATATCCCCATAACCAAAGTTTCCATGAATCCCTTGATATCCTAATGCCTCTTTACCGACATGTCCATTTAAATCTCCTCCTAAACAAATCATCTCCCTTTGTGGAATCTTTTGAAACACCTTATCTAACTCTTCCCAAAAAACTGTCTTTATACTATCTTCTAGTCCTACTTGGGGTGCGTAAGCACAAACTATATTCAAAACCTCTACTCCTAACACTAATTTCAAGGTCATGATTCGGTCACCATATCGTTGTATGTCTACTACACTCTCCTTTAAATCTTTATTTATGATAATACCAACTCCGTTTCGGGCCTTTTCTTTACCCGAGTACCATAATTTAAAACCTGTATCCTCTATTTCCTTTGCTTTTTCTCCAACCCATTTTGTCTCTTGTAAACATAGAATATGAATCTTTCTCCGAATCATAGTATCTACCACCTCCATTAGCTTACCCGATAATGTTCCGATATTCCAAGAACCAATACGAATCTTATTATCTAGGACTAGCTTCCTTACCCCCCGCATCCGTCCATAATCAAAATGCGGAGACCCTCTCTGAAAATTTTTCACTACATTCGGGCGGCAATGTAGCGGGACTAACTTCTTTACCCACACCCGTCCATGATGTGGGAACCCTCTCTGCAATTGATTCACTACATTCGGGCGAAAATGTAGTGGCCCTTGCTTACTTCTTACTGCATTCGGGCTCTGCAGCACGTCGCTAGGCGGGGACGCCCCAAAGCAATGCTCATAATTTTTGTAATCCATGTTGTAGAAATCCGACAAAGTTTTACGCTGGCTGTCGGAAGCCTAACACAACCCTCCTCCTTTATCCGGGCTTGGGACCGGCAATGCAAGGGTGATCCCTTACATGGGCGGAGTTGAATGTATGTATCCTAGAAAGGCAAAATAAGCTAATATTTAGATATGGTTTTCAAAATAAGCTAATGTGGGCTTCATCCACAAAGATAGATGTTGATGTTCTGAACAGGTGGTTTTCATTATGTTGAATCCATTTTGTACATCTTCAAAATTGAGCTTGTAGAGATGAAACACCATATGCTCAAGTACATGATGTCTGTGGCTCATGTGTTCTTTTTCCTTATCGGGACAACTCTTGATCAATCTTCTTATACTTACGAGAGCTTCTTGCTCTGACCCTTCTTGTCTAGGTCAAAGCCCAATAACTCGTAGCACTTCTGAACGTCCTTGGGCCTAGTGGCTGGAATTTTGTGCAAAGCATGTGAAATACAATCTAGATCCTGATTTGGATGTAAAGGTTATTTATATGTACATACATATATATGTATGTATTAGCCGACCCCGTCTAGTATGGGAAAAGGCCTCTGCCTTAGTAGAACAAAGACAGAATATATGGAATGTAAGTTTGATCATTTGGTTACTTCAGAGGACATGGAAATTAAAATTGACACACATTGTATTTCCCAAAAAGAAAGTTTTAAATACCTAGGGTCAATTTTTCAGAGTGATGGAAGAATTGATGGAGATGTTACACATAGAATTAATGGTGGTTGGTTAAAATGGAGAGGAGCATCAGGTATTCTTTGTGATAAGAAGATACCATTAAAGTTAAAAGGTAAATATTATAGAGCAGCAATTAGGCCTGCCATGTTTTATGGTTCTGAGTGTTGGGCAGTTAATCATCAACATGTACAAAAGATGTCTGTGACAGAAATGAAGATGTTGAGATGGATGAGTGGTTATAGAAGAAAAGACCGTATACATAATGAGGTTATTAGAAACAAATTAGGAGTGGCACCAATAGAGGATAAAATGAGAGAACATCGTTTAAGATGGTTTGGACATATGGAAAGAAGATCAAAAGAAGAACCTGTAAGAAGGTTAGAAAAACTAAATTTGGAAAGTATTAAAAGAGGTAGAGGACGACCACAAAAGTGTTGGAAAGAAACAATAAAGAATGATCTAGCTTATTGGGAGTTAAATGCTAACATGGCACACGATAGGGATCTGTGGAAACAAAAAATCCATGTAGCCGACCCCGTCTAGTATGGGAAAAGGCTTAGTTGTTGTTGTTGTTGTATTAGCCGACCCCGTCTAGTATGGGAAAAGGCTTAGTTGTTGTTTGTTGTTGTACATATATATATGTATGTATATATGTATACACACACATGTGTGTGTAACTTTGAAGTTATATCATGGATATTGGGGGAGTGGTACATCCATATCAAGACTGGGAGCTTGTTAGTGTTAGAAAGTCTATCAATGTTTTCTGTCATCATCTTATGATGTTTGACTTTATTTGGACTTCTTTATAAATAGTTGGTAGCTGACACTGACTGAGGTTATCCTTTCCAGGTCTCCCTCTACAGTTTTTGATTTTTTGTCAAGCTTCATGCTCTTGGCACGAAGTGTGTGAAACTGCCTATACAGTTTATGTTATGGGTGTCCTTTTGTTCTGATTATAGGAACAAGAGTCTATTTCTGCTTTAACAAGGGCATATGGGGTTGTCCTGAGTTCTGAGTCAAGTGTTTATTGTGAGATGTTGTTAGTGCTGTTTTTTCTGTTGCTGCGGTGAATGCAGAAAGTTGCATACTACTATGTAGTTGTGGTCATTATTGAGATGGACCCTGGTGTTTATGATGTTATTCACATATGATTTTGCTTTCAATATTAATAAAGAGACCACACGACTCAGGTAGTTGATCTTTTACTTCAAAGACTGGAAATTGAACCAAGCTTGCAACGGAGAGTGGACTTGTTCTTTCTGGTGGATTCTATTACCCAATGTTCTCGGGGTCAGAAAGGTAAGATGTTTTCTTTTTGGTCTTCCTTTTCTATTGGGACTATTCTCATGATTTGACGTTATCCAATTAAGCTATGCCTTCTCTTCATCAGTGACTTCAATATCTCCTGATCTTGTGTGTCAAATGTTGGTTGTGGCTGTATTTTCAGGTACCGCCAGTAATTCTTACTCTTCAGCTGTTCAAGCTATGCTTCCACGTCTATTGACTGCTGCTGCTCCTCCTGGAAATGCTGCACGTGAGAATCGGAAGCAATGCCTGAAGGCAACTAGCAAACCCTTCTAATGCTTCTCTTTTCAATCTCTGCTTTCTGCGATGTCTTTCTGATGTTTTTGTTCGTTTTAAAGGTCTTGAGACTATGGCTGGAAAGGAATACTCTCCCAGAATCCATTGTGCGAAGGCATATCCAAGAACTTGATTGTGTGAATGAAGGCAGCATTCTTCAAAGGCGTCCACTAAGGACAGAGAGGGCTCTCAATGATCCTCTTAGGGAAATGGATGGTATGCTTGTTGATGAGTATGGAAGGTATGATTTCTCTTCTTTATTGAAGCAAAATTGATGAGTATTTTTGGTTTATGCTTGAGCTGATATTTCTATTAAGTGCAGTAATACATGCTTTCATATTCATGGACTTTCGATTCCCTGCTTACTTGAGGAAGAGGAGGGATTATGTTCTAGTGATGAAAAAAGTAATAGAACTCCCACATCCGAGGAAGTCTGTAAAATTCCAGAAGAATCTAAAGGGGTTGTGAAAGCTGCTTCAGGAAAGCATAGGCATATTTTAGAAGATGTTGATGGTGAGCTGGAAATGGAAGACGTTTCACCATCTTATGACACTGATATAGCTGTATGCAATTTTTCAATAGGTGAACTTATGACTTCATCCACCAACCAGTCTGATAAGTACCATTCTTTGCCTGTGAGTCAACCTCCCCTTCCAGAAGAGGTACCACCATCTCCTCCACCTCTTCCTTCTTCACCTCCCCCACCTGCTCTGCCTCCGGCTCCTTTCCTCCCACCTTCCTTATTAATCCCATCATCTGCTTCTCACTCCTTTTCAGAGCCAGATTTGCGCCCACATGAAAATGTAAGTATCATTTGATTTTGAGTTGCTATTGTTGTCATGTAATATACTTAGATCTTCTTAAGGGCTTCACATGTTGCAGATTGTCTTTTGGGCTTAAGTTTTTTTCTTTGTTTTTCTTTGTTGTCATGTAATATACTTAGATTTTCTTTGTTTTGTTCAGTTTTGTTGTTGCAAGTATTGATTCTGAATTTTAACAGAATTTCCAAAATCAATTCCCTCAGCAAGTTGTCCAGCAACAGTCAGTGGGGAATGTTAGTGTCACACACTCGCATAACAGTGCACATGTTCATCCTGATTATATGGATCCACAAATAGGGATGCAACATGGTCATTCTTTTGGACCTTCTGGTCCATATGCTGGTTCTCATGCTGCTCGTGTGCCCATGCAGAGTGGGAACAGTATGCAGCAAATGATAGGTGGTCCACAGTTACCTAACAAGAATCTTACTCTGCGTCCACCAGCTTGTGCGATTTCCAATCAGTTCTCGTTTCTCCGTTCTGAACCACCACAACGGTTACAATCATGGCCAGGCGATACTTCATCCACTTTTGAAGGTCAGTGTCAATCAATGCATTCCATACCTGCTGAGTCTTTTAAGGATGATGGAAGTAGAATGAGATGCTTTTCAACCCTGATGGATGGAGGGTGTAGGTTTGCTGCAACTAGTCATTCAGGTACCATCTCAAACTTTGAATGATACCATGACACAAGTCAGATGCTCTTTTAGCTGTCGAGTATCATTTCCTTTCTACGGTCTTTGCAGGATCCCATAAGACAGAACCAGTGAATGGTCATGCTTCTTACTACTGGCCTCGTGAAAATACCAATCAGGGACAATCTTCATCTATAGTGGGTTCAGACTATTACCAAAATAGGCACACTTATCTTGCATCTGCCCAAAAGCAGGTCCCTGGATTCTCTGGCAGCCCTGGTATTATTTCTTTAGAAAGTTTTTCTTCTCTATAGTATATGATTCATTTTATGTGATAACAGATTGTTGATCTATTTTGGTGCTCTTGCAGCCCCTAGCCTTTGGAGACCAAGCTAAATGTTTGTGCTTGTGGAAATTGGCTGAATAGGTACACTGCCTTTCCACCTTTGTTTTGTGGACATTTTACCATTTTGCTTCTTGTATTTGCATGCTTTTGTTCATGGGATTGGGACTGGCGCTCTGATAATCTGCAGACACTACCGTTCTTTTGTTTCTAGGAGTGATCCGTCTTCTTCATTGCATGGTAAATCCAGTATGGGGGTTATTTCTCTAGGGCGCTTCTTTTCTGGCCAAGAAATATCTGAAGCGAGGATCATTCTCAAGGTTGCAATATGCGGTCTACCCTACTGTATATATTGTACTTTTACAGTTCTGCTAATGCAGAACGCGGGAGGAGATGGTGCTAAAGTTAGCAATTTCATATTTGTCGGTAGATCAGTCTTAGGCCCTTTTAAGCGAGCTTCATGGGATGTATTGCCTTCTCAACGACGCCTGAACGTTACCTGCTTGTGTAACCTGTACAACTAAACAAAGGAAACCTTCTGTTCAATTGGCAAGGTTCCTTGCGTATATAACCTTTGGGGCTTCAGCGTTCCACCAGCCATCCTTCATGAGTTGGTTTATCTTGCCGGCATGTAGCTCCAACATATCCTCTGTAAATTCTTTTGATCCAAGTCTAATAAAATTCTGTAAACTATTCTTTCCTTCATTTTGGAGTGGTTGACGTTAGCTATGCACTTTTTTGCTGTGCTTTGTTCATGTACAATTTTCACCTCCTGCGCTTCATTAAACCTCATGGCTACGGACTCGCGGTTCTCCTGTCTAGGGTTTCACTTCAAGGACTCAAGGGCCTTTCTAGTTGTAGGTTACGAGCTTGATGCGCGGTTGTGTATATGGTAGGGTTATGCATAACCCGGTTTGCCTTCTGGTGATTTTTAGATGGGAATCAGGGAACAAACAGCTATCTTTTGTATGAGCAATTTTGACTTGAAGGGGCTTGGGTCCTTGGGTACTGTGGCGCATTGAGATGCCCAACTCTGTTAATTGGCGAACTTTACTTTCTGATTGATCTGCTCTTAAGCCTGTGAAAAATTTGAAGAGGCTGCCCATCGTCGCCTTAGCCACTTAAATTTATAAATAGGGATGTACATATATTGGGTTTGGCTTGGAAAGCATGGACCCACTCTTGTTTCCGTAAAGTTGCAGATCGCTGTCATAAGTGCTTAAGATTACAAATAGATTGATATTAAGACGTGACAATAGGGTACCGTTGAAACTCACAGGCAAACGCAAGCTTGTGATGACGAGAGTTAGGCAATCAAACAGTGGCGAAAATGTCTGACATTGAGGTGAATCTGTAGCCACACAACAAGATTATTATAAAAAAAGTTGTAGTACCAAGTTAAGATAGATAATTAGAGAATCTGCAGATATAGCTCTTGGAGTTTTAAAAACTAGATTTTAACAATTCAAAAGGGAAAGGTTTTAAAAGTGTTGGATCGAACAATGGAACATTTTACTCTTTTGGAGTTGAATGTTAATATGACACCGTTTGGGTTAAATGTCAACAAGACACAAGACTAACGGTATTTCATGGCTTTGAGAAGTAAACTAGGGTTAGACGAAGTAAACTATCTTAAAGTTGCCTACATGTAACCGAGTCAATTCAGGCTTGACTTGGTTCGTTTAGGAAGTGTTCTGCTTGAACTCCTCAGATACAGGCTCAAGTTAGGTTTATGAAGCCAACTTTCAAAGTTTGAGAGAACTATGACCAGGTGGCTAAAATAGATATCTTATTAAGTTGTGGTCCATGGGACCATACCTTGTGTTCCCAAAGATTGAATATGCATATGCACGATTGGAAAAAAATGCTTCGTTAAAGGCACTTGCTCATCCTTTTATAGCCTTCCTCCTAGCTTCCTTTTTTATTCCTCATCAATGGGACTGAACCTCCTCCATACAGGATCAAATTGAAGGAACTCATTTTAAGCCCTTCCACTTCAATACTTTTCTCTCTTCAGTATGGGGACAAACACAAATAAAGAACTCTCACCTAATGGTACTTGAGCTTGGCCAGGTGTACTTACGGCTTGAGTATTGGTGAGCTCAAACTCAGCTTACACACATATCGAGCTCAACAAAACTAGTCATGTTCGAGCAATCAACTTTGGTCTCCAGTAATTCATGAGCAGCTCAGCTCACTTGTACCCATACTCCAGTTTGTATCATCACTACTCTTTGCTGTTGGTGGGTCGGTTTCTATTGCACAGTGGACCTGAGCGGAATGCAAATTATTATGTTTATGAAGGAAAAGTGCTAACCCAAATAGTGGATATCGTCTAGCTGATTGGAATTCTGTCTCTAGAAGCCTCTAGTTGTTCGGGGTGTCTTCTTGTGTCAGGTCGTGTCACCAAAGGCACGACACCAAATGTGTGTCGTCCTGTAACACTGTAGATCAATTATAAGAGTTCAAAATTACGACACCAAATGTGTGTCCTCAAAGAGAACGTATATGCTTCTCACTTTTTCTCGAACTTACGACACAGCTCAATTACCATCTGGGTGCAACTACATACATGTAACAGTTCAAAATTAACATTCTCGTCCCGCATCATAACTGAGTTGCAGAAAACAGATCGGCTCATCTTGCTTTATGCCCATTCCACCATTATCCATTTTTACTAGGAGCTACACCAGAATCTTTTCCTTCTATTAGCTATTTTTACAAGAAACCGTTGGGTCTCTGCACTTTCCCTCTAGCTCTCCTTTGATGCCCAGAAGCGGCTCCAGAAGGCTGACTTGCGACACTACTGAGTCCGCTTCTTGATATCTTATAGAGTTGGGTTCCACTGTTCTTCCTGAGTTTGGTTCTTCATTTGATGGATTCTTGTGGACAGAATTAACCAGAGGCGCCTGCCTATTGTGGACAATCTGAAGAAATAGATAAAATTAGGTTATTGATCTCGAAATAGACATGACAGATGATGCAACTGACTAACTCTTCTACATTCCTGCCAAGTGCTAAGGAATGCACAATATACAAGGGAAACTCCTGAAAGTTCCATTAGGGGTATCCTACAATTAGCAATATAAAAGAAAGTATGAGAAGGAAAAAGGTATAGTTTTACTTTCATAACGATTATCATTGCTGATCTTAGATGGTGAAACATATGATACATAAGTTATAATCCTTAGAAGGAGAACTTTGAATACTTCAGCTCAGTCTTTCGATGCAATAGAAAAATTGGTGAAGGTAACCGAAAATCAGTCGAGACTGTTTAAAATAGAGATGTGCTTCATGTGACACAAGTAAAGCTAAAAGATAAATGTTATAAAGCAAAAGTTAGACCAGTAGTATTATATTGCACTAAGTATTGAGCAACCCAACCATCAAAACTTGCGAAAGATATCCGTGGTAGAAAGTTTGACCGTCAATCGCCTTGATATTGCCCACGCTGTATGAGTAGGCAGTGGATGAATGCATTGTCCAACAGTTGTGCACATGGAGGTTGTCTATCGTATCGACAGTTAAGGTACTTTAAGCAAATTACAGGCAGAGGAATTCTATACTCTATCCATGGACACTTTAATATGGAGATTTATACTTCTTCAGATTGGGCTGGGTTGTTAGAAGACGGAAAGTCAACCTCTGTGGCCAAAACTGGGGGAAGTGGCAGATTCGTTCAAAAGAGAAAGAGGTCAAGTTATGACAAATGGGCCTAAAGCTGATGCATTGACCTTTCAATCAAAGAAAAAGGGAATTGGAAAGTTAAAGTTGGAGAAAAAGGCTTTTGAGGGTAGTTCGATTCCAATTTGAGTGCTTGCCTTGACTTGAAACCTTGATGAAGCTTGATAATTATTGGCCTTAAAGCATCAAAGTGGAACGACCCATTGTAACTTGATGTGGAGCTTATTCAAATGTGGTGAGTCAAACCATGTCTAATGTAGGCTTGATTCGGCTCAAAATTGAATTTTTAATATAGTGCTTAACTCAAAATAAATTTTAGAACTATAGACATGGGACAACTAGGATAAATATGGGTTCAATGAGCTTGGGTCACCTAGGCTGGGTTCAATGAGATTTTAGCTTAGTTGAGTCAAAGCTTAAGCTATGTATAAATGTATAATAAGTTTTCTTAATAAAGGCTCTCTCTTTCGTTCTATTTTTTTAAATAAATACAAATGTAGAATTTTTTGAGCAAATGGTAGTGATAAGAGCAAAAAAGGAACATGACAAGTATCTTCCACGAATTTTGAATTCCCTCATACATTTATATATTCAATAATACCCAAAATATAAAGTATTTATGAGAAACAACCCTCCCATACACATATATACACATTGGAAACATTATTTTTGCAAATAAGCCTCATTTGGTGCCCTGAATGCGTATAAACTTATATGTGCATGTAAGTTACGAAATTTTTATGCACATGAAATATAAAAACCAGCCTATATTAAATATCCAATATAAAAGCAACTTTAATTTTGACTCAACATGTTTTTTTTGGATAAAAATAGGTGTAACTAAACTAGAAATTTTAAACAAAGTTTATTTAAAGTTAGAAACTCCTAAGGAGGAGTAAGATACCAGCCATGGTTGACTCACTTCATGGAATAAATTTTTGGTGAAGCCTGTTTCGCCATCTAGAGTTAGAAGCCTTCAAAATTTCACATTTTCTTCTTACTTTCTTCCTAAAATATTTCATTTCTTCTTCATGTGAGCTCTAATTTTTATAAAAATCAAGACTCAAGGTCTCACACCATATGCATTGAAATTGGCCTTTTGAAAATAATTTTTTGAAGACATTTTTGCAAGAAAATTTTGGGTGTTTATAGGAAATGATTTATTTTAGAGAAGATCTAAATGAACGTGTGAGTAAAGAGGAATTAGAATATCAAGACATTCATAGAAACTATGTCTTATGACGTTTAAATATGGAGAGTAAGGAAATTTTAAATTTTTCTATGACATATGATCTCTTTATAGCCAATACAATTTAAAAAGATGAGATTAAAATTTAATTACTTATTACACTAGAATGTTACAAACACAAATTGATTATATTACTTGTACGAGAAAAGACAAATAATGGTGTTAGGATTGTAAGCTAATTCTTAGAGAAATCTTAATTGTCCAACTTTTAGTTATGAATTTTCATGTTTTACAGGAGATGCTTGGATTTAGGTAAAACGTTTACATGTGAAATAATACAGTCAAGCATATGAGAAAAGTAGTAAAAGATAAGTTAGATGAATCTAAGGGATGCATACCAGTATAAAAAGAACCTTGATGATAGAGTAAAGAAATACTTGATAAAATTAAGGTAAATAGAGCATGTTACAAATTGCATTACAACAACAACAACAACAACTAAGCCTTTTCCCATACTAGATGGGGTCGGCTACGTGGATTCTTTGTTTCCACAGATTCCTATCTCGTGCCATGTTAGCAGTTAACTCCCAATAAGCTAGATCATTCTTTATTGTTTCTTTCCAACACTTTTGTGGTCGTCCTCTACCTCTTTTAATACTTTCCAAATTTAGTTTTTCTAACCTTCTTACAGGTTCTTCTTTTGATCTTCTTTCTATATGTCCAAACCATCTTAAACGATATTCTCTCATTTTATCCTCTATTGATGCCACTCCTAATTTGTTTCTAATAACCTCATTATGTATATGGTCTTTTCTTGTATGACCACTCATCCATCTCAACATCTTCATTTCTGTCACAGACATCTTTTGTACATGTTGATGATTAACTGCCCAACACTCAAAACCATAAAACATGGCAGGCCTAATTGCTACTCTATAATATTTACCTTTTAATTTTAATGGTATCTTCTTATCACAAAGAATACCTGATGCTCCTCTCCATTTTAACGAACCAGCATTAATTCTATGTGTAACATCTCCATCAATTCTTTCATCACTCTGAAAAATTGACCCTAGGTATTTAAAACTTTCCTTTTGGGGAATGCAATGTGTGCCAATTTTAATTTTTATGTCCTATGAAGTAGCCAAATGTTCAAACTTACATTCCATATATTCTGTCTTTGTTCTACTAAGTCGGAGGCCTTTGCTTTCTAATGTTTCTCTCCATAGTTTCAATTTTCTATTAACTTTTTCCTTAGACTCCTCCACTAATACAATGTCATCTCCAAATAACATACACCAAGGTACTTCATCTTGAATATGTTTTGTTAACTCATCCATCACCATTATAAATAAGTATAGACTTAAAGTTGATCCTTGATGTAACCCAATATTAACTTCAAAGAAGTCTGTCGTTCCTTCATGAGTCCTCACACATGTTTTTGCACCATCATACATGTCTCTTATAAGGTTAATATATATCAATGGGATACCTCTTTTTTCCAAAGTTCTCCAAAGAACCTCCCTCGGTACCCTATCATAAGCTTTTTCTAGATCAATAAATATCATGTGAAGGTCTTTCTTTTTTGCTCTAAAATGTTCCATAAGACGTGTCAAAAGGTGAATCGCTTCAATAGTAGATCTACATGGCATAAATCCAAATTGGTTCTCTGTTGTACTTGATACTTGTCTTAACCTACGTTCGATAATTCTTTCCCATAATTTCATAGTATGACTCATTAACTTGACACCTCGATAATTCACACAATTTTGAATGTCTCCCTTGTTCTTATATACAGGTATAAGTGTACTTGCTCTCCATTCCTCGGGCATCTTTTGGTTTTTCCATATTTCATTAAATAGTCTTGTGAGCCAAGTGATTCCTATTTCTCCTAGTATTTTCCAAACTTCTATAGGAATATTATCTGGTCCTACCGATTTACCACTCTTCATATGTTTAAGAGCCTCTTTGACTTCATTCTTTTGAATATGTCGGTAGAAATTGTGGTTTATATACTTTTCTGACTTGGCTAAATCTTCTAAACTAATACCAGCATATTTATTTTCATCAAAAAGATTATAAAAATAGTTTTTCCATCTATTTCTTATATCATCATTTGCCACTAGAATTTTTTCATCCTCGTCTTTTATGCATCTAGCATAATTAAGATCTTTAGTTTTCTTATCTCTAGCCCTAGCTATCCTAAAAATATCTCTTTCACCCTCTTTTGAGTTGAGTTTTTTTATATAAGTCATCCCAAATCTTAGCTTTTGCTTCAATAACGGCCTTTTTTGCTTCCTTCTTTGCTTTCTTATAAGCTTCTAAAGTTTCAGTAGTTTTCTTAGCATAATGTAATTTGTAACATGCCCTCTTTGCCTTGATTTTATTTTGTACTACTTCACTCCACCACCAAGCTTCTTTTTGTACTGGTACACCTCCCTTAGATACCCCTAACACATCTTTCGCCACTTTCCTAATATGTATAGCCATATTGTTCCACATATCAGAGGGTGTGCCAACATAATTCCAAACATCTCCTTGAAGGACTTTCTGTTTAAATATATCTTCTTTCTCGCTTTTGATGTTCCACCATTTAGTCCGAATAGCTCGATGCACTCTTTTCTTCTTTGTCTATTTTTTTATTTGTAAATCCATAACTAAAAGTCGATGTTGGGTGGTTAAGCTTTCTCCTGGAATTACCTTGCAATCTTTACAACACGCTCTATCTTTTTTTCTACAAATAAAAGTTTGTGATAAGCCACTCTTATAAGTAATTAAATGTTCATCTCGTTTTTTGAAGATTGTATTGACTATAAAGAGATCAAATGACATAGCAAAATTTAAAATCTCCCTACCTTCCTCGTTTATATCCCCAAAACCAAAGTTTCCATGAATCCCTTGATATCCTAATACCTCTTTACCGACATGTCCATTTAAATCTCCTCCTAAACAAATAATCTCCCTTTGTGGAATCTTTTGAAACACCTTATCTAACTCTTCCCAAAAAACTGTCTTTATACTATCTTCTAGTCCTACTTGGGGTGCGTAGGCACAAACTATATTCAAAACCTCTATTCCTAACACTAATTTCAACGTCATGATTCGGTCACCATATCGTTGTATGTCTACTACACTCTCCTTTAAATCTTTATTTATGATAATACCAACTCCGTTTCGGGTTTTTTCTTTACCTGAGTACCATAATTTAAAACTTGTATCCTCTATCTCCTTTGCTTTTTCTCCAACCCATTTTGTCTCTTGTAAACATAGAATATGAATCTTTCTCCAAATCATAGTATCTACCACCTCCATTAGCTTACCCGATAATGTTCCGATATTCCAATAACCAATACGAATCTTATTATCTAGGACTAGCTTCCTTACCCCCCGCATCCATCCATAATCAAAATGCGGAGACCCTCTCTGAAAATTTTTCACTACATTTGGGTGGCAATGTAGCGGGACTAACTTCTTTACCCACACCCGTCCATGATGTGGGAACTCTCTCTGCAATTGATTCACTACATTCGGGCGAAAATGTAGTGGCCCTTGCTTACTTCTTACTGCATTCGGGCTCTACAGCACGTCGCTAGGCGGGGACGCCCCAAAGCAATGCTCATAATTTTTGTAATCCATGTTGTAAAAATCCGACGAAGTTTTACGCTGGCTGTCGGAAGCCTAACACAACCCTCCTCCTTTATCCGGGCTTAGAACCGGCAATGCAAGGGTGATCCCTTACATGGGTAGAGTTATGTTAAAAATTGCATTATGCTAAAAAAATTGATGAAACTTAAAAGCTTATAAGAAGGCAATTGAAAAAAATGAAAAAGACTCTTCATAAAGCAAAAAACAAATTTGAAAAGATTTATATGAAAAGATAAATGAAACAAAAAAGAGACAAGAATACAACCATCGCTATCATCATCACTATGTATTACAGTAATATTTCTATGGGATAATGCCAAGGCATGCAATGACTTGCAGAAAGAGAATGCATACATCGTTCCTTCAAAATTAAGGGAGAAGGAAAAGAAAAAATAAAGCTTGTGCGTGAAATAAAGAGCATACCACTCTCAAAAGTGTGGTTACGGGCTCGAACCCAAAGCTAGCTGGTTCTCCCTGAAATACGTTGAGGCGCAATAGTTGACTTTCGATGCTGGCCATGAGAGCGAAAGAGAGGGAAACTCATCATAGATGATATGACCAAAAATCACAGATAAAGGAAGAAGAGGAATGGTGTATTCTCCAAAGTCAAGTGCAAAGAACAAGACAAGAATCTAGTTGTCGTGACATCAAAAGGAAACCAACTATCCTCAAACTCAGTACATGTGTGCATACATGCTATGCCATATAGGATATGGAAGGAGAGGATGAATAACAAAAAGAAGGGTGTTACCATTCATACACCCTTTTTACTAAACATACACCATTTTTATCAATTTTTTGAAACTGCCCCTTTTCAATTTTCTCTCTCTTCCATTCTCTCATTGCGAACACCATTTTCTTGAAAAAAAAGAAGTGCTACCACGTGTCACCCTTCAAATAGTGACACATCAAAGGTGTGTCTATCATTTTAATTTAATGCACCTTAAGCACGTTTCATCATCAATCATGAAGAGAGGTGCATTTTGTCTCAGTCATCGATTTCGTCGCTCATTAGAAACATTCGTTATGATCAATGATTTAGAGCTCCATTATCTATTGATTTTTCATGAGATTTATGTTTAGATGAAGATAGAGATTAAGAATAATAGAAAAAGAAGTCTGAAAGAGATCAATAAAAAGATAAAAAACCATTCATAAAAGTTTCAAAAAGAAGAGTTGAAGAGGATAAGATTTACAAAGAAATCAAATAATTAAGAGAATCAACAATATTAATAGAGATTGTTGGAGGGAGGAAGATCGAGAAAGGTTATTGGGAAGAAAGGAGAAGCCGACAATATGCATACAAATCATTGGGAGGTGAAAAAACTAGTGAGCAAGGAGAAACCGGTGTGAAGGAAGAAAGGAGAGAGAATCTGGAGGAAGGGCAATTTGAGATCTCTTATAAAAAAGGGTGCATGCATACACCCCTTTTTCAAAAACCTTAAATTACTCTCCAACAATTTCTCTCTCATCCCACAACTCTTCACTATAACAGCCCCATTGTCAGTTTTATGCCATTGCCAGAGTTGAAGTAGCATCATCATCAATTCTACACTACCATTGGCAATGATTCCCTCTCACCTTCGTATGTTTCCCGATATCACTTTCAATCACAATTTCATCTATTTTTATCACTTTTGACCTATTTTCATTAATTTTGATATATTTTTAACCTTATTCAATTCCTACAACCGTAATACGAATATTATTCAAAGCCTTCCATCGATCTAGCAATCAATCACATGAAAATAGATAAAAAAGATCAAGTTTCTGTGAGGTTTATGACGAGGTGAGTGTTTTTGGTTGGGAAAGATACATGTGCTAAGCGCATCAATTATTACCAATGGATGTGACATAGGCACACACCTTCTTTATTAGCCATTGCGACCCAAGAGTGTTTTGTCTTCTCGGAGTAACACATCCAAAGCACAACACTTTGGTAATGCACAAGCACTTTATATGTGGGTCTCTTTTAAGAGATACGTGAACTAGGCACATCACAATCAAATTTCTAGGTACACGCAAAGTATGTTACCATGTAATTTTGTTATGTTAACAACATTATTCATAATGTACATGATATCAAAGAAATCAAGTAAAAGTATTCACTATGGTATAATTGACTCTAGATAAACTATGCATGATGATAGTGAGATTGATGAAAGTGGACCGAATGACTCATTTGTTGATTGATTGGGTGATGATATAGGCAACAATGTATTTGTTGATTGCGAGGGTGATGAAAATTACAAAGAAGGTGAATACTTAATGGAAAGAGTAGAATTGATGGTTTATAGAGATTAAATGTAGTTAATGATACACATAATCATTCTCTAGTAATGTATTTGGATGGGCATGTGTTTCCAAGTAGATTTAATGATGTTGAGTATAGTATGACAAAAGAGTTGAATAAAAATAATTGAGATAATATTCTAAAAGGAAACACATTTTCTATGTAGAAGACATATTGCTAAGAATATCTATCATGATTTTTTATGCTAAGAATATTATCAAAGGAAATATATTTGGTGATAGTTGTAGGAAGATTGTTAATTCAGTAGATGAGAGTATGCATATAAAAACATTGGCTACAATGGAGATGAAGTGAAAAATTTTATCTATCATGCTTTTTTATGTTAAGGAATAATAGTTGAGCATATATAAAAAGAGGATTGTCTCAGTATGGACGAACAAGGTGTTGCATTACGATACTCATATAACTAATTGATAAGTAAGTATGCTTGTTTTCATATATGTATATCACTTGTTTTTTCAAAATTTGTATTCCTTATAGTTTGTTGGTCGAAAGGGTTGAGGGTGTAGATGCATGATTAAAAGAGTTCCTTGGTAATTTCACTAGGCAGTTCAATATGATATTGAACTAACTCCATTTGTTAATAGAGTTGTAGGTTATAGAATTAAAGAAGTTTTTTGAAAAATTATGAATTGTTAGCATGCATTATGTTGATTATACATAAGAGATGATAAGAAATCTAGAGAGAAGAGTATCATGATATGTACTTGATCTAATTGTCAAAGAGATGAATTGTGTACAAATAGTAGGTACTAATCCCCATTTATGTCAATGTATCGCATGGATTGTCGTATACTCATGAGATCAATATTCTTTTAAAGAGTGATAATGCTTAACAACTTTCTTTAATTGATGTGTTTTGAAAGAAGCTTGACATGGAGGTAGAAAGACCTTTCATATTTGAGTACGAAGATGAGAACCAAAGAAAGATAACTAAGATGCATGATATTGTCCATCAACTATTGACTCATTCTAATCCTAATATAGAAAAACATAGCAAATTGGTTGGCTTGTTAGACGAGCATATGAATCTTATCATACTGCACTAGAGGAGCCACCTCTTTGGCATCCTAAAGGCAAACTTTTTGACAGATCTATTAAGAGGGAGTTGTTTTTATGAGCGCATATAGAGAGGAGTGTTACTCAAGGAAAGGCCGGTAGTAGATGAGGATGTGGGCATGGCCAAGTGCATGGAGTATCTCCTAAATGTGGTGTTTCTTCTATACAATGTAGTATAGGATTCCATCACTCCACGTATTGATACATCTCATGACAAAAGGATTACAAAAAAATAGATTTTAGATATCCCAATAAAATACAGATACCTTGCTTTATGAGCTCGTATGTTAATAGATGAGAGAATGTTCTTGAAGATGTAACTATGGACTATATCATTTGAGAGCTTTTAAGAGAGGGTGAAACATGGTTGCATTGCATGAAGCTCGTAAATTATGTTTTAAGAAGGTCGCATATCATCAACATATATATATATATATATATATATATATATATATATATATATATTATGCAATCTTTATAGAGGAGGGAGCTATTAATGCTATTTTTCGTCGTATTGCTTATTCAGATGATAGTCAACGTTCTTTTGAGTATTGGATATTGATGCATGATATGGATTGGGTCATAGCCAAAGTATGAAACATTGCATTAGTATAGCTCTCTAGGGTTGAGTCGACAATGTTTCTTTCATTATTAGTAGACATTCACCAACCACCTATGTGACATGTGTGGTATATATTCGGTACCTTATTTACATTGACTTGTATTGAGTTTGATTATTTATCTTGTTTACATTTTATGCCAATACATATGGTAGATGGATCTCGCCGCCGCCTATATTTCTATCTTGACAGTACCATAGACATGACAAAATTACTAATTGGGATTTATCATTTTGTGCATGTATTGCATATTATCTTGAATTAAGAGGGCCAGATGATGATAATGTATACAATGTGGAGATGATGATTAGCAACTTGTTTATCAAGTTGCATGTTCTTTCTATAACATCACTTTACCTACTTAATTGTATAATGACTACAAATTTGCTTATTTACATAATTGTATAATGATTCTACTTAAATTTCTCGGTATGTAATGAAAAGCGTATTGTAGTCATTCGACATTCATATATTTATATATATGTAGTGAGAGAGATCGAGGAACAAGAGAAAGGAGAAAAATTGAGTCCAATTATTCATATACAATATACAATATATGCACATTCACTTAGTTACACGTGCAACACAAAATATGCACATCTATAATTCATCATGGTCGAGGATATACTCAGTTATCATTTTGTATTCTTTTGCAACAATTATCAAGGAGGTCTATCACATCACAACATAATGACAATTGATGTTGTTAATATTTGATTGTTCAGATTATAGGTCTCATCATTCACAAGACATCAACAACACACTAGAACAAGATGGATGAATACTTGCAACATATAAAGTGTAAAAGAAAGGACAAATAAAAGATTATTACATTACCTGATTTGTCATTCATGACATTGAAAGTGATTGCTCAATGTGGGAAATAGGTGTCCATATTAACACGCGAAATCTCTCAATAAAAATGGATTTGTTCGTGTAATATATCAACTCATATATGAATCATCACATTCATACAAGTATGACACCTACACACTAAGGTGTTATGATCTAAGACAATGTAAGTTATGTGAATGCCATTATGCATCTTGCGGATGATACTCCACCTTATAGGTGTGTGGTTTTGTTGGCCTATGTGCTATAATGAGTTTTAATGGTTCAATCAAGATTTGTTGATAATGACCAAATTTATGAGCAATTCGGTCTAAAATATATACCTCCATGATATCTAAACATCAATTACATCCATGTAACAAGAGAAAGTGGTAGGTGTCGTCCGTGTATCTGTTCCAGTAATAAGGTTGCAAAGTGATTTGAGAAAAAAGATAGATATGCAATCGTTATGATAATATTCATTATATAACATAAATAACAACCAAATACCTATTACTAAACACATACCTCGTAAGTTTGCATTGAGTCCAACTGCCCATGATATGCAAGAAGACGATAAGAAGGATGATATGAGTAATATTATTCATCCACTTAGCTGCATGAGGTTGCTCATCAACCCACTCCAGGCAATGCCTAATTCTGAAGGCTAAAAAATACTCATAAATCCATACCTACAACATATAAAAAAATTGTTCTATCAACAAACAAGTAGGCTGACTTCGATTTATGGCTAAACTCAAACAAACATAATCAAGAAATGTGTACCTACAATAGGATGAAGCAATCTTTTGACTTATCTTGGTATATTATATACCCTATATGATACATTAAAAATAATATATTTTACTCAAGTATAATCCCCCTTCTCTGAGCATGTATTCGGAGTATCTCAAACTTTACACCTCTAGACTTTATCTGCAGTTTCAATTCATCATAATCCATGTTTATTAGTTTAACCATAAACCATAGGACGCAAATCTCCAAGCCGCTCGCTACAATGCAGACTCAAAAATAACCAAAGGGGTTTGGAGAATCACAAAAGCTTCAATTCATAATGCAAAATCTAGAGCAAAAAAAGTACAAGGACCAGCCTGCCTCCTCTAAAGGGGCGTGTTGCTCCTCTAAAAAAAATTGAAAACTGCCCCCCATATTTTTTTTTAAAAGTAGGTAATCTATAAAATATGAAAAGTTTAAATCCTGTATTGATATTTTACAATAGGTTGGATTGGATTTAAAAAAAATCAAATATGATTCATCCAATCAAATCCAAATAAATATGTTTTTCTAATTCCTCTCTCTCATATTGAGAACAACTGAATGACGATCCCCTCCAGCAGTCCGATGTCTGCTCGAGACTGAAGTCCGACTCCTCTGAGACTGTCGCTGTGGTTCTGCCACCACTCTTTCTCTCTTTGTGATTTCCATTCTAATCTTCCTTTGCACATCATCAGTTTTTGGTCTCTACTTTGTTGGCTTCTGGATTCTCTCCTTTGACCTTTGAAAAACACATACTAAATGGAATGTAAACTATATCTCCCCCTTCGTTCTCCTGTTCGCGTTGAGCGAGTCTTCCTTCGGCCCTTCCACTCTCCTCTGCGCAACCGAGGACTCCGGTGAGGATCACCTTGAAACGGTGTTGGTTCACGGACTGTAACTGGCCTCATCGACGTCGCAGTGATCTCTACACTCATCCTACTAAGGATGGATCAGAAAACGTTCAATTAGCCCTCCATTGCAATGGTATTCCATTACAGACTGCTCTATTCGCGACTTTTGTTAAAACTCTCCATCTGTTTCAGCATTTCTTGGATCGTTTCTTCGAGGAAGGCCACTCAATTCATCACCATCGGTTGCCATTTTCTTTTGCATCATGGTGTCTCGTCAAGCCTTTGGCGATGGTTGCCTTCGATTCTTGTTTCTCAGTCACTCTTTTCGAGAATCTTGATGGTTAGGTTTGAAAGATGGCTTGTTCTTCATTGGCTGCTGAATGCTTTGATGCAGAGGTGATGGTTTCTGCTGAATGGTGCAAGATGTTCTCACCAATTCAAGATAATCATCGTCCTCAACGCTTTGATACTAGTTCTGAGGAATCCACCTCTAGGCGGCGGAATGTGATCAAGAATCAACAAACTATCGATTGCTGGACAATGGATGGGTCCGTCCGATGTGGCGGATTTGTAACCAATCTTTTTCTACCGATTTTCATTCACTCACAACCCCCATTTCTCAAAGGCAAAGGCTTATTCACATCCATAATTCAAATTGAATTCAAAGATTAGAAGTATACAAGATTTACTCTACAAGAGATTACGCCCTAAGCCTCATGGCTAAAATCCCCGGATACAGCATGAATAGGAAGAAGATTATAGCAGTTGGTCCTTTCGCCAAGAACAGGAACCCAACGCCTCTGGCAACAATTCGTGAAGGACATTAGTTCTCTAGAAAAGTTTAGCGTGATCCGCTCATGCGCTCCTTCTCTATCACAGCGGCCGAGTGCGGACCCACAGGAGACTGGATCGCGTCACCGCTTCTCCGAAAGGCCGAATAGTTTGCCACGGATCTTGGATCTGGGTATGGTTTTCCTAGGCACTGGGTTTAGGGATGTAACTCGATCAGAGATTTTCGTAACGGGTGAAGTGCCTAGTCAGACCTTCATATGCATTGAACTTTTGACATAACCACCCCACTAAGCTAGATTAGCTATGGCCCTTAGCCCTTAGGGCCTGTTTGCTAACATGGCCTGCACGGGACAAGCGGGCACACCCAATGGCATAATGTTTATGATGAAAGACATCTTAAGGTGTCCACTTGCGTATTCATTTACAAGTACACAAGATGACAATAAAAGAAAGCTTCGGTCAAAAACTCTGAGAAAAATTATAGCAGTTGCTCCTTTCACCAACAACAGGAACCCAACGCCCCTTTGCACATCCTATATGGTTGATCTCCTCTCTCGTCTTCATCTTTTCTCTTTCACAAGAATTTGAGCCTTTCTCCCTCTTGTTTGTGCACTTCATTGCACGCACGACACACTAGCTATTTACACTACATACTCCCTTCTACGACAGACTTGTGATACAGAATTAACTAGGAGCATAAAAAAAACGAGAAGTCAGAGACAACAGGACTGATCTTGTGTTGCCGATTACAACCACAACTGTCTGCAGCTTGTAACAACTGCATCCCCTCCTGCAGAGGAGACAGGTGTGTGGCTCCTCTGCAAGGGAAAGGCGAGGATATGCACTCCCTTGGCACGTACATCCTCCTCTTAGGGGCGAGAGGAAGAGATGAGTCTTACCCAAGAACACATGAGCAGGCTCCAACAACACGAGAGAGAGAGAGAGAGAGAGAGAGAGAGAGAGAGAGAGAGAGATGATGCATGAAGGGGTTTTTTCCGCACTCGTAATTCTCCATTCGGAGAACTTTGGAACTGTTGAATCCATGCGACAGTTACAGCGTTCTTAGATATAAGAAGCGACTTGGATTATTTTGTTCATCCATATCAACAATAGGCATACAACACATCTCATTTCATTATAAATTATACAAAAATTGATTAAAAGACCGAAATGGCAAAAGACAAGGGATGACCTCCTTCAAAAAGATGAGTTATTACAACAGGACCATTAGATTCCAGCCATGGTGTCAGATTTTGGCCGTGGAAGTCTCCCAAAAATGGCTTGATGAAACAGGCAAAGAGGAATCAGCTCAAGGAACGTGAAGGTTTTGTATTTGGACATGTAATGCTTTTAGTTTTCTCCCGACTTCCACAATCTCTTCGTTAATATTTGATAAGTGGTCCATTCTACGTTGCAATGCGTCAATGTAAGGCCTGCTAATATATTCAACAAACAATTCAAGATTCTCTATTGACTCTGCGAGGTCTTTCTGCATTGCTGCTTCAAATTCACCTGCCAAGGAATTAGCTGCTCGCTCAATCTTGTCCATCACCTCCTTGCGATAAACAGGAAACCTGGAAATAGCTGTGAAGCTGCAGGATATTCGAAAAATGTGAACAAAATAAGTGAACTGTACCCAGTTCATATGACTGAAACCAATCCTAAGCATCATTTGGTGTTTCGCATATGAAAGTAAATGTCCCAGAGAGTGGGATCTAGAAAAGAAAAAAAATGGACAACTTATATTTATCTTACAAATCCTTTAAAGAAGACGTGGTTTCTGAATACTACCAGAAGTCAAAAGAGAACAATTAATAAGCCAAGAAAACAGATCCTTGTCATGAAATGTTTGACCTCATGCTACAATTCCATGATGGTTTCCCTGAGAAAATTTATATTAATCTATCTCCAACTTCACGAACAATCACAACCCGAAAAGGATTCTGAGAAAAACTCTATTGTTAGTGTAATAGAAGCTTCAGCGGAATTTGTGAAAGGTGGAACAACTTTATTTAATTAAAAAACCTTTCCAACTAGTGACAAGCCTGTGAAAGCTGTGACAGTTGTATCATTGCTGTAGAGTTTTCAAAAGACCAGGATTCCGTAAACATATCAGGAAACAAAAAGAGTCCCATGGTCAAAGAAACGAAAAATGAAGAGACAAATATCTTACACAGGGCAAGTCAACATTACCCGCCAGCAGAACAAAGGGCAAGAGCAAGAAGATCCTCCATGGTGGTTGGTAAGACAGATGTCAAAAGAGAAGCAGACAAGCCAGCTGCACCAAGGCCTCCAACAGTTCCCAAAACCTGAAATTATCGTGAAAAAGGAATTAGGTCTGAAGGAAGGTCTTAGATCCTTGAAAATCAAAGTATCAAACCACACAAATATACAGAGGGGAGATGGATTGGTGATACAGGAGCAACATGGAAGCTGTCAAGCTATAGCCAGAGAAGATAATGAAATGATATAGCTCTGCCAATTGTCTTCCACACACAAAAAGTGGTAGAGTTCTTGAACCACTAAGCCAGCATGATAAAAAATTAGCCAGGTACTGTCTTAGATCCTAGGAATCAGTTTCTTACTGAAAACCACATCAAGTGATTGAATTGCTTCCAAAAACCAAAGTAATGCACCAAACTTCATAAAGGAGGCAAGATGGGTCGGTGAACAGGAAAGATCACAGCCTACGATCAAAGAAGATCACAAATGACATAGGTTCTCTGTCTTCTGGGAAAATAAATAGTAGGGTTCTTGAACCACTAAGATATCTGCCCCAAGAAATGAAGCTAATCAAGAACGGCAACAAATTGAGGCTGTCCACGAGTGCTCATTGAAACTTCACAAGCTGATTCCATTGGCTCCATCATAGCCACCTGTGAGGGACAAAACTATAACAGGACTCCAGAGTTTGCTCAGCCTTGTGTAGCGTCTTTTGCAGATTTGCAATTGAAAAAGCTCGATAGAGATTGAATGGTATAGGTATATATGGTGAAATTAGCTAAGTTGCAGACAGGAAGGTCCTGAAATGATCATGCCCCTGACTGGTTCTCAACGCTTTTATGTATTTATACCTGGTAGTGGTATGCCTAACCCTGCTTGCCCTTCAAAAGGGAAAAAGAGTTGGCATATAATAATCAGTGCAAGGACCATTCCCGTAGCTTGTATGACTGCTGCTCAACCGCGGACTGTGCTTGATGCCAATTACAAGGGTAATCTTTTCCTCTTAGTAGATTGCACATATTCCTCATTGCATCATGCACACCAATCTTTTATAATCAGACAGTCCAATTACAAGGGTAATCATAAGGGTAGACTACCTTAAATTTCAAGATTACACTATAGCCCAAGCTTGCAATGGATGTAATGGGATAGAAAATCGAGATAAGATCTGAGTATAAGAGTTTTCTTGTAATGAGACATGCTTAGCAAATACCATGTAAAGAAATCACCAATTCTCTAAAGATAAATCGGCAAGAAATAAGATCCATAAGAAGTCCATAATACACTGAGTCAAAAAAAGTGGCTAAGAGTCACTAACGCCAAAGGCAGAAGTGCAACATCTCATTAAGTCTCACAATGGATGACCATTTACAAAAGAGAAGAAACCCTCAAATATATACACAAAGAGTAATAAGGGGCTAGCAATGTAATAGGCAGCCCCAACAGCTAAATGGATCTCTTGTACGCCATCAACCCTATTAACTAGACATTGGCAACATTTAACTTAAAAGACAAGAAAAAAATAGAAAGACAAGCAACAACAATAACTAAGCCTTTTCTTATACTAGATGGGGTCGGCTACATGGATTCTTTGGTTCCACATAGCCCTATCATGTGTCATGCTAGCAATATATAAACTAGATCATTCTTTATTGTTTCTTGCCAACACTTTTGTGGTCATCCTCTTCCTCTTTTAACATTTTCACAATCTAATTTTTCATCTTTTCTTACAGAGCATCCTTTGGTCAATCTTTCTACGTGTCCAAACTATCTTAAATGATTTCCCCTCATTTTATCCCCTATTGGTGTTACTCCCAATTTTTTTCCATTAACCTCATTATGTATACGGTCTTTCCTTGTATGACCACTATCCATCTCAAAATCTTAATTTATACTACAGACATTTTTTGTACATGATGATTACCGGTTTATAATATTTACCTTTCAACTTTAATGGTATCTTCTTATCACATAGAATACCAAATGCCTTTTACCAAATGATCAAACTTACATTCCATATATTGTGTCTTTTTCTATTAAGTCAGAAACCTTTACTTTGTTGAAAAATATGAGTTTAGAGTTAGTTTTAGTAAATATAATGTCTTAGGACAGTAAAATTGATGTTTAGAGTATTATTGTAATTATCCGAAGTCGTAAGGGCATTTTGGTAATTTTCTGTACTAGGGGTATTTTGGTTATTTTATATTTTACACGTTTTACAGCTCCTTATATAAGGGCTAATAGGTTGTAATTAGGGTTAAGTTGCTGAGATTAAGAAAGAGAGAGAAAGAGGGGGGGGCTCCATTGGAGGTCCGCCCCCTCCTCCGATCTCCACATTTCCTCTTCTTTATGTTTGTGATTTTCAATTTCCACTGCACAACCATGTTTTCCAATATGGTATCAGAGCATATAGGATTGAAAAAGAGGCATTTTCGTGCGTGAGATTAAGTTACTTTATTGCCGAAGAGAAGGTAGAAGGTTGCGACTGATTAGTATCAAAAGTTGAAGAGAATACAAGCCGAATTTATCAGAGATATCAGCAGCTTGGTGGAGGAAAAACAACGTGCAGGCCTTGATGGAGTTGAAATCCATGATCTCTTTTTCGAAAATGCAAAGTCCCATAAAGCTTTAAAAGTTGTGTCTTCTGGCAATCATAAAGACTTGTTGCACAAATCCTTCTAGTTGTTTTTAGGAATCAGAATGCATCAACGGATGGGAGGTTGTCTGATCTTGGTTTTGTAAGTCCATCCTCATTTATTGAGCAGAATGAACAAGTAGATGCTATCATGAAGTAAGGAGCCAGGTATCCATGCAGAACCCAATCGTGATAATGCTATGAATCAAGTAGATAATGTCCTCAGCAGGACCTTGGGTGTAAAGATGCTTTAGTGTTCAAGAGTATGCGTTAGCAAATGATCCTTTATTGCAACAAACTAATTCTTCTCAAATTGATCCTGCCATTTTTATGTGGAAGCAATGTGGTGTTGATGTACTTTGTGCCTCCTAAGGAGATACTAAACACCCACATAGAGCAAGTTTCAGAGAGTGTGCGTGGATGCTGGTATGACTGAAACGGTGGCGTTCAACATCAGGCCATGCAATGGATTAAGCATCGTGGATGACAATGCTAACAAAGTTGTCTTGGGAGTGCATACCATCCGTTGGAGATGGAGATCAAGTTGTGTCCTTTCAACTTACTATGAACTTCAGTGCAGAGTAAAAACTTATCAACAGGAATCAGTGCAGCCACTAATTACTGCTGCCTCGACTTTCGATGATCCTGCTTCTCTCGGCTATGTTATCAATAGCGCGCTATATCGTTTTAGCAGAATAAAAACCGCTATAGCGGGCGACCCGCCAAGATGAAGTTAGCGGCGCTGTAAGCAGACAACCATTAAGATCTCGACCCAAATTATATAAAGGGTTATACTTAACCCTAATTCGACGTTCTGTGAGCGCTCGCCTGTCTGTCTCCAGCCTGTCGTCTGGGCCATCTCGAACCGCTCCCGCCTCTCGCCGCCACCATCTCCAGGTACCCTTCTATACCTTAATCTCTCCCTCTTTCTTTCTTCTCCTCCGTGCCTCTGATGGGTATTAGTTTATCACCCCAACAAAAACTTCTCTGGGCTTCCTTTGATCACAAGCCTGCAGTCGTCAGAATCGAAGGTTTCGACTGCCTTGATCGTGATCGCCGAGATTGCAGCATCCCCGCCATTGCCTGATTCCACTAACAGCGGCGTGAGATTCTGACCCTTTTCTTGAAAGTCAGTGAGAACTCGCAAAACCAAGAAGAGAAACCCAAAAAGGCAAAGCAAAGGTTTGATATGGTTTGGTCTGTTCTTGGTGGTCTGCTAGTGGCTTAATGATTATTTTTTTATTTGTTTAGGGTTCTAAGCTTGTCGTTTTCAATTAAAATTTGTAATTGGGTGTTGTTGTTTATGTGAATATGCTTTTCTTTTTAATCAATCTAAACATGTGATTCTTGAATCTTTGCCGTGTAGTGTTTTGTTTTAAGTTTTACTTAGATTAAGGCTTCTCTCTTTCTCTCTTGTCACAAATATGATGTGTGTAATTAGTGGTTCCTGGACTATCTTTGACCCGGTGTTGTTGCTTTTCTAGTTTTTTAGGTGTTTTGTTATTTTTTCTCGTCTCAAATTTGATTGTATGTATTACTGTTGTGGTTTACTAGAGTATCTTTGAGCCGGTGCAGTTGTTTTTCTAGTTTTTTAGGTATTTTATTATTTTGTTTCTTGTTGATAGTGATATTAGTTTTTCAAATGCCTTATTCATTTGATTGTCCATCAAATCTCGTAGTCCTCCTCTTGGCTAAATGTTACATTTCTTGTGCATTTGTCCTAGTGTTAACTAGCTATTAGAGAAAGGGCACATATCATTATTCTGGCTTTAGAAGTAGTATGTTAGATATGGAATCAGAAGTGAGAATAAGGAGCACAACCTTAACAAGTACTATGCTAACAAACGCTTTCGCTTTCCTTAAAGGTTGCAGTTAAGGACAAAGGAGTAGGCAACACTGTTAATTTCACAGCAATCATACTTAGATTACGCACAACAATGAGGAGTAGAATCATTAGCTGTCGATCAACAATCATACTTAGGGCTATGCAGTGTTGTCTATAGTTTGAATAGGAATGGTTGCTGCCTTTATAATTTGTAGTTTAGGATTGTGTAATGATACCAATGAATGTTAATTATTTAATGTTCTATTTCTTGTATAAGGTTCGAAAACTCAAGCTGAGTAGTTATTCTTATTTTTTGTAGTGAGTATGGAATCATCAACAAGTGCAGTTGCTTGTCCTCTAAGTGGCAGTGGCAGTGGTAGTTATAGCACCGGCACTAGTAATGCAATTGGTAATCGGTTTTTAGTCCAACATATAACTACAGACCCCCAGCTTCTAAGGATCCATGATGGAATTGGGGTTGGACAAAATCTAAGATAGATAATATGTCAGTATTTTATACATTATGTGGTCATGTTTCTACCAGCGGAATAACAAGATACAAGGACCATTTAATGGGAAGAAGCGAAAATGTAGC
Source organism: Brasenia schreberi (assembly GCA_036023115.1). Taxonomy (NCBI): domain Eukaryota; kingdom Viridiplantae; phylum Streptophyta; class Magnoliopsida; order Nymphaeales; family Cabombaceae; genus Brasenia; species Brasenia schreberi. The sequence continues at coordinate 23,037,981 of JAYKKT010000078.1, forward strand.
AGCTTGCAAGAATGCAACCGAAGAAATAAAGAAAACAATTTATGATTATGTGCACAATACATCTAAGAAGAAGGCCGAAAAGATTTCATTTACATATCGAGGAGAAGTTTCTAGTATGGAAGGTAACATAGTGACAAGCACCCAATGTTCATCATCTTCATCGTCATTTGGCTCACGACTACCGCTTTCGAAGGGACCCATGGATTCATTTGTGCGTTCATCGCCAAACTCACTACGACAAGCTACATTAAAAAATCGATATAAGAAAGAAGAAAGAGAACGAGTATGCATATCTATTAGCAGGTGGATGTATCAAAATGGAATCCCTTTTAATGTTGTGAGATCCCCTATTCTTGGAGAAGGAAGTAGGAAGAGTAAGAGAGTTTACAAATGGATTTAGAAAGCATTGGGCTACTTATGGATGTTCTATTATGTCAGATGGATGGACAGATAGAAAACAGAGAACACTAATAAATTTTTTAGTGCATTGTCCTCAAGGTACAGTTTTTCTTAAGTCCATTAATGTATCCCATGAAGTAAAGGATAAAAATAAATTGTATACATTGTTAAAAGAAGTAATCTTAGAGGTTGGAGAGAAGAATGTTGTGCAGGTGGTTACAGATAATGCAACAAATTATGTTGCAGCTGGTAGAATGTTGATGGCTGAATTTAATCATTTCTTTTGGACACCATGTGTTGCACATTGTATAGATTTGATGCTTGAAGATATTGGAGAGACAAATAGACTAAAAGGCATATTCAGCAGGGCAAAGAAGCTAGTGACATTTATGTATGCTCATGGTCAGATATTGCATATTATAAGACATTTAACAGGAGGAAAAGACATATATAGACCGACTGTGACCCGTTTTGCTACTAGATTCTTAACTCTGAACAGTTTGTGGCAATCAAAAGAAGCTCTAAGATCAATGGTTATTTCTGAAAAATGGGAGAAATGCCCTTTATCAGATAGTATTGAAGGAAAGCAATCTAAGGTAATAATTTTGTAACTTAGATTTTGAAAGGGCATTAGTTTTTCACTTAGAGCAATGGGTCCTTTGGTAGATGTTTTACGTATGGTCGACAGTGATGAGAAACCAGCCATGGGCTACACCTATGAGAAAATGGATCATGTAAAGGAACAAATAAAGATGTGTAAATATTTCAATTTTATGTGTTATTTGTTAATCTTTACTTATTAATCTTATAAATTAATAACATTTCACTTCTTGTTTTGTAGGTTAATATGAAAAACAAAGAAGAGCAGTATGCTTTTATTTGGGAGATCATAGACAAAAGATGGGACAAGCAAATGCATAAGCCATTACATGCTGCTGCATTGTATCTGAATCAAGGGTTGTATTATGATTATGTTGGGATATAATCTAATGTTGAGATTAAAGGTGGTTTGTTGCAGGTTATAGCTATACTTGTACGAAGTAAGGAAGAACAACAACAAGTGAGTCATCAACTTATAAGTTATCGAAGTGCATCAAGTTGTTTTGGACTAGAATTAGCTATAAGTTCGAGGAAAACATGTGCACCAGGTAATTAATTCAAGCAACTTTGCTTTCTTAATTATTTCATTATTAAGATATGATTTAAGGTTTTTGAATATGATTAACTTATTGTTTACACATGATTTTTAACTTTTTGTAATAGCTGAATGGTGGATGACCTTTGGTTATGGATGCCCTGAATTACAAAGTTTTGCTATACGGGTTTTGAGCCTTACTTATAGTGCTACCCCATGTGAGCACAACTTGAGTACCTTTGAAATGATAAGAAATTAAGAATTATGCTTTTTATTTACATTATAAATAAATGAAAGTTTTTTTTATTGAGTTAACAACTTACCTAAATTCTTTCTCTTATCTTAGATTCATACAAAGAAAAGGAATAGATTATTGCATCAAAAGCTTAACGATTTAGCTTTTGTGCAATATAACGAAAAGCTCAGAAGAAGGTACGAAGAGAGAAAATCTAATTGAGCAAATTTTGACCCCATCATGTGGGCAGCGATTGAAGATCATGATGAATATCCTACTGATGATGAGTTCGTTGCTGACGATGATTCCCTTACTTGGTGAAATGTCAATATGACATCCGAAGCATCAAGAGCGGGTGCTACTATTGTTTATACAAGGTCGATGACACGAAAGCGACAAAGAAGGCAAAGCAAAGGGAAGGATAAGATGCCTATGGAAGATGAAGAAAAATTTAATTTTGAAGAAACACATGAAGAGGAAGAGGAAATAGAAGAATAAGGATCTTTTTCTGAAAATGAGTGAACATGACCTAAACAATTAAGTGTGATACTGATTGTAAATTTGTAATAGAATTTTGATGGATGTTATGTACTTTTGAATTAGCTTATTGGAATTTGTGTACTTTTGATGGATGTTATGTACAAACTTTAAAGATGCTTTCTAAGGCTACTTTCCTTGCTTTATTGCAAATTGTTGTTCAATGAAATTGTCATTATCTTTGATTAGTGGGTAAGTATGATCAAAATAGTGATCGTGTTATTTATAAACTGATGGCACATTCATTATTATCTTCTGTTGTAGATGAATCGGTGATCATTGAGTGGACCAACACAAGGCGAATTAGCTCTTGATGTTATCTTAAGGGGCTGTGAAAAATAAGGGTGATGCTCGAGTAGTTGCGCACGCCGCAACCCTCAAAGCATTACCCTTATTTTTCATGGCCCCTTTCTGACATCAAGAGCTAATATTGTTTAAAGTTTATAATGTGTTGGTGCATGGTGATAATGATATGTTTGCTTCCTTTCCTTCCATAGAAGTACTTTGCTTAATAAGGAGTAAAATGTTGCGAAGTCTGACTTTATATATGAACTTTAGTTACTGCAGTTTGCACTTTGCAGATGATAACCTCCTCATCTTATCAAAATATTCTTGACATCTAATTCTGAACTTCTTTGCAGCTTATCCATCTTTTTTGGCTTTTATAGGAAAAGAAGTGTGACGACGTATATGTCTATATGAAACATAATTTTGTTTATGTAAGGCTCATTTACTCAAACATATGCACTACTTTTCAGCAAAATTTGCTTGATCCAAGAGGTATATGTCTAATTCTGAACTTCTTTGCAGTTTGCACTATGTAAGGCTCATTTACTTTCTTGTTTTAGGTAATTTTTCACCCTTATCTTTTCGACTTGTCATTCTTTTCTTTTATGCAGATATTACGTAAAGGATATAAACAAGGATTTAGCATATTTTGTTATTACTGTAACACCGAGGTACTTTATTATCTACTTTATCTTTGTCACGTGATGCATTCAGGTCATAAACCGTGAGTTTGTAACTTTGTATTATATAGTTAGAAGAGTTCATTTTGAGGTCACTTCTTTGTCAAGAGTTCATTTTCAGGTCAAACCACAACCATTTCCAATTTGGACGCTAACACTAATCCAGATGACAGGTATGTTTTAGTTATTAACGGTTTAGTATACAAGTTTGGCAAATGATATGTAAAAATACGCTTGATGCACATGCAAGACTGTTGGTAGGTGCTTGATTGGTTGTTGTAGGTGAATCATTATCTATTCATGGTAATTGTTAACTTTGGCCTTAGAACTTCTAACAATCTATTCATGGTAATTATATATATATAATCATAAATAAAAGTGCACCGCTAAATCCGCTATATCCCCGCTACCGCTATATCAGGGTCGACCGCTAACAACCCGCTAACCGCTATTGATAACATAGTCTCTCGGTGACATGCTAATAGGAAAGTTATTGGCTGCCTCCAGATTTTTTTTTAAAAAAAAAAGGGGAGTTACATAAAATCTTGGAAGGAAAGATTTGAATCTTTTGAGAAAGATAATTTCAAATTTTTTGAATAAACAAATGTTGGAAAAGTAAAGTTTCAGATTACTTGCCTGAATTTGTGGGAAAGTAGTTATGGAAACTTCCTTTTCTTTCATGATTGGATAAGAAAGTAAACTAGTAAGTCTTATCCCCACGTTTTTTGGAAAGAAAAATGGTAACTGCTATCCATTATCCATATAAATAAAGTAGTTACTATAGATAAAGGAAGTTCAGGTATTTTTGCCAGCAAAGCATAAGGCGACGAATATTTGGTGCCTTTCTTACTTGGAAAATAGGCAAGAAGGAGATCTACCTGGAGTTTTTCAGGGCAGAAGGCCAATGAACCTGCCAAAGTCGTATGATGGAATTGGATAAGAACTGAAAATCAATCTTTGGTATGGTTGGAAATTGCATGGACAGGTTTGAGAATCTGGTAATCTTAATGTTGGCGACTGTATCCCAACAAAATGTGTTCATATTGTTAGCATATGTAGTGCTAAGAGGGATGCATATGATGAAGAGGACTGATGTCCCAAGTGAAGTTGATCAGACGAAATTCAATGCATATTTCAGAAACTATTTAAGAACAAAATGTGTATGTTCGCCATCAGGTGGAGACTTGGGAGCCGTGATGCAATATCTTCCAAGTAAATCAGCGGAAGATCCTTCCTTCTTCAGTTCTGTGCAACTTGATGAAGATGATCTCATTACAAATTTTTTCTAGGTGGATGGAAGCATTGATATATGATCAGACAATCGAGATTTTTGAGTGACTATTTCAAACCTTTGAAAAGGCCATGAATGGAAAGAGGCCAAAAGTAAGCTTTTTGACAAATCAAGATTCAACAATAGCAAGTGCACTAGCTAATGTGTGGCCTGACACTTGTCATCGGATATGTGTATGACAAATTCTCCAAAGTGCTTCGAATCATTTAAGACTCGAGTAAGAGTTCAAAGCAGGCTGAAGCTGAAAGAAACAAGAAGTGGTGATTAGCATTGGTTCTTCAGCATCAAAAGAAGGTGCACTGTCTCAAGAAAACATGCGTGAAACTTGTGATATTGTGCTTCATGTTGATGCAATTCAGTAAATGTGGTGGGCAATGGACATGACATATTCAAGGATCAAGGAATAGAGTCTATATAATTGAACAATTCAGTTCTTGCAACATTGGAAATGCATAAACAATTGAAGTGCATCCGTATCTTGCACTCAGAGACATTTATAGTTGTTGAAGAGTGCATTCCTCTATGTGATTTTTTTTTTAAGTTTATGAGAAGAGCAATAATATTGGACTGCAATCGGATGCATAGATCCAGGAATCCTTGAAGGATCCATCAAAGTCACAAGTGAGGTTGTACGAGGTGCCTGCTGATGCTTTTGAGAATGATATGTCAAGGAGCCATTGCACGAAGAGGAGCAAGTATTGCCTAATATTGAGGAAGAAGGTACATATGTAGTAGTTACAGCTAAAACTGATGTCAATGAGAAGGATTTTGATGTTGGAGTAACAATACAACAAGATTTTTTTCAGTTGGCCGATAAATTCTGTATCTCATAGATTTGAGGTTCTGTTTAAGCTCCTTCAGTTAACTTTTCTTGCTTCTGTTGGTACTGGGAAGAGCTAGGCTTTGGTATTTTTCCTTTTTTTTAAGAAGTGAACTATTAGTTGGAAACAACAACTATTCCTGAGAGTCAAAGGAGGAAGATCCTTGTTGGCAGAATACCTACATCTGATACTGATGATGAGTTGCTGGAGTACTTCTCCTCATTTGGAAATGTTGTTGAACATAAAATAATGACTAATCAGAGTAGTCATTCGCGTGGATTCAGTTTTGTCACCCTCGAAAGTGCAGAAACGGATGAAGAAAAATATGGATCAGATTCATGATGCTTAGAAGTGTTTGATAAAATGCTCAAAAAGAAATGTTTACCTGAGCATTAAGTGTTTGAAAAAATGTTTAAGAGAGATGAAAATTCAGAAAAGTGTAAAGAAGAGATTGGTATGTGATGATTGTCTCGAAAAAACAACATGAAAAAGTTTACAGAAAAGAGATTAAGTTGAAGAATATCGCAGCCATGAAGGTTGCTGAAAAGTGTTGCAGCAAAGAAGATTACTTTGAAAAATAGACAGCCAAGGGGCTGGAAAAAAAAATCAGAAAAAGCAGTCTTTTTCACTACATATATATGAAAAATTCAATCATTGAAAAGGCCAGAAGAATTTGCTGATATAGAATGTGGCAGTATCACCAAGAATCATGAAAGTTAAGACCTTGGGTTGCTGAAGTAAACAGCAAGGAGGTCTGGAAAAGCGACTGCAGTCACCATGTGAAGGGGCGCAGACCGACTAGTATATGCAGATATCTGTATTCTGCTATTTGAGTGGTAAAAAGATGACACCCAACTAACACACCCACTGCAGCCACCATATGAAGGGGCGCAGGAAAAGCTATGTAAAGTGTGTATGGTGGAGTAGTACCTCCTATCACAAAAGATCAGCTTTCTAAAGAGCAGAAGAAACATGATTTTTAAGTGTAGCTGTCAAATCACTTTATGGAGAAGAAGAAAGAGAAAGGGAGCAACCGACACCCATAGAAGGGTCGAGTGTTACCCATGTGTTCTTAATTGTTGAAGTTGTTTACAGAAGCCTCGAGGAAATTACTAGTGCACGTGTGATGAAGAAAGTCATGATAATGATCAGCAAGGACGGCTGAGTTGATGTTGCAGCTAGAGATGCTGCTTGAGATGATTAATCAGGAAAGCTAAGTTTATATTACAGCCAGAGATGCTGCTTGAGATTATCAGCCAGGATGGCTGAGTTGAAGATATTGCATCCAAAGAAGCTGTTGAATATTAAACCAGTGATGAAGATAGATGAAGAATGTTGCAGACAGATGAAGATTTTTGGCAAGTTTGGAGTTCGAAGTATCTCACTCTCAACTTGAGGGGGGTGTTGAAGAATATGAGTTTAGAGTTAGTTTTAGTAAATATAATGTCTTAGGACAGTAAAATTTATGTTTAGAGTATTATTGTAATTGTCCGAAGTCATAAGGGTATTTTGGTAATTTTCTGTACTAGGGGTATTTTGGTCATTTTATATTTTACACGTTTTACAACTCCTTATATAAGGGCTGATAGGTTGTAATTAGGGTTAAGTTGCTGAGATTAGGAAAGAGAGAGAAAGAGGGGGGCTCCATTGGAGGTCCGTCCCCTCCTCCGATCTCCACATTTCCTCTTCTTTATGTTTGTGATTTTCAATTTCTGCTGCACAACCACGTTTTCCAACATACTTTCTAATGTTTCTCTCTATAGTTCCAATTTTCTATTAACTTTTTTCTTATACTCATTCACTAACACAATGTCATTTGCAAATAACATGTGCCAAGGTACTTCATCTTGAATATGTTAACTCATTAATGACCAATATAAATAAATATAGACTTAAAGTTGATCCCTGATGTAACGTAATATTAACTTTCAAGGAGTTTGTTATTCCTTATCAGTCCTCACACATGTTTTTGCATCATCGTACATGTCTCTTATACAACAACAACAACTAAGCCTTTTTCCATACTAGACGGGGTCGGCTACATGGATTCTTTGTTTCCACAGATCCCTATCGTGTGCCATGTTAGCAGTTAACTCACAATAAGCTAGATCATTCTTTATTGTTTATTTCCAACACTTTTGTGGTCGTCCTCTAGCTCTTTTAATACTTTCCAAATTTAGTTTTTCATATCTTCTTATAGGTTCTTCTTTTGATCTTCTTTCTATATGTCCAAACCATCTTAAACGATATTCTCTCATTTTATCCTCTATTAGTGCCACTCCTAATTTGTTTCTAATAACCTCATTATGTATACGGTCTTTTCTAGTATGACCACCCATCCATCTCAACATCTTCATTTCTGTCACAAATATCTTTTGTACATGCTGATGATCAACTCCCCAACACTCAGAACCATAAAACATGGCAGGCCTAATTGTTGCTCTATAATATTTACCTTTTAACTTTAATGGTATCTTCTTATCACAGACAATACATGATGCTCCTCTCTATTTTAACCAACCAGCATTAATTCTATGCGTAACATCTCCATCAATTCTTCCATCACTCTAAAAAAATGACCCTAGGTATTTAAAACTTTCCTTTTGGGGATGCAATGTGTACCAATTTTAATTTCTATGTCCTCTGAGGTAACCAAATGATCAAACTTACATTCCATATATTTTGTCTTTGTTCTACAAAGTCGGAGGCCTTTGCTTTCTAATGTTTCTCTCCATAGTTCCAATTTTCTATTAACTTTTTCCTTAGACTCCTCCACTAATACAATGTCATATGCAAATAACATACACCAAGGTACTTCATCTTGAATATGTTTTCATCAATCACCATTATAAATAAGTATGGACTTAAAGTTGATCCTTGATGTAACCCAATATTAACTTCAAAGAAGTCTGTCATTCCTTTATGAGTCCTCACATATGTTTTTGCACCATCATACATGTCTCTTATAAGGTTAATGTATGTCAATGGGATACCTCTTTTTTCCAAAGTTCTCCAAAGAACCTCCCTCGATAGCCTATCATAAGCTTTTTCTAGATCAATAAATATCAAGCGAAGGTCTTTCTTTTTTGCTCTAAAATGTTCCATAAGACATCTCAAAAGGTGAATCGTTTCAACAGTAGATCTGCCTGGCATGAATCCAAATTGGTTCTCTGTTGTACTTGATACTTATCTTAACCTATGTTCGATAATTATTTCCCACAATTTCATAGTATGGCTCATTAACTTGATACCTCGATAATTCGTACAATTTTGAATGTCTCCCTTGTTCTTATATATGGGTATAAGTGTACTTGCTCTCCATTCCTCGGGCATCTTTTGGTTTTTCCATATTTCATTAAATAGTCTTAGTGAGCCAAGTGATTCCAATTTTCCCTAGTATTTTTCAAACTTCTATAGGAATATTATTTGGTCCTACCGATTTACTACCTTCATATGTTTAAGAGCCTCTTTGACTTCATTCTTTTGAATTCGTCAGTAGAAATTGTGGTTTATATACTTTTCTGATTTAGATAACTCTCCTAAACTAATACTAGCATCTTTATTTTCATTAAAAAGCTTATAAAAATAGTTTTTTCATCTATTTCTTATATCATCATTTGCCACTAGAATATTTTCATCCTCATCTTTATGCATCTAATATAATTAAGATCTTTAGTTTTCTTATCTCTAGCCTTAGCTATCCTAAAAATATCTCTTTCACCCTCTTTTGAGTTGAGTTTTTTTATATAAATCCCCTAATACAAAAACGTTCAACCATTATATAATAGGCTGTAAAATAGAAAATGACCAAAATGCCCTTAGTACTACGAGCAATTATAATAATACTCAAATATTAAAAATTACTAACTAACACTAAGAACAACAAATATTCATATTCTTCAACAGATATTTTTTCAATGTCATCACCTGTTCCAATGATATCATCAACGTAAACAACAAGAATAGATAATTTTGTACCTTTCTTGAAAAATAAAGTATTGTTATTTATGCTTCTTTGATACCCCAAGCTGCATACTACCTTACTGAATTTCTCGAACCAGACTCTTGGTGACTGTTTCAACCCATATATAGCTTTGTTAAGTTTGTAAACTGTATCATATGCTTTAATATTCATTCCAAGAGAAAGTTGCATAAATACTTCTTCATTCAAATCTCCTTATAGAAAGGCATTTTTCACATTCAACTGCCATAGATCTCATCCCAAATTTGTTGTCATACTAAGGAGTATTCTTATAGAAGTAAGTTTTGCTAAAGGTGCGAAGGTCTCATTGTAGTCAATTCCATGGAATGAATAAAACCCAATTGCCTTTGTAGCAAACCCAATTTCATTGTAGTAAACTATAACCTTTCAATGGTGCTATCTGCCTTATATTTAATAGTAAAAACCCACTTGCAGCCCACTATATTTCTGTTTGGAGGAAGTTTTGTGATGGTCTAAGTATTATCTTTTGCAAGGACACTTGTTTGCTTCTTCAAATTTTGTAGGAATCTTGTGTTTCTCAACATTCGTAACAAAAGTTTGATAATTCTCAGAGGTATTAGTATAGGAAACACAATTAGAGATAAGATACCGTGTAGTTTACCTTTGCGAATGCCAATGGGAATTTCCAAGTCTTCTTCCACTAGGAATTACGAATCTAAGTCAAGGGAAAGATCTTTGGTTATTGGAGTCTGTATGGGTTCCTCTTGAGAACAAATAATCTTCCTTGGTCCTCTCTTGTACACCACGATCTTCTTTGGTTCAATTGCCTTCTCTCCATAGTCACCTGCATTATCTTGTATCTCACTAGGACTTAAGAGAAACACACGAGGAGATGTATTTTGAGAGGTAATTGACTCCCCTTGGTAAGAATACCAGGGAGTAGATTCTGAGAAGGTGACATCCATGGATACATATAATTTCTTAAGGATCGGATCATAGCATTTATAACCTTTCTGAGAATTTGAATAGCCAAGAAAAATACACTTTACAGATCTAGGGTCAAGTACGACCAGGTAAGTGAACATGAACGAAATAGGTACAACCAAAGATACGAGGAATAATATGAAAGAATTTTGATTCCTTATTAAGATATTTTATGGAACTGTCACCCTTGAGTGTACTACTAGGCATCCTATTTATTACATAGACAACAGTAATAACAACTTTCCCTAATAAAATTTTGGTACATTATGTTGAAGTAAGAGAGTTATGGCTACTTCAAGAATATGACGATCTTTTCTCTCAGCTATGCCATTTTGCTGAGGTATATAAGAACAGGAAGTCTGATGAAGTATACCATTTGTGTGTAGGTATTCCTGCAACTGTCTACTAATGTATTCACCCCTATTATCTGAACGAAGAATTTTCACAAAGTATTGAATTGAGTGAGAATAAATTTATGAACAATCGGAAAGATAGTAGAAACCTCTGATTTTGATTTCATTAAGTAAACAATTATAAGACGCGTCCAATCATCAATAAAAGAGATAAAATATTTTTGTTCAAACAAAAACGTAACTGGACTGAGACCCCATATATCAAAATGAAGAAGCCTAAAAGGTTGGGATCACTTAGAGTCACTTGAGGGATAAGGAGTTATTTGGTGTTTTTCCAAGTTGATACACTTCACATTCAAAATGAAATTTATTTGACTCGACTTTAAAATGAGGTAAAACATAGTGGAGCTTGGACACAAGCAGATGTCCTAGACGATAATGCCAAAGATGAATCTCTACGTCTTGAGCAATTACAGCAGAAGCACTATAAGAAGCAATATGTTGAAGGTTGTCTTCTAGGATATATAAGCCCTTTTGTAGACTACCATGACCAAAGATTTTCTCCGTCTTCAAATCCTGAAACACACAGTTAGTAGGATGAAATATTATACTACAATTCAGTGTACGGGTCAATGAACTGACTGAAAGTAAATTTATAGGAACGTTGGGAACATGATAAACTGATTTTAAATCTGTAAAACATGTGGGTACACTTTTCTGTCCAATTATATAAGAATGTGAGCCATTGGCCAACTTAATTAGCTCTCATTTTTAAAGAAGATATTCTGAAAAATATGATGGCTCTCCTACTATGTGATCTGTAGTATCAAAATCAATAATTCAAGTTTTTGAATGAAAGGAAAAAATTTGTTACGTTTCACAGTATGTGTCGCCACTGCTAATGTAGCCTGAGAGGAGTGAGAATTTTCAGATAATTTTGTTTTTAGGCACTCTATCCTCTTAATAAGTTCATGAATGCCATCCGTACTGGGCGTTGGATTTTCAGCAACATGGGCAGAGTTGTTTCGAGGTCTAGAAAAGTCAAATCGACAATGTAATTCCCAACAATTTTCTCTAGAATGTCTTGACTTTCTATAGTGAGAACGCACAATTTTATCCTTATTAGAATAGAAACGACCACGCCCACGTCCACGATTTTGTTGTCCACCTCTTCCACGATAATGTGAGTTTTGAGTTTTCTCCCATTGTTTGAAGTGCATGTTATTAAGTAGTAGTGGTGTTGTTATCAAGATTTCTGCAATCTTCTTCTCAAATTAATAATGAATATACCGTACCAAGTGAAGGAAGTTCTTCCCTGCCTAAAATGTTAATCTTTATTGATTCAAATTCTGAATTTACACCCCACAACAAATCAAAGACTTTCTTCTTCTCAATTTCAGTATTTTTTTCAGTGTAACAAGAACATACTTGATATTTGTATAGAAAAGAAGTTAATCCCATAATCCACGAAGATCCATATAGTACTCACTAATAAAACGAGTTTCTTGTTTACATTTTCTGATCTTTTTCAATATCTCGTACTCTTTTGCAACATTCTTTTTTCTTAAATAAGTTTTAGAGACTACACACCAAATTTTATGGACAGATTTAAGAAACATAAATGTTTTTGCTATTGATGAAATCATAGACTGAAGTAACCAGGATGATATCAAGGCGTATTCTCTTCTCCAACTAGAGTACTATGCATTATGTGTGTATGGACTTGGAATTTGACCCATTAGGTGAGCCCATCTCCTCCTTGCTAGAATGTATAAAAGAGACACGGGCAGGAAAAGACATGAAATTGTGCTTTTTGTTCTTTATATGAAACATGTTCCGAGTCTTCTGACACTTGAATAGCTTCATTCATATCTTTCATTCTCCACTATGATTAAAAACCATTGGTAGAACTTCTGATCATTTATTTCAGTGCATATGAAATTCAACATATGAAGCTTGAAAATACAGATGAAGTGAGTAAATATGAAATATAACCAATCAAATAAGATGTTTAAGTAGAAGAATCATGGGAGGGGGACCCTTTGGAATCACTTCACTGGGTTATTTTGATCTCTGAAGAAATATAACTTCCTAGATAATAGAACAGCAGCAAATGTATTTCGTTCTTTCAGTAAGAATTCAGAGTGAAACACTGCAATCATTATCAAAGCCATTTAAAATCATAAGGTGACTTATTTTATAATCAATCACATCAACATCTAAAGGTACTAGATGGAACCAATTCCATATGATGATAAGCCATCTACAACAGCCCAGAATACATCCTGCGGGTCAGGTGCATAGTCTTGGAGTTTTACACCAAGGGTGCAGTAAGACTCACTTTCAGTATGAAGTTTCCTCAGGTAAAAATTTTAAAAGACAGTTACATGAAACAGATGGAGTAATCGAGGAACCACAACTTAAACTACAGGTCTTTTGAGGCACTGCAACTTCAAGTAGAGATCTTTTTATTTTGGATTCTGGAAACAGAAAAGAGAACATTGGCAATAGATGCAGTGAAAGGAAACTGTGTCAGAAGTCCAATAGAAGGACAGAAAGAGCAATGAAGTAAAAAATTAACTTACCACTTCTTTTATTGCCTGGTCAAAACGTTTTGCTGCAGAACTGGCACTGAAGCTAGTTGCAACTTCAATGGCATGTTCCTCTCCTTTGGTGAATAATTGACCAGTTTCTGGAGTTAATACACTAGGAATGCTAGGCCATTTCTTCTCAAAGGTTTCCTTACATCGCTGCCCTTCATGTGCACCACTGGAGTACAACCATGTTATGTAATCTTCTAACAGTTTCTGGAAAAAGGAATGCAGGAACTTCTTGTAAAAGGCAAGCATTGCATAGAAACTTGGGACAGATGAAACTTGGTAAAAACTTAAGTAACGTCAAATCATGGTTAAATACATTTGACTGGGAAAAATGTATTCCTAGTGGTGCGATGTATGAGTTTGACGTTCCCCAAAGTCCAGAACAAACAGGTCCCACTTCTTTCAGTAGTTTCATAGACACACACAGACACATGAACAAGCACATGACACATTCAATCATTATCATCCTCTTTTGGTGAATCAAGTGATCGCCAAATTCCCAAGAAATGAACCTCAAAAGACAGAACGAAGGTCTCTAGTGGGAACTATTTGTCCCCAAGATTTTTCCAACTGTATCTGAAACAATCTTTACAATCACAGAAAATAACTCTCAATGCTCTCATAGAAGCATCTGTTGCATATGGGGAAATGAATATAAAGGAGAGTACATACATGATGAACATGGCTGTTGGCAGACCAAAACCAAAACCAAGCCTTTTCCCACACTACGTGTGTTTGGCTAGACGGATTCTTGTGAGTTAGTGAGATCAGCGTGTGTTGGTGGCCGGTTGCCATTAACTTATTACGACATTAAAACCTTAAGAGAAGACTGTTTGAGCATCTGAAATATGTTTCAGTATTACGGACATAGCTAAGGCTCAGACTTGATGCCCCCACTAGGAATCTGCTGTTGGGGCATTGAATTTAAGGTGACGATCTCATCTCAGATAAAAAGGAATCATAACTTCTTTATGGATTTTATACTCGCGCCATGTGCAGGAGAAAATCTGTCAACCTGGAAATATGATGTTGAAAAATGTCTTCATCTTTGTTTCGTAAAATAGGACTTTGGTACCACATATGCATTCTATATAATGTTTTGATATGATAAAATTAGGTTAGAGATTAGGTTAAGGGAAATAGTAGCTGGTGATCCTAGTTAACATTATTCTATAAAAGCTTGAAATAATGAACATCCAAAAAACAAAATCAAGCTTTTTATAACACCATGGTGCTGCCATCTCCCGAAAAGCTCAAGCTTTGAAGGTCACAAATAATTTTCAAGTTGAAGAAACCACTCAAAAACTGCCTCAAGAGAGCAATTGTCAATAAATTGATGCTTTTTCACGAGGCACTAATTCTGATCACTACCAAGAAGTGTAGGATACTTCACTATCAAAAATCTCAAAGGAATCAAGGCATAGATCATGAGACAAACATGCTAGGATAAGAACAACATAAAATCTTTCTTCATACTTACATTATGTTTTGTAGGCCTTAAAATATTGTTAATTAAAGGGCAGCAAGTGTAAACTTCACTACCAGAATTCCGAAGAATCCAAGGCAAGGATAAAAAGACAAACACGCTAGGATAATGAACAAAACAACATAGAATTCATATTTACAGATGCTGCAGAAGCCTTTAAAAGGTTCCTAAATTAAGGAGAGATACCCTTGTTTGTATATTTGAAAGTCAGGTGTAGGAGGGAATAAAGGAAGAACGTTCATTACTATAGCTACAACAAACTTCAAGAAAACCAATAAAAGAAAGGAATACAGAAAATACAGGGGATGGAAAGGACAAACATATCCTAGTATGCAAATGACAGAAGTACCATATTGTGAAAATGATACATACCTTTGTAATTTAACATTTAAGGGTAAGTGTCACACAAGAGCCAGGAAACAAATAAGTGCAGCATGAGGATACAGTACCATATATGTAGAGGCTGAATTGCCAATTTGCAGTAGTATATTGCCCTGATATGACTCATGAATTGTCATAAGAGGAAAGATAAAAAAGGAAAAGTTTTGGGTTTTTCACAAACTTGAACAATTAAAAGTACCAGGGTTTGTAAAACTTACCTAAGCATGGTTTGCTACCACTTGACTATGAAAGGTCAAATGGAACAGATGATATCTATGCCACAATGGGGTGGGTGTGATTATGGCAATTTGAAGATTCAGGAGTGAGGACACCATAATATATTTAAATCTATCCATCCATCCATATATATATATATATAGAGAGAGAGAGAGAGACGGACATATATATATATTATGTAATATGTATATATATCATAACAACCATAAAACCAGAAGAGAAGCTTGGTTTTGATTATTTATCTACTAATAAAGTAATAAATGTTTAAGATTTGATAAAACACAACAGATGGTGAAAAATGACACCTGGTTATATCCCGTTTACTACACGTGTTGGTATCCGGATCATACTAATGTCCACTGGATACTTCACCTCTATGAAGTGTCCCAGTGAAATAGGGATCACACACAAAAGGAAACAAAATAGGAAGTCAAAGACCTAGGATAGGCGAAGATCATTCTCTATGCCTGTTAAAAAAATGACAGGTTCTACATTTATCATGCATATTATGCATTTTTCTCCAAATCCTAATTTGTTAAAGATACAACTTATTTTCTGAGCGTTTAGCTACAGAACCATTATAGGACACCAATAACTAATATAGGAAGTGCCTAAACAAACAGATCCCGTATACCTGCATTTGACATGCATAATATACGTCATCACAATGGCATGCAAGTCTCAACAAAAAAGGAACAGATGAAAACAGACAATGCAAAATCATATGCAAGAATAAGAACAAAACCAAAAAAATGTGTTCAATTTGATTAGCAATTTTACCTTTGCATCACAAAGTGCAATATCAATTATTTCCTTTTGAGCATTGGATATCACATTCGAAGAACCATTTTCCCTTCCCTTGAAAACATATGGAACCATCATATCAATATTTGACAACCGAAGTGTAGATTCAACAAGTTTCAAAACACGGGCCTTTGTTGAATCAACCTGAAAAACATTACACTTACTTAACCAACAAGTTCCTTGATTAGCCAAGAAGTAAAAGGTCAGCAGAAGTGAGTGTCAAGCAAATTATACAAAGTGCAATATAAGCATTTTCAATGGTGAATATGTCTGCTAGATAGTTTTCCTAGGTTAACTAACTAAAGATGAATTAGAATAATACCAGTGACGATGTCCGCTTCTTCCATAATATACTCTCAGTTTCCATCTTCATTGCATACTTGTTCACACTGTCAACCAATTCCTTTGCAAGTGTAAAATCCTGATTGGTTGTTTGATGCTCTTCTAGTATGTTTGCTTCACATGCAGCAAGCAGCGTGCTAGCAATCTGAACTGGTGTTTCAAGCTTAAGTTGTATTCTTTCCAAACCAGTATCACTGGATCCATCTAGAAAGCTCCATAAGAACTTTTCAAGTTCATCAAACCGGCTACTTCTCCAACAAGGATCACATGATAAGAGAAACTGGTTAACTCTCCCATCATCAGCAGATGCAGAAATTTTCGCTTCAAGTGCAGAACGTGCAGAAACAGGATATAGTATTATGTCCTCAGTGTTCAACAGTTTCCGAGCATTCTCTTTGATAAAAATTATGGCCTCCTCAAGCTAAGGGAAAATTTTGAAACCACAATTAGTTTCCAGTTAGACTAAAAGGAACAGTTCCATGAAAAATCATTTGAAGCAGTTAGAGCATAATGCAATGATAGTAGTTGTATGAACCTCGTGTTGATTCTTATAGATATCAGATTTATTTAGAATGAATACAACTCTTTTCTTCCACTGCTTGACATAGCGAAGAAAAGCCACCTGAAATGACAGAAACAGTATTGTGTGTTAGTGAGAATAACTTCTCTTGCCTTCCAAAGAAATCAGACAAGGAAAATCTATATCCAATCATATGTTAGAGAGCCTAAACCTAATACCGAACACTTGTTGCAGTATGGCAGTCAGGCAGAATCATTGTCAAAACATCATTTCAAGTCCTGAGGTCACTTCATGTAAATCCTGTTAATTGTCCCAGGCCACTAGGGCCTGGGGCCAGTCAACTTGGAGGCAGCTGGCCTCCAACGGCTAGTTAATAGCCATTAGACTATGTTGTGCACAGCACAACAGCCAGCCTTCAAGGCTGGCTTTTTCCTTTATTTTTCCTTCTAAATATTGTATATCTTCCCGTATAAATACCCCACTCCATGATCAATAAGATTATGTTGTCATTGCACAACTTTCATTTGGTGTTTGACTTGCTTCTACATTCGTGTTGGGATATTTGTGGGTGACATCCATATTTGGATGATTTGATTTCTTGGCACTTTGACAAATTGGTTCGTGGACGTTCCAACCTTTGATTATCAGCTATAATTTACATGGTATCAAAGCCTCAGATTGATGAAATTCAGCACATTGGGAAGCATGTCACGAGTGCAAATTTCGAGAAATCATACCAAAATTGAGGTTAGTCTAAATCTTTTGATTTTGCATGAAATGAAAAGCAAAAATGAGACATTTAGATGTATTCTTGACTCAAAATGCTATCAAAGTTGGCCAATGACCATGAAAAAATATTTTTTGTCAAAAGATTTTTAGGATTACATTGATGGAACGATAAAAGAACCAATTTTGAATATTGATGGCTTAAATGATGATGAGATTGTTAAAGCTCATGAAAAATATAAGCAAGACTTAAAATCATGGGAAAAAACTGAATGCGAAAATTACTTGAATTATTTGTCAAAATGTAGATGAAAAGCTTAGAAATAGAATTAGTGATTTTGAAAATGCATTTGAAACTTGAGAATATTTGAAAAAAATTCATTCTCAAGATGATTTTGTTTTTCAAATCGATTTGATGGAAAGAATGATAATGCTTAAACAAGGAAATTTAAGCATTAGAGACTATCATAATGAGTTTTCAGAATTATGGACACAACTTAAGAGCTTTGATAAATTTGGGAAACTTCAAAAATGAGATGAATTTCAAGAGTTTTTGGACAATCTATATTTCTTTTTGTTCATGAATGGGTTAAGACATGAATTCAAAAATATTAGATCAAATTTAATAAATAGAAAACCTAGACCTAAAGGAGACTAGTTCTTAGCCGACCTTGTTATGGAGGAAACAAGGTTGAAAAATATTAATGTTGCAAAAGAAGTTGTTGTTGTCGGCTCCAAACCGGGAGCCAACATGAAGATATACAAGCCTCCGCATGCAAAAAATGAAGGATCAAAAAAACCCATGGGCCCGTGGCCAACGAAGAACACCATTTGTCACTATTACAAGAAAAGTGGGCATATCAAAACCACTTGTCCTCTTCTTCGAAAAAAGTTTGGAAATGTGGGAGTCGTGGAAGAAAAATGAGGAGTCTTGCCCAAAACATTAAGGCATACATAGAAGAAATGTTTAAGGAAAAAGCAATCATCTCCGGAAACTCTCTCTCCACCTCTCAAGGTATGTTTTGGTTTTTAAATTCGGGTGTCTCTTTTCATACGACTCATTGTGAAAATTCCTTGAATGAATCTCATGAAACCGTTGGAAAACATGTGTTTATGGCCGATGGTACAAAACTTCAAATTAAGAAAATAGAGAATTTCGAAAAAGAAAATTTTAAAATTCAAAATGTAAACTTTATACCTAAACTTAATTTGAACTTACTTTCGGTTGCTTAAATTTGTGATAATAATTGTATAGTCACTTTTTCATCCAAACATTGTGTGGTGCAGGATCACCTATCAAGGAAGGTGATTGGTAAAGGGCATAGACAAAGTGGACTACACAAAATGGATTATCTTGTTATGCCAAATTTTGAGTCTTATAATGTAGCCCAAGATGCTACTCTTTGGCATAAAAGACTCGGACATTTAGATTTACAAAAATTATGTAACATTACAACAACAACTAAGCCTTTTCCCATACAAAAATTATGTAACATTCCCTTGATAAAAAAGATTAGAGAACAAAAGTTTGAATGTAAAGATTGTATTCTTGGGAAGATGCATCATCTCCTTTTTGGAGAAAGAAACTATGTACCGAACAAAACTTTTGATTTAATACATTCGGATGTTTGGGGCCTTGCGCCCGTTGTTTCTAAGGGAGTTCAATACTATGTGATATTTGTAGATGACTTTACTCGTTTTACTTGGATATATCTCTTGAAGCATAAATCGGAAGTATTTGAGAAATGTGTAATCTTTTACAACGTGATCAAAAATCAATTTGGAGCCACCATTAAGATTTTTAGATCGGATTCAGGAGGGGAATCCATGTCAAATGAATTTCAAAAATTTATTAAAATAAATGGGATTTTTCATCAAAAGTCATGCACTAAAACTCCTCAACAAAATGGCTTGGCTGAAAGGAAACATACACATTATAGAAACATGTCGAACTATGTTAATTAGTAATGTTCCTAAATTTTTATGAGCAGAAGCTACTCTTATTATAGTTTATCTTATAAATAGAATGCCTTCATCCAATCACCTTTTCAAAAATTATATAATATTTCTCTTTATTTTGAAAGACTTAGAGTTTTTGGATGTATAAAAATGATAAACTGTCTCCTAGGGCTATTGAATGCGTATTTCTTGGTTATGGCATAGAAAAGAAGGGTTATAGGTGTTTTGATCTGGTTGATGATAAATTGTATGTTTCTAAGGATGTAAAGATTTTTTAGAATGGTGCCTTCTATAAGTCTAAATCCTTAGAAAATTCAGAATCCTCCTTACCTCAAGAGTTTTTTTATCTACAAGAAGATGATGATTGTGACTCTGTAGATCATCAGGATATTTCTCTTGAGAGTAGTGATGTTCCAAATACTCCTGTTGATTCCCAACCCATTCTTGAACCCTTTCCATTTCAAAACCTCCCCAACATTTTGTTTCCTATGAATCTTTTGAATCTCAACCCAAAAACTTGATTGCAACTATTCATCAAGTTAAAGAACCCAAGTTTTATCACCAAGCTAAAGGTATTCCAGAATGAGAAGATGCTATGAGGAATGAACTTAAAGCCTTAGATAAAGCTCAAACATGGATTGTTATACCCATACCAAAAGATAAGAAGGTTATTGGATGCCGATGGATCTACAAAATCAAAACTCATAGCAATGGTCATATTCAGAGATATAAGGCCAGACTGGTTACAAAGGATGCCCAAGAATATGGAATTGATTATGATGAAACATTTGCCCGGTTGCTAGGATGACCACAATTAGAATTCTCATAACCCTTAGTGCCATTAGGAATTGGGATATATATCAACTTGATGTTAAAAATGCTTTTTTAAATGGTTACTTGACTGAAAAAGTTTATATAACTCATCATCCTGGTTTTAACGTTCCTCATGGTCATGCTCTTAAATTGCAAAAAGCTTTGTATGGTCTGAAACAAGCCCCCAAGGCTTGGTTTGATCGATTCAAAAAATTCATGCATTTGCATAATTTTATAACTTGTTATACTGACACTGCTTTGTTTGTACGAAAGATAGAAATGGGTATTGTTATTTTGCTATTGTATGTGGATGATATGATCATCACTGGGAGTGATGAAGTAGGGATTAAAGAAGTTAAGCGAAATCTTCACCAAGAGTTTGACATGAAAGACTTAGGCCTCCTTAATTATTTTTTGGGTATTGAAATTACTAGAAACAATTGTGGGTAGTTTATGTCTCAGATTAAATTTGCAAATGATATCATTGAAAGGTCTGGTCTCACAGATAACAAAATAGTGGACACTCAAGAAGTTCTAGGTACCAAGTTAATATCCATTGATGGTGAAAAATTAGCTGATCCCATCCCGTACAGACAACTCATAGTTGCTCTTACCTATCTCACTATTACCAGACCAGATATTTCTCATGTAGTTCATACAGCCAGTCAATTTTTAGCAAGCACCAACTTCTGTTCATATGAATGTTGTTTTACATATTATTTGATACGTCAGAAATTCTTCTAACAAGGGGGTTTTCTTAACTTCTTCTTCGTCTTTTGATTTATCTTTGTATACGGATGCTGATTCGGGTGGAGATGTCAACAATAGACACTCTACGACTGATTTTTGTGTTTTTCTAGGTAAATCACTTATCTCTTGGAAGTATAAGAAGCAACAGAAAGTGTCGCTCTCATCCACTGAAGCTGAATATCGAGCCATGGCTACTGCGGCTATAGAGATCTCTTGGATTACAGCTATTCTAGGTGATATGGGAGTTACTTTGCAACACCCGCTACTATGTATTGTGACAACAAAAGCGCCATGTACATTGCCTCGAATAACACCTTCCATGAAAGGATGAAGCACATTGAGATGGACTATCATTTTGTTCGTGAAGAATGTTTGAACAAGAAAATAACACTGTGTTATGTTACATCAGATATGCAGCTAGCTGATTTCTTCACCAAATCTCTCTCGGCCACTCGTTTTCAATTTTTGTTGGACAAACTTTCAGTATATACCCCGTAAGTTTGAGGGAAGGTGTTAATTGTAATTGGACTGGCCCAGGCCACTAGGGCCTAGGGCCAGTCGGCCCGTGTTTGTAATAGGACTAGCCCAGGCTACTAGGGCCTGGGGCTAGTCAACTAGCCGTTGGAGGCAACTGGCCTCCAACGGCTAGTTAATAGCGGTTATACGGTGTTGTGCACAGCACAGCAGCCAGCCTTCAAGGCTAGCTTTTTCCTTTATTTTTCCTTCTAAATATTATATCTCTTCCCCTATAAATACCCCACTCCATCATCAATAAGATTATGCACAGTTTTCATTTGGTGTTTGACTTGCTTCCGCATTCGTGTTGGGATATTTGTGTGTGACATCCATATTTGGATGATTTGATTTCTTGGTGCTTTGACAAATTGGTTCGTGGACGTTCCAACCTTTGATTATCGGCTACAATTTACAAATCCCAGAAGCCAGGATATGATACTACACAAGTCACACCTGTTTTATGGATACTGAAACTATATGCTATAGCTTGGAATAGTCCCACTGTATCGAGCAGCTAGTGTATTACAAATTTCAGAATAAATTGAGAAGATAATGGCACAGCAGTGAGTAAATAACAGAAAAGTTGGTTGAGAAAGAAGAAAAGGCATGATACCTCACTTTCAGTCAACGGTCTGTCAGCAGAAATAACAAAAAGCAGCATATCTGAACGTGGCACAAACTCTTCTGTAAGGCGTTGTTGCCTTTGCAGGATGACGTTAGTTCCAGGTGTATCAACAAGATTCATCTGCATCAGAAGTCGCAACATGCTTTAGTCAAGAGTTAAGGTAGACTTTTTTGCCTGAGAAACAATCAGAATTTCTCAACAGAGAAACTCGGTTGCCATACATCAGCTGATAAGTTGCAATAGTACAAACAGCACAAAATAATGCAAATTGGTTCTGCGGCTAGAATGCGATTGATAGCAGTTCACAAAAGGTGAAAACTTACACTAACTTTGGTAATTGTGATATACACATGAGACCAAAAAGAGCAAACCTCTTTAAGAATAGGTGCTGGTAGATAGCGTATGAATTGTCCATCTGGATGTCTTTCATCTCGTTGTTGCCCATTAGCACCAGAACTGGAATATCTTAATAATGTAATCTCATTAGTTGTAGGAACAACTCCTTCCCTTAAGTATCTTCCTCCAAGAAGGGCATTGATGAACGTTGATTTGCCTGAATTGAACTCTCCCTGAATATAACCAGAAAAAGAACTG
Organism: Brasenia schreberi; assembly: GCA_036023115.1. Lineage (NCBI taxonomy): Eukaryota > Viridiplantae > Streptophyta > Magnoliopsida > Nymphaeales > Cabombaceae > Brasenia > Brasenia schreberi. The sequence continues at coordinate 23,061,000 of JAYKKT010000078.1, forward strand.
ATAAAACTTAAAGTCAATAAGATAGGTAATCCCTGAATATTCCAAGGCAAAAAAAGGTAATAAAATTTAAAAATCAATATTGTACGGAATTTGACAACTTGTCTGAAACTGATAAATAAACAATGGTTCATCTACTAAAAAGCACCAAATTAGACCACCACTTAGAATTACAAGATCTCAACAACAACAACTAAGCCTTTTCTCATACTAGATGGGATTGACTACATAGATTCTTTGTGTTATGTTGGCAGTTAACTTAACATGAACTAGATCATTCTTTATTATTTCTTTCCAATATTTTTGTGGTCTTTCTTTTCCACTTTTAATATTTTCACAGTCTAGTTTTTCATACCTTATTACAGAAGCATCCTTTTATCATCTTTCTACATGTCAAAACCATCTTAAACGATTTTTCCTCATTTTATCCTCTATTGGTGTCACTCCCAATTTTTTCTAATAACCTCATTATGTATACTGTCTTTTCTTTTGAGGCTACTAATCCATCTCAATATCTTTATTTTTGCCGCAAACATCTTTTGCACATGTTAATGATTAATTGTCCAATACTCAAAACAATAAAACATTGCAAGTCTAATTGTTGCACTATAATATTTACCTTTCAACTTTAATGGCATTTTCTTGTCAACTCTCCATTTTCACCAACATGAATAAATTTTATGTGTAACATCTCCATCGATTTTTCCATCACTCTCAAAAGCTAACCGTAGGTATTTAAAATTTTCTATTTTAAGAGTATAATGTGTGCCGATCTTAATTTCTATAGCTAAACAATCAAACTTACATTCCATATATTTTGTCTTTATTCTACTAAGTTGGAAACCTTTCCCTTTTAATGATTCTCTTCATGGTTCCAATTTCCTATTTAGCTTTTTCCTTATACTCATCCACTAATACAATGTCATCTACAAATAACATATACCAAGGTACTTCATCTTGAATATGTTTTATTAACTCATCAAGAACCAATATAAACAAATATGAACTTAAAGTGGATCCTTGATGTAACCTAATATTAAATTAAGAGAAGTTTGTCATTCTTTCTTGAGTTCTCATACATGTTTTTACACCATCATGCATATCTCTTATAAGATTTATATATGTCAATGAGATATCTCTTTTTTCCAAAGTTTTTCAAAGAACATCTCTTGACACCCTATCATAAGCTTTTTCTATATTAATAAATACCATGTAAAGGTTTTTCTTTTCTGCCCTAAAATATTCAATAAGACGTCTCAATAGGTGAATCACTTTAATAGTAGATCCGCATAGCATGAATCCAAATTTGTTCTCTATTGTACTCGACATTTATCGTAACCTATATTCAATAATTCTTTTTCATAATTTCAACTGTCAATATATTCAAAAGACGCACAATAATGATGAAAAAAGAACCAATATTTTAGTGTGCAAACTGTCCATATTTAATAATCATCAAAACTAAATTAAGGCACTAGAGATGAACCAACTTTTCACAAAGTAAACACCAGTCGCCCATATGCATATGTGTTGGCTCCCTCAACTGATATGCTAATATCATGTACTACTTACATTGACCATTTGATTTTCTTTTCATATAGAGAAAGTCTTGATGTTTCAAACTTAACTTATGAAGATGACCACATCTTAAAAGCAACATATAATTGCAAATTGTGAGCAACAACATTTCCATCTGATACTAACTTCCTCATGAGCCCTGTGGTTAAAACATGTCACATATTAAAAGAGACAAACATAATTGTGAAGAAAAACATTTTTATTCATCTTCAGTCATTGGTATGCAATACATTGATGATTTTCGGTTAGGCATAGATGCAGCCACCTCTTCCCTCTGCACTCTCTTTTTCTATGAGGGTTTTAACAATTGATTACACTACACACATAAAGACTTTTAGAATTTCAAAGACTAAACTGCCCCTACATTAATTAACAAGTATTAGCATGCCAGATATGGATGATAGGAACATATATGCTATGTCACATGGGTGCGGGTGCGGGTGCAGGATACAGCAAATTTCAAAAATTTTGGGTGCAGCGACACGGCTAGGGTATATAATATTATATATTATATATAATATTCAAGCTAAATAAATCAATCATAATACAACTAGTATTTGCTAATTTTGGGTGCACATAGGTATCAATTAGCAAGTTCCCTCATAATGATATGAAACTTATAATGATTTTACGAGCTGCAAAATATCTAAGTTATGGGTTCAAAGAGTTTCGAGATCTTTTATAAGATATAACATATACTAGTATTTGTGCTAGGATCCACTAGTGATGTCATACTCTTCTGTTCTATTGATCTGGTAATGTTTCTGGTCTTTAAATGTGTTTGGTGACAGAGATTATTCTCTGGAAAGGCATACAGTATGGAGTCAAGAATCCAATCAGATTGAGTAATAAGAAACCAATTGTTCGCACCCAAATCATTCAAGCTAATATTGTATACAGCTACAATAGCAAGTACAACTTTATATTAAAGCAAAACATATAAATGGTAAACAACTACTAATTTCATCATAATACATAAATTAATCTTCAGTATCCGGACCCATTTATCAGTGAGTTACAATTTCTTTTCTTTGCAAAATTTTTTTTTTTTTGGCCATGCCGCACAGACACGGTGTCGGTGTCGGTGTCTTACCAATGTCGAGATCGACACTCCACCCCTTAGAAGTGTCTATGTGACTTAGCATATATGCATCTCTTCTCAGCACTGCCCCTTAAATTGGGTGAAAGATGTTGGTAACTCCCAACTTGCCATGATCATTTACAAGATTGGTTATGTTGACTACTTTAGAAAGTCAATGTATTGGTCTTCAAATTTGATATAAATCAACTGAAACACTTTGTTAGCTACTTTCTTTCTTATGAAGTGACAAACAATCTCAATGTGTTTTGTTTTTTTCCTGTAAGACAGTTTTACTATCACTAAAAAGAAATGAAACTTCTTGTTTCCATACTTTCATAAGAGATTTCAACTAAAGTTCCTCACACATTCCTTAGCAATGACTCTATACTCTACCTCTGCACTTGATCTTGTTACCACAATTTGTTTCTTGCTCTTCCATGAAACAATATTTCTACCTATCAATGTGAGATACCCAAAAATAAATTTTTTGTCATTAAGAGAGCTTACCAGCTTACCCAATCAGCATCTGAAAACACTTCGATCTTAAGGTGACCCTTATTAGCAAATAAAATTTAATGGCCAAGAGTAGTTTTTAGATACCATAATATATGATGGACAACCTACATATTAGCTTTTGAGGGGGTATGCATAAATCTACTCATCATTACCATGACATAAGCAATATCAAGACGAGTAATGGTAAGAATATCAATTTCTCCACTAACAGTTGATACATGCTCGCATCTTTGTACTTTTCATCATCACCAAGATGTAGTTTGTGATTAATTTCCATACGAGTGTCACTTCTCTTACAGTCTATCACTTTTTGTATCCTTCACCAAGTCCATGGTATACTTCCTTTAAGTTAGAAATATACCTCTACTAGAATAGAGTACTTCTATTATCAAAACATAATGTAGTCAGCAAAGGTCCTTCAAGTCAAAGAGTTGATGTAGTTTCACTTTAAGTATTGTAATTTCTTCAAGATCATCGCCTGTAATATAATAATGCCACCAATATAAACAATTAAGATAGACATTTTCTTACTCCTTTTAATGAACAGAGTATGATCATTCACACTTCTCTAATATCCCAAGCTTATTATACTCCCACTTAACTTGTCAAACCACGCTCTTAGTGATTATTGGAGACCATAGATAACCTTTTTTAATTTGCATAATTTATTCGTTTCTTTTCATTATACCCTAGCGGAAGTTCCATAACATTTCCTTGTAGAAATGTGTTCTGCACATCTCGTTGCCACATATCCCACTCTTGGCGTGGGACTAGATTTACGATAATTGTGATTAAGGTTAGTTTAGTAATTGGGACAAATGTTTCATTATAACCTATACCATATAATTGACTATAACCTTTAGCTATTGACCTTGCCTTATAGCGTTCCAAGCTCCCATATGCTTTAAACTTTATAGTGTAAATGACTTTCTATCTGGGGGCAAACTAACAATGTCCCAATTATTGTTTCTTTTCAGGGCCTCTAACTCATTTTGCATGATTTCTTTCTACCTTGGAGACTGATTTGACCCCTCAACATTTCTAGGTATGTGATGTAATTCTTTTCTCATGGTAATAGGAAGATCAAGTTCATATTCTATTGGCTTATTTTGTCGCTTAAAGTAACCTAATATGAGTTCAACGAAGAGTCGGTCTTTATGTGAACTTTAGAATTGAGCATCACAATATTTCTCCCACCACGAGTGTATACCATTGTCTCCTTTATACCAGCTTCAATCTGTGCATCCCGAATGAACTCATATTCAATATTGATTGGACACGCAGACAGTACAAGAGTATGCTGAATAACTGTTTCAATCAAGTCCCCCTTAAGAGAAAAATAGGGAGTTGATTCAAAGAATGTCATATCCACATAGATGTAGGTTTTTCTACTCATTGGATCATAGTACTTATATCCTTTTGGGGATAAAGAACACCAAATGAATATACACTTAGTAGCTCTCGGATCTAGTATATCCCTCGAACATAAGTTCAACCAAAGATAAAGGTGGAACATAGAACAACTTGTTCTTAGAATTAATAACCTTATACGAAGACTCACCATTTAAAACAAAATTGGTATTCGATTGACAAGATAAACCAAAGTAAGAATTGCATCACCCCAATAAGATTTAGGAGCATTACAACCAATAATCAAGGTTCTGGCAACTTCAAGAGTGTGTCTATTCTTTCGTTCAGCCACATCATTTTGTTATAGGGTATTAAGACAAGTTGTTTGGTGGATAATGTCATGTTCTTTAAGGTAGTTTCTTAACTTATTTGACATATATTCCTTACCATTATTTGAATGAAGTACTTTTAAAAGGGAATGAAATTAAGTCTCAATAAGCTTATGGACCACAAGAAAAATTACAGATGCTTCATATTTAGATTTCATTAGAAAGAATGGAGTAAAATGAGTACAATCATAAGTAAAGGAAACAAAATACTTAAAACCACTAAGAGACACAACAACGACCCAGAACATCGGAATGAACTAACTCAAATGGTTTAGACATTCTTGACTCACTACAAGGAAAGGAAACTTTATGATGTTTTGCTTTTTGGTAAACTTCATGAAAAATCCCAGGGTCTACATTCCTAATCTTAGACAATAAGAGATGACCCAAACGTTTATGCCATAGCTTGATCTCTTTTGTTGATGTCACAACTAAATATGTGCTTACTGATGTATTCTTCAAGGATATAGAATCATTTTCTCAAGCTACCATGAAGAAAGATCTTCCCTGTCTTCATATCCTGAAATACACATCTAGAAGGTGAGAAGGTTAATGAGCAATTTAGATTTTTTGTCAAAGAACTCACAGACAACAAGTTGATGGGAAAGTTAGGAACATGAAGGAACGAAGTTAAATTGAAGTCACTAGTTTTCACACTTCCTTTTCTAACCATTGATGTGTGAGAACCATCAACTAGTTTAATTGACTTGCAGTTACAAAGAAATTGGTAATTAGATAGACAATCATTGTCTTTAACCATATGATCACCAGAATCTACAACCCATACTCTAAAAGTGGTAGAATTACAATCACCATAAATAAGGAATGAGTCATCATAGCTTGAGACTATGAAGTGGATGATTGTTCTCCAAGTCATGACTCTAACCCTTCTATGCGTTTCAGTACTTGTATCAACACTATCTTATGGAGATGCCTTATTCTTAAAACCAACAGTCTTACCAATTAAATCACAACATTGTTGTGTATACTCTTACTACAATGGGAGCATTTTAATCTTTCTTTCTCGTCATTGGATAGAATACCATGACCACTGCCATGGTTACCAACTTACCATAGCCTCTTCTACCTCTAGCTTGCTGATTTTGATTTCTTAAGAAGAATGTTGTCTTTTCTGAATTCATAAAGTATTCTTTTTCAAGTCCCTTTCTATCCTCTTCTATGAATAGTGAATATAGAGTGCCTAGTGAAGGCAACTTTTTTACCAAGAATATTAACCTTTACCTCATAGCCAGAGAATACTCCCCATAATAGATCAAAGACTTTCTGATTTTATACTTCATTACATTCCTTTGTGCATGCAACACATTTGATGCGTGTCAAAAATTAAAGTTCATCCCATAGGCCCCGTAACTCTGTATAATATTCACTTATCGTACGATTTCCTTGTCTATATTTTCTAATTTTCTATAATATCTCATTCTTTAGCCACATTTTTTCTCCTTGAATATGCCTCTAAAATAACTTTCCATATATTTGTGGTTGATTCTAAGTATAGAAAGGTTCTTCCTATGTATGAAGCCATTGATTATAACAGCCACGATGACACCAACACATCTTTTTTCCTTGATTTTAAATAAGTGGCATTGCTCTCATCAAGACATGTTTCTCCTGTGAGATAGTCTCATCTTCCTCTATCAAGAATAGCTAATTCAATGGATTTTTTCTATTCAAGAAAATTTCTGTCATCTAATTTGACATAGGTAATATGAAAGGCCCCTATTTTCTCCCTTGATTGCCCTTTAGACACTTGATAAGATAATCCTATTTCCTTACCGTTTTTTGTCGTCATCATCTCCTTTATCCTTTGTTCTTAAATAAGGAGACCCATGGTCGTCATCATCCAATTTGTTGTGCCTTCTACTGCACAAGTGCAAAAACTCACTTTCCTATACTTTTGTGAGCCTTCAACAGCACATTGTTGCCCTAATTACTCTGATACCATGTCAAAGAAAACATTTTTATTCATCTTCAATCATTGGTATGCAATGCATTAATGATTTTGGGTTAAGCGCATATGCAACTGTCTCTTCCCTCTATACTCTCTTTTTCTATTAGAGTTTTAACAATTGATTACACTACATACTTAAAAAATTATATACTTAAAATACTAAAGTGCCCTACACTAATTTACAAATATTAAGCATGCCAAATATGGATGATAGGAGCGTATCTGCATATGACCTCTCAAGTAAGAGGAATGACTTTAGAGAGGGTGTGAAACCTATTTAGTGGACAAAATACACAATAGAAGGAGAATAGTAATGGTTACATATCTAGACAACGGTTGCCCTAGGAGCTCAATGGCTAGCATACAAAAGACAAATTAAAGAAAAACATTAAATATCACCTTACATTATCATGTGTTTAACTCTCTCCCCAACCCCAACCTAAAACTCATAGTAGAACAGGAAGTTTGTTGAAAACAAGAAAACATGGGAGGAAAGTAAGAGCAAAGTCGCTAACAACTTCCCATGAATAGCATAACACTAACCGCAATGCCCTTCACTTAATCAACCTTCCTCAATCTAGTCCCATATGTAACCATGATGACGAACCCCTCATTTTGTTGCAATGGACCACATCCTGATTTCATAGTCAACCTTGATGCTTGCATCTTTACTTGGTTAATTTGGATGCCTATGATCTCAGTTTCCATGGTCTACACTCGTGCTTCGTTGTCATGGACCACACACCAGTTCCACGATATTCCATGAAGCTAAGCCACCTTACTCGTCGCTTAAGATCTTTCAGGGTATTTATCAACATCATTAATATTGATGTTTTCTTGAAATTTCTTTTATGTTTTATTGCCTTGTTGAACTCCTCGTAGGGTTCACCTGCAAGGTCATTTTCATATATTTGTTCCCAAATTTTGGGAGAATTTATATCAAAAACTCAACTCAAAAGAAGGTGAAAGAGATATTTTTATGATAGCTAAGATTAGAGATAAGAAAATTAACGATCTTACTTTTTATTAGATGTATCACAACATAGAATGAGAAGATTCGAGTAGAAAGTGATGATATTTAAAATTAAATAAAAAATTTATTTTCATAAGCTTTTAACAAAATATAAGTGTTAATATTAGCTTAACAAAGCTAACCAAATCAAAAGAATATATAAATTATAAAACTATAATTTCTACCAACATATTTAAAGGAATGAAGTGAAGAGGCTCTTAAAACATATAAAGGTTGGTAAATCTGTAGGACCAAATATTGAAGAATGAAAAATGCTATGCGAGACGGGTATCACTCACATAGTTTACAAGATTATTTAATAAAATATGAATAAACCAAAAGATGTAGAACACGAAAGACATTCAAAATTATACTAATTATAAGGGTATCCAGTTGATGAGTTGTACTATGAAATTATGGAAAAGAATTATTGAACATAAGTTTGAGACAAGTATTAAATACAATAGTAAACCAATTTTTATTCATCTTGAGATCTAATATTGAGGCTATTTACCAATTAAGACATCTTATAATTTATTTTAGAGAAAAATAAACCTTCACATGATATTTATTACAACAACAACAACAACAACTAAGCCTTTTCCCATACTAGACGGGGTCGGCTACATGGATTCTTTGTTTCCACACATCCCTATCGTGAGTCATGTCAGCAGTTAACTCACAATAATCTAGATCATTCTTTATTGTTTCTTTCCAACACTTTTGTGGTCGTCCTCTACCTCTTTTAATACTTTCCAAATTTAGTTTTTCATACCTTCTTACAGGTTCTTCTTTTGATTTTCTTTCTATATGTTCAAACCATCTAAAACGATATTCTCTCATTTTATCCTCTATTGGTGTCACTCCTAATTTGTTTCTAATAACCTCATTATGTATATAGTCTTTTCTTGTATGACCACTCATTCATCTCAACATCTTCATTTCTGTCACAAACATCTTTTGTACATGTTGATGATTAACTGCCCAACACACATAACCATAAAACATGGCAAGCCTAATTGCTGCTCTATAATATTTACCTTTTAACTTTAATGGTATCTTCTTATCACAAAGAATATCTTATGCTCCTCTCCATTTTAACCAACTAGCATTAATTCTATGCGTAACATCTCTATCAATTCTTCCATCACTCTGAAAATTTGACCCTAGGTATTTAAAACTTTCCTTTTGGGGATGCAATGTGTACCAATTTTAATTTCTATGTCCTCTCAGGTAACCAAATGATCAAACTTACATTCCATATATTCTGTCTTTGTTCTACAAAGTCGGAGGCCTTTGCTTTCTAATGTTTCTCTCCATAGTTCCAATTTTCTATTAACTTTTTCCTTAGACTCCCCCACTAATACAATGTCATATGCAAATAACATACACCAAGGTACTTCATCTTGAATATGTTTTCATCAATCACCATTATAAATAAGTATGGACTTAAAGTTGATCCTTGATGTAACCCAATATTAACTTCAAAGAAGTCTGTCATTCCTTTATGAGTCCTCAGACATGTTTTTGCACCATCATACATGTCTCTTATAAGGTTAATGTATGTCAATGGGATACCTCTTTTTTCCAAAGTTCTCCAAAGAACCTCCCTTAGTACTCTATCATAAGCTTTTTCTAGATCAATAAATATCACGCGAAAGTCTTTCTTTTTTGGTCTAAAATGTTCCATAAGACATCTCAAAAGGTGAATCGCTTCAACAGTAGATCTGCCTGGCATGAATCCAAATTGGTTCTCTGTTGTACTTGATACTTATCTTAACCTATGTTCAATAATTATTTCTCACAATTTCATAGTATGGCTCATTAACTTGATACCTCGATAATTCGTAATTTAAAATGTCTCCCTTGTTCTTATATATGGGTATAAGTGTACTTGCTCTCCATTCCTCTAGCATCTTTTGGTTTTTCCATATTTCATTAAATAGTCTTGTGAGCCAAGTGATTCCAATTTTCCCTAGTATTTTTCAAATTTCTATAGGAATATTATTTGGTCCTACCGATTTACCACCCTTCATATGTTTAAGAGCCTCTTTGACTTAATTCTTTTGAATACCTCGGTAGAAATTATGGTTTATATACTTTTCTGATTTGGCTAACTCTCCTAAGCTAATACTAACATCTTTATTTTCATTAAAAAGCTTATAAAAATTAATTTTTCATCTATTTCTTATATCATCATTTGCCACTAGAATTTTTTTATCCTCGTCCTTGATACATATAACATAATTAAGATCTTTAGTTTTCTCATCTCTAGCCCTAGCTATCTTAAAAATATCTCTTTCACCCTCTTTTGAGTTGAGTTTTTTATATAAATCCTCCCAAATTTTAGCTTTTGCTTCACTCCTGGCCTTTTTCGCTTCCTTCTTTACTTTCTTAGAAGCCTCTAAAGTTTCACTAGTTTTCTTAGCATAATGTAATTTGTAACATGCCCCCTTCGCCTTGATTTTATTTTGTTTTTGTGCCGGTACACCTCCCTTAGATACACCTAACACATCTTTCGCCACTTTCCTAATATGTATAGCGATATTGTTCCCCGATATCACAGGATGTACCAACATAATTCCAAACATCTCCTTGGACTTTCTATTTAAATATATCTTCTTTCTCGCTTTTGAGGTTCCACCATTTAGTCTGAATAGCTCGATGCACTTTTTTCTTCTTTGTCCACTTTTTTATTTATAAATCCATAACTAAAAGTCGATGTTGGGTGGTTAAGCTTTCTCCTCGAATTACCTTGCAATCTTTACAACACACTCTTTCTTTTTTTCTACAAATAAAGTAATCAATTTATGTTTGTGATAAGCCACTCTTATAAGTAATTAAATGTTCATCTCATTTTTTGAAGATTGTATTGACTATAAAGAGATCAAATGCCATAGCAAAATTTAAAATCTCCCTACCTTCCTCATTTATATCCCCAAAACCAAAGTTTCCATGAATACCTTGATATCCTAATAACTCTTTACCCACATGTCCATTTAAGTCTCCTCCTAAACAAAATCTCCCTTTGTGGAATCTTTTGAATCACCTTATATAACTCTTCCCAAAAAGCTGTCTTTATACTATCTTCTAGTCCTACTTGGGGTGCGTAAGCACAAACTATATTTAAAACCTCTGCTCCTAACACTAATTTCAACGTCATGATTCGGTCACCATATCGTTGTATGTCTACTACACTATCCTTTAAATCTTTATTTATAATAATACCAACTCCGTTTCGAGCCTTTTCTTTACCTGAGCACCATAATTTAAAACTTGTATCATCTATCTCCTTTGCTTTTTCTCCAACCCATTTTGTCTCTTGTAAACATAAAATATGAATCTTTCTCCGAATCATAGTATCTACCACCTCCATTAGTTTACCGGATAATGTTTCGATATTCCAAGAACCAATACGAATCTTATTATCTAGGACTAGCTTCCTTACCCCCTGCAACCGTCCATAATCAAAATGCGGAGACCTTCTCTGCAAATTATTCACTACATTTGGGCGACAATGTAGTGGGATTAATTTCTTCACCCACGCCCGTCCATGATGTGGGAACCCTCTCTACAATTGATTCACTACATTCGGGCAAAAATGTAGTGGCCCTTGCTTACTTATTACTGCATTCGGGCTGTGCAGCACGTCGCTAGGCGGGGACGCCCCAAAGCAATGCTCATAATTTTTGGTAATCCATGTTATAAAATCCGATGAAGTTTTACACTGGTTGTCAGATGCCTAACACAACCCTCCTCCTTTATCCGGGCTTGGGACCGGCAATGCAAGGGTGATCCCTTACATGAGCGGAGTTTAACATGATATTTATTAATCTAAAAAAAGCTTATAATAGGATGCCAAGTGATATTCTTTAGAAAATCTTTAAAAAAAGAGGTATTCCATTGACACACATCAATCTTAGAGATGCATTAATCTTAGAAATATAAGATGGTGTGCAAGCATGTGTGAGGACTCATAAAGGAATAACAGATTCCTTTGAAGTTAATATTAGATTGCATCATGAGTCCATATTTACTTGTATTGGTCATTGATAAGTAAACAAAATATATTCAAAAAGAAGTACCTTGGTGTATGTTATTTGAGGACGACATTGTGTTAGCGGATAAGTCAAGGAAAAAGTTAATAGAAAATTAGCACAACAAAGAGAAACATTAGAATGTAAAGGCTTAACTTAGTAGAACAAAGACAATATATAGAATGCAAGTTTGATCATTGGTTATTTTAGATAATACAGAAATTAAGATTAGCACATATTGCATTACTCGTAAGGAAGGTTTTAAATATCAGTTTTTCATAACGATAGAAAAGTTAGTGGAAATGTTAGGCATAAAATTAATGCAATAGAAAATTTAAAATGGAAAATTAATGCAGGTTGGTTAAAATGGAGAGGTACACTAGGTACTCTATGTGACGAAGATACCATTAAAGTTGAAAATTAAATATCATAAAGTAGCAATTAGACATGCAATATTTGATGGTTCTAAGCAGTATTGTCTGACGCGTATCGTATCGGGTACCGCATAAGAGCATTGAAGGTGAGAATGCTTAAAAGAAGAAAAACAAACCAGTGATCTCTTTGTTTGTTTATTGTTCTCTTTTCCCACTAATGTTATGTCCTACAGGATAAGGAAGCTGACATGCTTGCACAAAAAAAGATGCCTTATGGGCAAAAGGAGGAGCTATCCCAGGTTTGACAATGCCATCTTTTTATGCAGTGTTGGAGGCCTATGAATTATTGCATTCAAGGTTTAGACTTGCCATGGGAAAACTCAATAGACTCAAATAGATTCCTTCCACCATCACTAAAAAGAAATTGAGAAATATTTGGTAACACATGTCAAAGAATATGTAAGAGCTAGTAGCATGACACAAGAACTTATGTACCAAATGAGCATAAAATTTAGTAGATGATAAATCTTAAAGAAGGGAAAATCCATAAATGAGCATACACACTTAGATTTCTTAGAACTTATGAAAGAAGTGGTTGTGTTTCTTGATATTTCTTAGAAATTAGAGAACCCATTATATATATATATATATATAATTTTTTAATCACAAATAAAAGTGTACTGCTAAATCCGCTATATCCCCGCTAACGCTATATCAGGGTCAACCGCTAACAACCTGCTAACCGTTATTGATAACATAGGTCATGCAAAGAAAGACCATATACATAATGAGGGTATTAGAAACAAAATTAGGAATGACACAATAGATGATAAAATGAGAGTAAATCGGTTAAGATAATTCGAACACATAGAAAGACGATCAAAAGAAGCTCCTATAAGAAGGTACGAGAAACTAGATTGTCAAAATGTTAAAAGGGGAAGAGAATTGGAAGGGAACAATGTCATCGATATGACAAGAAAGGTTAAAAGAAGCTCCATGTAGTCGACCCCATCTAGTATAGAAAAAGGATTAGTTGTTCTTGTGGTTGTTGTATTGTCAAACTTTGTTTAGTTTCTCTCTACCCAAAACAACCAAATATCAAAGGTTTAAATTTTGTAAAACAAGTATAAAAGTAACATAATAAATATGACATAAAAGCAATAAGAAGTCACTTGATTTCAATATTTTTAAAAGAATTTTATGGACTACGCAATTTGATTAGAAAGTGTAATCAAACTTTTCTAAGAGAAAAAGTTAATCATGGAAAACATAAGACCATGTTTTACATCCTTCAAATTGGTAGAATACCTTAATATGGCAAACAATTCATAAGTCAAATTACCAAGGTGAAACTAAACAACCATTTAGAGAATAAATGAGCTTAAAGCCAAGTTCAACAAATTAAATAACTAATCTTAGACACAAACCACCAAGGTCCCCAAATGGCTCTCCAGCCCAAACATGACTTCGTGAATTCAAGCATACTAAGAGAATCCTATGTAACCTCAAGGCATAGTATCCTATATGTTCAACAACAACAACTAAGCCCTTTCCCATACTAGACGGGGTCGGCTACATGGATTCTTTGTTTCCACAGATCCCTATCGTGTGCCATGTTAGCAGTTAACTCCCAATAAGCTAGATCATTCTTTATTGTTTCTTTCCAACACTTTTGTGGTCGTCCTCTACCTCTTTTAATACTTTCCCTTGATATCCTAATGGCTCTTTACCGACATATCCATTTAAATCTCCTCCTAAACAAATCATCTCCCTTTGTGGAATCTTTTGAATCACCTTACCTAACTCTTCCCAAAAAACAGTCTTTATACGTATCCTATAAGCATTCAAATAGATAAAAAAGCATCAAGAGAAGACAACTTCACCTGTTTTATTTATTATTTATCTTATGTTTTGTTGTATTTTGTTTTTAAATTTAGTTTTAAATAAGCCCCATTAATGGCATTTAGGTAAATTAGGCTAGGGCTTGAAACCTTATCAGCCGATTGTAATTTTCAGCGAGAAAAAAAGAGAACAGGAGCGACGACTGCACAGAGACAGCCCGCTACTTTGCCATCTTCTCAGCTAAGTTGAATCTTATGTTTATTTGTATATGATTATTCTTTTGTTTGCACATGGTATCAGAGCATTGCACGCGCATTAAAGGTACAAACTACATTGAAGAAAGCTGCTCTTGAATTGAATTAGCCCGTCGTTGGATAGACAGGGTAGAATTTGTCATATAAAGCCACTGCTCAATTGAATCAGCCCATTGTTGAATGAACATGACAAAATTTGGCATATAACAAGCCAAATATTTATTTCCGCTGAATTGAATCAAGAATCTGGCATATAACAAGCCAAGTATTTGGTTCCTCTGGATTGGCAAGACAGAATCTGACACATAACAGGCCAAATATCTGTCTCATCTTTACCAAGAAATTAGTCACGCAGAATTTACTGCGTATTAAGGTACAAACTACATTTGGTGTATGTTAAAATGATCTGAACACAGACTATCTAATCGAGAAAACAGACTCTATGAGGAACATGTATTAAAGGATCGGTAAGGCAAGGTATGCGTTTTTTGTTTTGCCCAAACAGTAGCTGCATATCATATCGTGTGACATCAACTATCGACTGCATCTTATCTACATTGAAGTGAAGCAATAATCGATACACTAGCAGCTAGAATTGCAGAATATTTCCTATCAAAGACAAATACATTTATATTAGTTCACATACTCAAAGTACACAAATAATGGAAAGAAGGATGAAAGAGGAACAACAATCAGCTATAGGTGGTAATAAACATAAACTAGAGCCATTCCAAATCACAAATATTTGTTTGGAATGAAGAAATTACAGAGAATGAGTGAGATCAATTAAGCTAGTCTTACGTGTACGTGGAAAACTATTAGTGATTAAACCAAGTCAACCACAACCAGATAAAGACAATGTAGATTTTGAGCGATGGTCCAAAGATGATGCCTTAGTTAGCTCATGGCTTCTCCAATCAATGAATCAGTTTATTAGTAAAACGTTTATTTATTTAGAATTAGCTGCAGAGATCTGGACAGCGGTTGAAGAAGCATTTTCAAGACAAAGTAATATTGCCAAAGAATATGAGATTATTGAGAAAATGGGGAGATGTCGTCAAGGCACTAGATCAGTTAGTGAGTATTATAGAGAATTAAGGAAATTATGGAATGAACAGAGATACTTTGTAGAAAATAAATGTAGTCACTGTGTAAAAGAAAGAACAATAGAAAGTGACATTCTAAAAGTATTTGATTTACTCTAGGGAATCTCACAAGAATATGACTGAATCAAGTTAAATATTGTCAGCAAAGAAGATATGTCATCATTGGGAACAGTATATTCACTCTTATTGAGAGAGGAAGATCGGAAAAACTTAAAGAAATGAGAACATACTCAAACTGAAAAATCTGCATTTGCAGGTAGAGGTAATTGAATTACCAGAGAGGTAGAGATTCAGGCAGAGGCTGTGGAAGAGAAAGATTTCAGAATTATGAAAATAAAAAAAAGCTTCAATGAAAAAAGAAGACACACAAGAGAACATTGCTGGGAAATTATTGGGAAACCTGCAAAGTACAAAAACTATGGCAATCCTCTGGCTGCTACATTTGAAAAAGAAAAAGCAAAACCAAATCCTATAGATGAAATGGCTTAATTAAAAAGGCAACTTGCAGAAATAGAAAGTCGACTTCGTGATCAACCTTCGACTTCATCACTAAAGATTGAAATGAGTCAGCCACTTCCTATAGTATCAGTGGTAACTTCTTTGGAAAAAATTCTATATATTCAAATTATTGGGTGATTAACTCAGGGACTACAAATCATATGGTAGGAGATAAATCTAACTTTAAAGAATATAAAGTTACTCATACACCTTAATATGAAAAGATGGCAAATGGTTCCTTAATTCCAATGGAAGGAACAGGAGAAATTGAAGGGAAGAATTTTAAACTTAATTCAGTGATATACATTCTCAAATTTCCAGTAAATTTACTTTTTGTAAGCTCCTTGGTTAGAGATATTAATTGCTCAATCACTTTTTCTCCATCTGATTGTGTTTTTCAGGATCTGAGGATGGGAAGAACCTTTGGACGTGGTGAATTGAGGAATGAGCTGTATATACTTCCTGGTCCACATTGTACAATACTGAGAAGAGCATTGGCAGTTACCCCTGCAGAAGAAGAAATAAGACTTTGGCATAGTAGATTAGGACATTTACCTGTGTCTAAGATTCGTGAGTTTGTTTCTTTTGTAATCCCAAAAGACCTAGTTATTCAATGTGATGTATGTCAGAGAGCTAAACATCATAGAGCCTCGTTTCCTAGTAGTGATTCTAATTCGTCAGTTCCATTTGAGTTAATACATTCTGATGTATGGGGTCCATGTTTGATACCTTCCTTGGGAAATTTTAAATACTTTATAAATTTCATTGATGACTATTCCACGCTCACATTTGTTTATCTTATGAAATCGAAATAAAAAATATCATCTATTTTCCCTATGGTTCACAGTCTAATTAAGACTCAGTTTGGGTACACCATTAAAATCCTTAGATCTGATAATGGTGGTGAATTTTGTAATTCTACTTTGGAATCATATCTTCAAAGTCATGGAATTCTTCATAAAACTTCCTGTGTGTATACCCCACAACAAAATGGAGTTGCTGAAAGGAAAAACAGACACATTTTGAAAATTGCCGAACCCTCTTGTTTGAACACAATGTTCCAAAATATTTTTTGCCAGAAGCAATACTTAAAGTTGTATATCTCATGAACAAACTTCCCTCTATGGTCCTTAGTGGAAAATCTCCATTTAACATGATCAAACTTGATGTTAATCCATTTCACCTTATCCCTAGAGTGTTTGGATGTGTATGCTATGTTCATGTTCACAGTCAATTTCGAGATAAACTTGATCCAAGAGCTGTCAAATGTGTCTTTATTGGATATTCTTGCGAAAAAAAGAGATATGTTTGTTATGACACCAATTTCACATAGAAAGTACATCTCCATGGATGTAACATTCTTTGAAACTTCTTCTTTCTTCAATAATTCTACTGACTTGTCAAACTCTACCATCGAAGAGACCGCTCTCCCCATCCACGTTACTAGTGATGAGGCTGATGAAGATTGCTCTGTTGCAGAAAATAATCGACCACACGAAGAAAAGGGGACTCAAGTGTATAAAAAGGAGAAGAGGAATATAATTATGCCCAATTCTACAGACACCACGAACCAAGGGGGAGTACCTACCTCAGATTCAATTGAAACATTTGAAGATGATGATTTAGATGTTCCCATAGCTCATAGAAAAGGAAAAAGACTGTGGTAAGTATCCAATTTCAAAATTTATTTCTTATGATCAACTATCTCCCAATTATCAGAACTTCGTGTTAAAGGTTGAATTATATCAAATCCCAAAGAATTTTTATGAAGCATCCCGACAGAAACATTGGGTAGAAGCTATGAAATCTAAGCTTCATGCACTTGAAAAGAATCAGACATGGAAAGTCAGTGATCTACCACCAGGAAGAAAAGCAGTAAGTTGTAAATGGGTGTATACTGTAAAATTCAAAGCTGATAGGACATTAGAGAGATATAAAACACGACTAGTGACTCGTGGTTACAGTCAGTCATATGGGATTGACTATAAAGAAACATTTGTACCTATAGCAAAACTCACATCTATACGAGTCATTATACCCATTGCAGCCCAAAGGAATTGGACTGTGTGGCAGCTGGATGTGAAAAATACATTTTTACAAGGAGAACTCAAAGAATAAGTCTATATGGAATTACTGCCTGACTATGCAAATTCAGAGAATAAAGTCTATAGGTTAAAGAAGACAATCTATGAACTAAAACAGTTTCCTAGAGCATGGTTTGAAAAGTTCTGTAAAAGCATTATCAATCTTGGATATCAGAAGAGTGTGAGTGATCACACATTATTCTTTAAAAAGGGAGAGAGGCTGACAGTATTATTAGTATATGTTGATGATATTATCGTGACAGGAGATGACATGGAAGAAATTCAAAGATTAAAACAGGATCTACATCGGTTGTTCAATATCAAGGATTTAGGAAGATTACATTATTTTCTGAGAATTGAGGTGGCTTACTCAGGCACTAATATCTTCTTAAATCAAAGAAAGTATACGTTGGACTTACTACAAAAGGTTAAATTGAAAAATTACAAACCAATATATACTCCCATGGTTGTTAATCATAAGGTGGATATAATGGAGTTGATAAGGTAGATATAACCAGATATCAATACCTTGTTGAAAAACTTATATATTTGACCATCACATGTCCGGACATTGCATATGCTGTGAGCATCGTTAGCAGATTCATGCAGCCGCCATCAAAGTCCCATATGGATGCTGTCTTTCATATTCTAAGATATTTAAAGGCAACATCAAGGAATTTTATATAAGGAAAATGATCATACAAAAATTGAAGTCACTGATACTGATTGGGCAGGCTGTACAGATGATAGAAAATAAACTACAGGATATATAACCCTTATTGGAGGTAATACAGTATCATGGAAAAGTAAGAAACAATCAGTTGTGGTAAGGTCAACAGCAAAAACTCAATATAGAGCAATTACATCTGGCATATATGAAGGAAAATGGTTGTGTTCTCTACTAGATGACTCTATTCCTATATTTTGTGACAGTAAAGTAGCAATTCAGATAGCCTCTAATCCAGTCTATCATGAGAGGATAAAACATATTGAAATTGATTATCACTTTATACGAGACAGCATACATACTAAGGAATTTCAGCTAGAACATGTGAGGTTAGGAAGTCAGTGTGTTGATATCCTTACTGAAGAACTTAACAGAAACCTCTTGATGAGATTACGTAGCAAGTTGGGTGTAACATCCATCTTTCACCCAACTTGAGGGAGAGTGTTCAGCATTCAAATAGATAAAAAGGCATTAAGAGACGGCAACTTCACCTGTTTTATTTGTTATTTATCTTCTGTATTATGTTCTGCTATATTTTGTTTTTAAAGTTAGTTTTAAATAAGCCTCATTAATGGTATTTAGGTAAATTAGGCTATCATTGTAAAATTGATATTTAAGGCCTTAAAACCCTATCAGCCGATTGTAATTTTCAGTGAAAAAGAAAGAGAATAGGAGCTGCAACTGCACAGAAATAGCCTGCTACTTTGTATCTTCTCAGCTAAGTTGAATCTTATGTTTATTTGTATCTCATTATTCTTTTGTTTGCACACTATATGACCACAAGGTTCAAGATACAAGAAAAACTACAAGGGAATTTTCAATCAAACATGTACCAAAGTTACACATCTAAAATGCAAAGGTTGTTAAGATATATTAAAATAAACAATCCAAATATATTCACCAACTTGTGAGTAACAAATAACCAAGGTGCACCAAACAACTTGCAAGCCAATAAATCACCAAGGTCTGCAAAGGTGCCTCCATAAGTCATAAGCACAAGAATATTATCAAAGCATATAACTCTCGCAAATTTAAGACAATTATAAAAGTAATTTTGCCAAAACTTTCATTGAATCTCTGCAATTAGTGATGGAGAGGAGCATCAGGTATTTTTTGTGACCAGAAGATACCATTAAACTTAAAAGGTAAATACTATAGAGCAGCAATTAGACATGGCATGTTTTATAGTTCTAAGTGTTGGGTAGTTAATCATCAATATGTACAAAAGATGTTGGTGGTAGAAATGAAGATGTTGACATGGATGAGTGGCCACAACATAATGAAGTTATTAGAAACAAATTGGGAGTGGCACCAATAGAGGATAAAATGAGATAATATCATTTAAGATTGTTTGGGCATATAGAAAGAAGATCAAAAGAAGCGCATGTAAGAAGGTATGAAAAACTAAATTTGGAAAGTATTAAAAGAGGTAAAGGACGACCATAAAAGTGTTGGAAAGAAATAATAAAGAATGATCTAGCTAATATTGAGTTAACTGCTAATTGATAAAACTTAATAAACTTTATTGAATATTAATCATAAACTTACACAATCAGCAGAACATATACATCGACAGCCCTTTCGAGAAGTCTCTGCGCAACACTCCGGCGGTTGTTGCTCTCGATCTTCTCTTAATCTTTCTTAACAAAACCCTAGTGGATATTTATAGGTCTAATCTAACTTAAATGACTAATACACCCTTACTAATAAACCAGAATTACAAACTTACAAATTGTGCAAATAAACTTTTAGATATGAACAGAATATAAAATGCGGTAGCCCGATTCTCTAACACTCCCCCTCAAGTTGGGTGGAATATATTGATGACGCCCAACCTAATCAATGTACTTTGAAGCTGGTTGATATTAACTACTTTAGTGAGAAAGTCAGTCCTTTAATTTTCGGATTTCACATATATCAACTTGAATTCTTTATTTGTTATTTTCTCTCTTATAAAGTGACAGTCGATTTCTATATGTTGCGTTCTTTCATGATGTATTGGATTGGATGTCATCTGTATAGCTGCACTGTTGTCGCTGTATAGGACGTACAAATTCGAATCCTAATTCACTAACCAAGGAAGTTATCCACTTTCCTTCACACATTGCTTGGGCTATAGCTCTGTATTCAGCTTCTGCAGTCGATCTAGAAACTATAATCTATTTTTTACTTTTCCATGATATAATATTACCTCCAAGTAGAGTAAAATATCTAATAGTTGACCTCCGATCATCCAGAGAACCATCCCAGTATGCGTCAGAATAAACTTCAAGATTGAATTGACATGATTTTGAATATATAAGACCCACTCCTAGAGTAGATTTCAGATATCTTAAGATTCTGTAAACTGCATTCATATGATTTTTTGTTGGGGAATGCATAAATCTACTCACAATTCTAACAACATAGGTAATATCAGGACGTGTAATAGTCAAATAAATCAGCTTCCCCACCAATTTTTGTTATTTGTTAGTCTGTCGAAATTCTTCACTATCCTTAAGGCAGAGCTTCTAATTTGTCTCCATGGGACTATCAACCTTTTTAGAATCAATCATATTTGTTTCCTTCAGAAGATCCATAGTATATTTTCTTTGAGTTGGAATACAACACTTCTATTCCCAAGAAGTAATTCAATCTGCCCAAGTCTCTTAAGTGAAATAATTGATGAAGATTCTTTTTAAGTTTTGATACTTCTTCTGTATCATCACCTATCACAATAATATCATCCACGTATACAAGTAAAATAGATAGTTTTTTACCTTTCTTGAAGAATAAGGTGTGATCATTAATACTTCTTTGATATCCCAAGTTGCACACCTACGCCTTCACTGAATTTTTCGAACCATGCTCTAGGAGATTATTTTAGCCTATAGATAGCTTTATTTAGCTTATAAACTTTTTTTTCATGATCTCTGTTCTTTAATCTAGGTGGTAACTTCATGTATACTTCTTCGCTTAGGTCTCCATGTAGAAAAGCGTTCTTTACGTCCAGCTGCCTAGATCCCATCCCATGTGGCTGCCATACCGAGGATTATTCTTATAGAAGTCAATTTTGCTAGAGGGGCAAATGTTTTGTTGTAGTCAATTCCATAGGATTGACTATAGCCTTTAGCAACAAGTCTTGCTTTATATCTTTCGAAAGTTCTATTAGCCTTATATTTAATGGTGTACACCCATTTGCAACCCATTGTATTTCTGTTAAGAGGAAGATCCATAATGGTTCAGGTTTTGTTCTTCATAAGTGCTGCCAATTCAGTTTCCATAGCCTCTCTCTAAGATGGACACATGTAGGCTTCTTTAAAACTTGTTGAAACATTATATTTTTCAACATTCATAACAAATTTCTGGTAATTTTTAGAACTTTGGTCATTAGAAACATAATCAGAAATAGGATACTAAACACATGAATGTTTACCTTTGTGAATGGCAATCGGAAGGTCTAAAGTGGATTATTTGAGTGATTGAGGATTTGAATCCACAGAAAGACCTTTGGATGGTATTTCTGCGTTTTGATCTTGATCGAAGATAATTTTCCATGGTCCTCTCTTATACATCATGATATCTTTTGGTATGGCAGATCCTTCTTTTGTGTCTACTTGTTTAACTTCTGCCTCAATTGGAACTAGAGGAAGAATATATGTGAACACATCGTCTGAAGTTATTAACTCCCCCTGGGAACTATAGTAGGGAGTAAAACCTAAAAAGGTATCATCCATGGAAATATAAATTTTGTAAATAGTTGTTGATGATCAAAAGTTTATGCGGCACGAATCAATATCACCAAGTCGCCAAGAGTCAAATGATATTCACTCACGAATGTCTATCTTCAAGAATGATTAACAAGAGCGGAAGCACATACAAAACAAGTCAAGAAGCAATGCAAGACTGCATAAAATATTATTCATGAAGTGGTGTCTTATTTATAGACATTACAAGGCTTGAAAAAGTGAAGCAAGAGGACAAGAGAAGGCCACATTAGTGGGCTAGTGCTGGTCAGCATAGCCGTTGGCCCGCGTACCCTATTACATATTAACACCCGCCCTCAAACTTACAGGGTAT
Organism: Brasenia schreberi; assembly: GCA_036023115.1. Classification (NCBI taxonomy): domain Eukaryota; kingdom Viridiplantae; phylum Streptophyta; class Magnoliopsida; order Nymphaeales; family Cabombaceae; genus Brasenia; species Brasenia schreberi. Next base: position 23,083,873 of record JAYKKT010000078.1, read on the forward strand.
ACACTGAAAGCTTGTCAAGTAAAAACTGAAACCGAAAGGCGGAAAGAGATTTGATAAAAAAGTTTGGGGGCTGCATCTCAGATGTAACATAGCAAAGTGAGATGTTCTTATATAAACACTCTTCTCGAAACAAAGTGGTAGTCCATCTCGATGTGCTTGGTCCTCTCATGAAAAGTGTTGTTGGAGGCAATGTACATGGCGCTTTTGTTATCACAATACATGATGACGGGGTGTTTAACATGGACGCCCATGTCTGCTAGAAGGGTTGTGATCCAAGAAATCTCCATCGCAGCTGAAGCCATGGCTCGATACTCGGCTTTTGTGGAAGAGAGGGACACCTTCTGTTGCTTTTTGCACTTCCAGAAAACAAGAGATTCACCTAAAAAAATACAAAAACCAGTCGTAGATTGTCTATTGTTGACATCTCCACCCCAATCAGCATCCGTATAGATAGATAAATCAAAAGATGAAGAGGAAGTTAAGAGGACCCCCTTATGGGTAGTGTTTCTAATATAGCGAATAATTCTCAAGACAGCACTCATATGAATAGAGGTAGGTGCCTGTTGAAATTGACTGGCTGTGTATACTGCATGAGAAATGTCTGGTCTAGTAATAGTGAGATAAGTGAGTGCACCTATGAGCTGTCGATAAGGGGTGGGATCTTCTAATTTCTCACCATCAGTGGCACGCAGTTTGGTGCCTAGGACTTCGGGTGTGTCAATAACCTTAATATCTGTAATACCAGATCTTTCAACAATATCGGTAGTAAACTTGGTTTGAGACAAAGTATCCACAACTATTTTTGGTTATCTCAATACCCAAAAAGTAATTTAGCAAGCCCAAGTCTTTCATATCAAATTCGTGATGCAGATTAAATTTAACTTCAGCAATTCCCACTTCATCATTTCCTGTGATGATCATGTCATCCACATACAAAAACAAGATAACAATACCAGATTGTGTTTTTCATACTGCAGTATCAGTATAGCAAGTCACAAAGTTATGCAAATGCATGAATTTTTCAAATCGATCAAACCAAGCTTTTGGAGCTTGTTTCAGACCATACAAGGCTTTTCATAATTTAAGAGCATGACCAGGAGGAAGAGTGATACCAGGAGGAGGAGTCATGAAGACTTCTTCATTCAAACAACCGTTCAAAAAAGCATTCTTGACATCAAGTTGGTATATATTTCATTGCTTGATTGCACTAATGGTGATGAGAATTCTAATTGTGGTCAGCTACTGGGGCAAAGGTTTCATCATAGTCAATTCCATATTCTTAGGCATAACCTTTAGCAACTGGTCTAGCCTTATATCTCTCAATGTGACCGTTGCTATGAGTTTTGATTTTATATACCCATCGACATCCAATGACTTTCTTATCTTTAGGCAATGGTGCAACTATCCATGTTTGAGCCTTGTCTAGGGCGTTGAGTTATCTTTCATAGCATTTTCCCATTCTGGAATACCTTTAACTTGATGATAGAACCTAGGTTCCTTAACTTAACGAAGGGTGACAATCACATTTCTTCGTTGTGGTTCAAAAGATTCTTATGACACAAATCGCTAAGGTGGTCTAGAAACCCTGGGTTCTAGGCTTGTAATATCAAGTTCCATGTGGGCTTCATGGGTTGTTCTAGGTCGTCTTGTATAATGTGAGGGGAAGGGTTCAACAATTGACCGAGTATCAACAGTGGTGTGTGAAATATCATTGTTGTAAATATGATCTTCTTGAATGTCTTAATGATCTACTGAGTCACAATCATTATCTTCTTCTAGCTCAAAAACATCTTGGGGAATGAAAGGTTTCGAATTTTCTAAGGATTTGGACTCATAATAAATGTCATGCTCAAAGAATTTCACATCCTTGGACACATACAATTTGTCTTCCATAGGATCAAAACACCTATACCCCCTTTTGTCAATTCCATAACTAAGGAAGACACATTCAATAGCTCTAGGTGACAATTTGTCATTCTTGTCTGTATACACAAAACATGTACATCCAAAAACCCCAAGTCTTTCATAATATGGAGGGATGTATAATTTTTCAAAAGGTGAAGTATTCTCAAGGTTGGATGACGGCATTCTATTTATAAGGTATACTGCGGTAAGAGTAGCTTCGGCTCATAAGAATTTAGGAACCTTACTAGCAATTAGCATAGTTCTACAAGTTTCAATAATATGCCTATGTTTTCGTTCCGCTAGACCATTTTGTTGAGGTGTTTTAGTGCATGATTTTTTGTGTATAATACCATTAATTTCAATAAATTTATGAAATTCATTAGACATGTATTCTCCTCCCGAATCGGATCTAAAGATTTTAATGGTTGCTCTAAATTGGTTTTTGATCATGTTACAAAATACTACAAATTTTTCAAATACTTCGGATTTGTGTTTTAAGAGATATATCCATGTAAATCGAGTAAAGTCATCAACAAAAATCACATAGTATTGCAATCCTCCTTTAGAAACAACGGGCGCGGGGCTCCAAACATCCAAATGTATTAAATCAAAAGCTTTCTTTGGTACATAGTTTCTTTCTCTAAAGGGAAGATGATGCATTTTTCCAAGAAGACAATCTTTACATTCAAAATTTTTCTCTCATATGCTTTTCATCAAAGGAATGTTACACAATTTTTGAGAGTCCAAGTGTCAAAGTCTTTTATGCCATAGCGTAGCATCTTGGGTTATGTTACAAAAACCCGAATTTGGCATAACAAGATAGTCCATTTTGTATAGTCCACTTTCTTTATGGCCTTGACCAATCACCTTCTTCGATAGATGATCATGCACCACACAATGTTTGAATGAGAAAGTGACTATAAAATTGTTATCACATATTTGAGCAACCGAGAGTAGATTTAAATTAAGTTTAGGTATAAAACTTACATTTGAATTTTAAAGTCTTGTTTTTCAAGGTTTTCTAATTTTTTGATTTGGAGTTTTGTTCCATCGACGGTAAACACATGATTTCCAATGGTTTCACAAGAATTAACCAAAGAATCTTCACTATGTGTCATATGAAAATATGCACCGGAATCTAAAAACCAAGATATACCTTGCGAAGTAGATAGAGCATTACCGGAGATGCTTGCTTTTTCTTTAAAAATTTCTTCTATGTACGCCTTTATGTTATTGGGCAAGACACCTCCTTCTTCTACGGTTCCCACGTTTCCACCCCTTTTCCGAAGTAGAGGACAAGTGGTTTTAATGTGTCCACTTTCCTTGCAATAATGGCAAATTGTATCCTTGTTAGGCCATGATCCCGTGGGCTTCCTGAATGTGCTTTCATTGTTCTTGACATGTGGAGGCTTGTAAGTCTTCAAATTTGCTCCGGGTCTTGATGTGGCAAGTGCGGCTTCTTTGGCCACATTCATGTTTTTCAATCTTGTTTCCTCCATAACAAGATCGGCAAGAAAGGTATCCCCTCTAGGTCTAGGTTTCCTATGTATAAGGCTTGATCTAATGTTTTCAAATTCGTCTCTTAAACCACGCATAAACAAGAAGAAATATTGATTTTTCAAAATTCTTGAAATTCGTCTAATTTGTGAAGTTTTCCAAATTTGTCAAAACTCCTTAATTGAGTTCAAAGTTCCGAAAATTCATTGTGATAGTCCCTAATGCTTAGGTTTCCTTGTTTAAGCATGATCATTCTTTCCATGAGATCAATTTGAAAGACAAAATCATCTTAAGAATGAAGCTTTTTCAAATATTCCCAAGTTTCAAACGCATTTTCAAAAGCATTAATCCGATTTCTAAGTTTTTTATCCACATTTTGACAAATGATCCATGTGATTTTTGCATTCATTTTTTCCTATAATTTCAAATCGATTTTGAATTTCTCATGTGCTTTCATGATTTCATCATCATCTAAGCCATCAATGTCCAAAATTGGTTCCTTTATAGTTTCATCAATGTAATCCCAAAAATCTTTTGATAAAAAATATTTTTTCATTGTTCTAGCCCAACTTTGATAACTTTTCGGGTCTAGAATACATCTAAACGACTCATTTTTGCCTTCTATTTGTGCAAAAAATGAATATTTTGGACTAACCTCAAGTTTGATGAAAGTCTTCAACTTTTGCACTTTCAGCACGCTTCCCAATGCACTTGTTTTCTTCAATACGAGGCTTTGATACCATGTAAATAGTTGTCGATGATCAAAAGTTGATGCGGCACGAATCAATATCGCCAAGAGTCAAATGACATTCACTCACGAATGTCTATCTTCAAGAATGATTAACAAGAGCTGAAGCATATACAAAACAAATCAAGAAGCAGTGCAAGACTGCATAAAATATTATTCATGAAGTGGTGTCTTATTTATAGACATTACAAGGCTTGAAGAAGTGAAGCAAGAGGGCAAGAGGAGGCCACATTAGTGGGCTAGTGAAGGTCGGCCAGCACTAGCCGTTGGGGGGCTCCCAACGGCTAGTAGCCGTTGGGGACCCCCAATGGCTAGGGCCAACATGGCCCTGGCCCTTCGAGCATGATGGCGCGGGCCCTAAGGGCCCGCGTACCCTATTACATATTAACAAATTTTTCGATAAACTGGATCATAGCATTTATAACCTTTTTGAGTATTTGAATACCCAAGGAATATACATTTAATGGCTCTAGGATCAATTTTGTCTCGGCTTGGATGGTAGATATGTATAAAGCAAGTGCAACCAAATATGTGGGGAGTGACATGAAATATTTTTTATTCTTTACTAAGAGACTTCAAGGGGCTTTCACCTTTGAGTATAGGACTTGGCATTCGATTAATGAGGTAGACGGCAGTAAGAACAGCCTCTCCCCAATAGATCTTGGGTATATTGTGTTCAATGAGAAGTGTATGAGCAACTTCTAAAATATGTTGATTTTTCCTCTCAGTAATACCAGCAATACCATTTTGCTGAGGTGTATATGCACAAGAAGTCTGGTGAAGAATGTCATGTATGTTTAGGTATTGCTTTAACTGTCTATTCATATACTCCCCCATTATCTAAACAAAGAATTTTCACTGAAGCATTGAATTGAGTGAAGATAAACTTATGAACAATGGGAAAAAGCTCTGAAACTTCAACTTTGGATTTTATTAAGTACACAATAGAAAGACGCGTACAATCATCAATAAAAGAAACAAAATACTTTTGACCAAAAATAGAGGGAACAAGACTAGGCCCCCAAACATCTGAAGGAAGGATTTCAAATGGTGTGGAACTTCTAGATTCACTAAAAGGATATAGGACGCAACAATATTTAGCCAACTGACACATTTCACATTCGAGAAGCACTTTATTGGACTGAATTTGAAGACTACGAAGAACATAAGGGATCTTTGATAAAGGAAGATGGCCTAGACGAGAGTGCCACAATCGTATGTCATCATGGTAGAAATACCATAAGAAGCAACATGATGAGATTCATCTTCAAGGATATACAGTCCTCTTCGGAGATTACCACATCCAAAGATTTTTCCCGTCTTCAAATCCTGAAAAATACATCCACTTGATAAAAGGTTACACAACAATTCAAAGATTGTGTAAGCTAACTGAAAGGAGATTTATGGAAAAACTAAGAACATGGTAAATTGATTTTAGGAGAGCCAAACTTGAGTGTATGTCCAATCATACATGATTGAGATCTATCTGCCAACTTGATAGGTTCTTGTCTTAGAAGTTTGCGATAATCAAGAAAATATGACATCTTTCCTACCATATGGTCAGTAGTCCCCGAGTCAATAATCCATGCTTTATGTTGAAAGGAAGAGAAAATATTACCCTTCATCGATTTTGTAGCTTGCGCCATTGTAGCTTGTGACGAAGAAATTTAATCACTAGCAGATAGTTCACTCTCAAGATGTGCAATTCTCTGCATTAACGCATGAAGATTTTCTGAAGAAGGTGTTACACTTTATGTGACATGAGCAGCCGTGAGAGAACGCAGGTAATATGGTTTACCGATTAATTCTCAATACTGTTCTTTTGTATGTCGTGGTTTGCCATAACGTGAGCATATAATCTTGTCTTTAGCTTCTGAGTGAGACCTACTACGTCCTCTTCCACGCATGTGTTGTCCACCACGATCACGATGGGGTTGAAAGTCTGTTTTCCCATGGTAAGCATGTTGTTCAGTAGAAACAGTATTATCTTTCTTTAAGTTCCTGCGATCTTCTTCTCTTAGAAGTAAGGAATAAACATTCCCAAGTGAGGGTAGTTCATCACGACCCAAGATATTTATTTTGATAGTTTCATAATAAGAATTTACACCCCATAACAGATCGAAAACTTTCTTCTTTTCTGATTCAGCCAATCTTTCTGAATAACATGTTGAACATTTGATTGTGGTATAAAAGTGAAGTTCATCCCACAAACCCCTAAGATCAGCATAATACTCGCTAATCGATCTTGTGTCTTGCCTGCATTTTTTTATTTTTCAAGTATCTCATATTCCTTGGCAATATTCTTTTTCGAGAATAGGCTTCAGATACCGCATTCCATATTTCAAGGGGTGATTCAAGATACATAAAGGTTTTGACAATGTACGGTTGGATTAATTGGAGTAGTCATCAAGAGATTAGGGCATCCTCTCTTCACCAAGCATGATGTTGGCTGTCATGCGTAGGTAGACCAGGAATCTGGTCGATAAGATGAGGTCATCTCCCCCTTGCCAACACGGCTAACTCTACTGATCTTGACCATTCCAAAACATTCTTTCCATCCAAACGAGTATTGGTGATTTGAAAAGATTCAACCTTACCATGAAGAGAAATTTGTGGAACAATTGTTGAAATCTGAACAGATTTACCTTTGTCTGCCATATTTGTGAGTTGTAAAGCAGAGAGCTTATATGTCTATGTGCTCTTTGTTGTCCGATGAGTAATGTTGATGGTCGACATGTGAATCTGGTTTGTACTGAGATTCTTTCCAACCTTCCTTTCACATCACCAGATGAATCGTTGTATCTGGTCTATACAATCAATCGAGTCATACAAGTTAGAGCAGGTCCTCTTGAGTCGAGCATGAAAACCTTGAGTTCTGGTTGCAATAATGGGGCATATGCTGGGACTGCTACTAGTGAGGTTGTTCCAGATCAGCGAGCTAAATATACTTTTTCTGTTTAGGAACTCCTTATTTGACCTTATCAGAAAATATTCCTTCACCAATGATTCTGGTTGATATAGCGATCAGCTTCTCTCTTTAATCAATGAGATCCTCAAATTTCCAACTCTTGCAAACTCATTCTGTCAGCAACCACATAGATTCATGATCTCTAAGCAGAGAACCGCTACTGACTGTTCCTCACCACCTCCACTTGCCATTGTTGCCAAAGAGAGTTCCACTCTATACATAGCCATCGTGACTTATATAAAGAGTATAGTAGTGAATCAGATCCTTAAAATTGGATCCAAATCAAACCCATTTACACTCTAAATAAGTCCCCAACTCTGCATCTAAGTCACACAAACACCTCTAAGAGGTGGAGTGTCGACCCCGATACGGGTGCGACACCGAAATCGTGTCGATAGGGTATGGATACGCAAAAAGAATAATATTTAAAAAAAAAAATTAAGGTAACTCACGGTTCTACCGTCTATGGTGTGTTTATCCTAGAGAACCCGATCGAGGAGGGAGGGATCCGCGAAGACGATGAAACCAAAGCCTCTTAGTCGACTCGTGACCTTATCTCCCATGATGACTACCTGAGTTACCTCACCGTAGTTTCCAAAATGCTCCTTCAGCTTGTCTTTCATCATCTCCCATGAAACTCCGTCGATGAACAGCTTCCCTTGATCAGAATCCATCGCTCTTCTTCTTCTTCTGCAAAACCATAGGACGTATTTGCTCTCTTCTTCGCTTTCCTTCTTGAGATAAAGAGAAGGGGGCAAATTTGAGAGCGTGGGGAGAGAGAGGGAATTCGTGTGATTGGTTTCAGATGCAGACACTTTATCCGGAGCTAAGAGAAGCGGATCCTATTTCGCTAACCAAATCCAGATAAACGCATCCTAATCGATTTTAGAGGCCCAAACTCACATCCGTTGCGACTATTTACGTCATTCCATCGAGGGAGGGTTTCAGAGTTCACACGACAGAAGGTGATTTCATCATTTGATGCAATAAAAGGGAGCCTTTTTACTTTAAGACAAAAAAAGAAGCGAGAAAATAGTCGTTCATAATTTATATTCTTTTAAATACCATTACTTTGAAAGAAATATGGCATTACGAGGGCATCTTTAAAGTGAGAGGAATGATTTTGAAGAAGGTTTGACACCCTATTCATTAGAGAGAATACAAGATACAAGGATAATAATAACTGGCTGTATATCCAGCCGTTGGGGAGCTTGAGAGATAGTTCACAAAAAAGAAAATAAAGAATACTAATATCAAGTTACATTATCATGTACTTTTTAACATCAAGGCCAGGATAAACTAAAACTGAAGCCTCTAACCTTATGTCCAGAATAAGAAAGCTGAAATATAAAGCTAATAAATGAATCTGCACAACATAGTTTACTCTTACCACTATGACTAGCAAAAATGGTTCATCTAGTCGAGCAATGGCATCCACAAGAAGTGAAACCTCCTCCATCTGGCATTCAAGATTAAGAACCATATTTAGAACGATTATTTCAGTGTACAATATCTGTAAGGCAGACCAACCAATAGGCCACAAGGTTTTGGGAGGAACATATACCATAGGAGCAGCTTTATAGATGACAGTTATCGCATCCTGCATGACTGGCCTTTCTGCCTCTATGATCTGCTTTTCTTTACCGTCCAATGAGTTTGATGGTTTGCCCCCTTCATCTTTTTTATCTAGCAATGCTGACTTTGTTGAGAATTGGAGCTCAGGTTTTTTTCCTCCCTTCATTATGTAAGCTGCAGAAAGCAACTGAATAAAAGAATCATTGGTGAAGTGCTTCATGTTTGCCGATGAAATTACCAACCCACTTGCACCTGCTTGCAGTAGCATTGAGGCTGCACTGAATAACGTTGCCTCTCCAAGGAAGTTGATTATAATAAACACAGGTACCTTTACATGATGGCAAACTGCAGATGCCATGAATTGAGCATCTTTCTCATTATTGGTGGACAGTAATAAAAAGTCAGCACCTTCAGCACTAGCAGCACTTAGAGCAGACTTTGGACTATCGACGATTCTGGCTACCAAGGGGAGAACAACAGATTCAGATCTAGAGCCCATCATCATATTCCTTGCGACAATTGCAGGAAGACCTGCACTTGGTGCACAAGCTTCCAAATGTTATGCCTGAAAGACATCTTTTATTTCATCTCAAGGTACTCCAACATGACTGAAACACAGGAAAATTTGTAGACCATACAGTATATAAAACAGCTGGAAGGCAATGTCTATGAGATTGCTTATTCTATAAAAGCAGCAACTTTGTAGACCTACTATTTAGGCTCACATTTGACTTCTGCTCATGAAGAAATGGGAAAGAAACTGTACTTGCTTTAAGAAGTGACATTCACACTTAGCTGCCTAGCTCCTCCCAAGCTTATTTAACCACCTTCAATCTCGAAAAACTTTGTTGTAGTGGTAAGCTTTCATGGAAGTACTCAATTAGCATCTAAGAGCGCTTTTCATTTACATAACAACAGTAAACAGTTGCCGTTCTTTCTTTCTTTCTTTCTTTAAATAATTTCGTGTCATTTTCTGTTTCTTTTTGGGCAACCTTTGAGAGTGCACTGGAAGCAAATAAGTAGTTTCACAATAAAAGCAACTCAAAATATCTAGGCTGCTGTCCTATCCTAGGAGTTCCAAGAAAACTTAGGCAGCAATAACTCAACTTGGAGGTCTAAATTCATGATACGTTAGTGAATTTAAACGTAAAATTCCCTCTGGTAGAGGTATATTTTGAATAGAACCCAAAACCAGAGAATTGATGTATTTTTTTTAACATACTCTACAAACATCCATCTTAACAACTGCTCTTGTTAGGTCATTCTTAGAAGGTACCACAAGAAGTTATGGCTTTTTATCAATGTCTTTTAAGGCAGAGAGAGTATGGGTCATCCCCTCATTCCAGAGCCAAAAAATGATTTCAGGTAGTTTAGCGTGTTAAGCAGAGATCTATTACAACATCAGTTAGAAAGGTTGACAATGCAAGTTCAGAAAACTGAAAAGACGAAGAGAATTGAAGACTTAGAAAGAATCCATGAGGGAAGATATGAAAACTGTACATGAACAAAATCATAGCTCTAGGGGGATTGAAGAAATCGTTCATCAAGAGAAACTATGTTTTCAGGATATGGCTTGGCAGTCTTGATTATCGTAAGTATGTAGTCTCCACTCAAACTCTAAGTGAATACCAAGGAATCCACGAGGAAATATACGAAAAACAGTACGTGAATACAATCATAGCTCTAAGGGGATTGAAGAAATCGTTCATCAAGAGAAACCATGTTTTCAGGATAAGGCTTGGTAGTCATGAATCATGATTATCGTAAGTATGTAGTCTCCACTCAAACCGTGAGTGAATACCAAAGAGACACTTGAACACCCAATAGGTTTTGGACTCGAGATAGGTCCAGAAACAACAACAACTAAGCCTTTCCCACACTAGATGGGGTTGGCTACATAGATTCTTTGTTTCATGAACACCCAATAGGTTTTGGACTTGAGACAAGGCCAAAAACAACAACATCTAAGCCTTTTCTCATACTAGATAGGGTCAGCTACATGAATTCTTTGTTTCCATAGAACTCGATTATGTGTTATGCCAACAGTTAGCTCAATATAAGCTAAATCATTCTTTATTGTTTCCTTCCAACACTTTTATGGTCTTTCTCTTCCTCTTTTAACATTTTCACAACCTAGTGTAGAAGAAGTCGCACACAATTCAAACAATGAAAAACAATCAATCAATTGCTAGAAAAATAGAGTTACAAGGGGTGAGGAACAGCGCCCTTGACAGCCGTCCTCTCTCTCCTTTCTTTCACTTGAGAATGCCAATAGTGTAAGGTTTCATTTTATAATACTTTCTAACTTGAATTCCAAATATGCACTTGCTTAGTAAGTATTACTGCTCTTCAACACGCCCCCTCCAATTGGGACTTGAAATAACTCCCAACTTATCCAAAGTCCTCTTTAAGAGGCAGTCCGTAACAGGCTTAGTTAGAATATCAACCAACTGTTGTTCTGACCACACATGTGTAAGGTTGAAAAATCCTGCAGATAATTTCTCTCGAATAAAATAGCATTCAACCTCAATATACTTAGTTCTTTCATGGATTACAAGATTAGATGCAATCTGCAAAGTTGTCTTACTGTCTATAAGATTCATTCCAAAGCCAATTTCTTCCACAAGAGATAGCACTCATAAGCCTTTGCACATCCCAAGTGCAATAACTTTATATTCTGCCTCAACGTTGAATCTAGCAATAACTGATTGCTTCTTGCTTTTTCAAGACACTACATTTCCTCCCACACAGTATATAGCCTGATGTAGATTTTCTATCTTTAGTTGCACCAGCCCAATCGGTATCGGTATAAATTTTGATTCTTAGGAAATGGTTATGTCAATACAATAAAAGATGAGTAATAGAGGATTTTAGGTATCTTATGATATGAAATACATAATTCATATGATGCCTTGTAGGGGAATGCATCCCTCTACTTACATAGCTCACTTCGAAGGTGATATCTAGCCTAGTAATAGTGAGATATATAAGTTTTTCCACTATCCTTTGATACCTACTCACATCTTTGTATGATTCATCAGTTGTACTAACCGAATCCCTTTTTTTTCAATTGGAATGGTGCACAACCAACAATCTTCCATCTTGGTCTCTCTTAATAAGTCCAAGATATACTTTCTTTTTCATAAAAATAGGTTGTCATCTTTTCTAATGATCTCAATCCCTAAGAAGTAATACAACTTCTCCAAGACTTTCAAGTTGAACAAATAATACAATTTCTTCTTTAGAGAGATATTCCTCAAATGTCATCTCCTGTAATGATTATATCATCCACATATACAACCAATAAAATAGTTCTCTCGCCCTGTTTTATGAATAAGGTACGATCACTTACACTTCTTTTGAATCTCAAGATAGAGAACCCCTTCGCTGAATTTTTAAAACCATGCCCTAGGGGACTGTTTTATTTAACCCATAGAGAAATTTCTTTAGTTTGCATAACTTGTTCAAGGAGACTTCTTGATTGTATCATAATGGTAGATCCATATAAATATCTTCACCAGGTCACCTTGGAGGAATGCATTCTTGACATCAAGCTGTCATAACTCCCACTTCTAATTCACCGCTATACTTAGAAGAATTTGAATAGTATTCATTTTTGTTACTGGGGCAAATGTCTCATTATAGTCAATCCACATGATTGACTATAACCTTTAGCAACCAGCCTAGCTTTATACCTCTATATACTACCATCTGCATTAAATTTGATAGTGTATACCCACTTACAGCCCACAGTTTTCCTGTCTGGTAGGAGATATGAAATAACCCACATTTTGTTTTATTCCAAGGCCACGATTTCTTCATCTATGGTAGCATGCCATGTGGGGTTCTAATTTGCCTCCTCAAAACTCTTGGAAACTTGAGTATTTTCTGCATTTATCATAAAAAAATTGATATTCTTTTGAAAAATTAGTATATGATACCATCTGATGCAATGGATAAGTAGCAGTCTCACGTTTTCCATTGCTTAATGCAATAGGTAAATCATCAAAAATATTAGAAGTATTAGATATTACCTGAGGATGTGGAGGAACTGTTTAAGGATGACAATCTTGATCTAAGGTAGCATCTAGACTTTGCATGACGACCTTCCTTTCTCCTCTAGAATAGATTTTCCATTCACCCCTTTTTTGAGGCATACTTTCCAGTATTTAAATTTCATTCGTTAGATATTCACCTGAAGGCATGATCGATTCGTTAGATATTCACCTGAAGGCATGATCGATAACACCATAGAAGGATGGTTTATGGTTGAGTGGTTGTCCTTGTTCTCATAAAATGGAATTTCCTCATGATGATTTTGTGATATTATGGTTCTCGTTTGTTCAAATAACATGTAGCACCCTAAGGTAAGTAAAGTCCAATTGATACATTTTTTTGCTTTTGAGACTCCCCTTATGGATGGGGTACACTATCATGTTTACATTGTTTCAATCATGAAATCCTCTTTTGGTGCCCCTGAAGGAGTATTGTTGATAGACATCTTAAGCAAAAACATCCAATAGCATTAATTCTATAAAACAACACAGGAATCATGGTTGCTGCAACTATTGATTGTAAATTTGTAATAACTATCATATTTACTTTGTTTCGATCATAAAATCCTCTTTTGGTTCCCCTAAAGGAGTAGTGCTGATAGACTTAAGCAAAAACATCCATTAGCAAAACAACACAGAAATCATGGTTGCTGCAACTATTGACCGTTAAAACTATCATGTTATGAAGGTTGAACTTGATGCCAGACAAGTATGTCAATTCAATTTCATGTAGTTATTCCCTACTTCACACGGATGGGCAAATACAAAACTTACTGGTTGGTATATATATATGCATTAGTACACATACATATACATATGTATATATGTATATATATATATATATACATAGATGAATATTGTTATCAATTTTCTCAGACAAGCAGAATGTATGTTTTTTGATAGTCAACAAGACATTTTGCCCTATAGACGGACAAGGCATCAATACAAACTTTTATATATCAATGTGAACCTTTGAGATTCGCACCAAGTCATATGCACTATAGGCTATATAAAAAACACTATTTAGTATCACACACACTTATATGTTATTAAGTATATATTTTGAGTGGGAAGAGAGTGAGAGAGCTGACAGAGAAACGGAAGAGAGACGGAATGAGAGGTATCTAATACAGCTAATCATTGACCAGCCCTATTGGACATGATGAGCCCTATTGGACATGAAGCCAGTATCACTATTAGTCTCATGTTGGTATGTCGGCACTCACCTTCGTCATGTATCTACATGAAATAGAAGCTTCTCTTCTATTGCTTGGACCCTCTCTTTCCCACTTTGTTATTGTCATTGATTTGAAATTGAAACTCTTGGTTTCCTTGTGTTCTATTTGTTGAAGAATATGTTTTTAGTGTCAGTTTAGTAAATTTGATGTTTTTAGGTATTATTGTAATTGCTCGGAGTACTAAGGGCATTTTTGTTATTTTCTATTTTACGACCCATTATATAAGGGTTGGACGTTTTGTATTAGAGTTAAGAGGTTGATATTAAGAAAAAGAGAAAGAGAGGGGGGCGGCCTCTATTAGAGGCTTGCCCCCTCCTCTGATCTCTCACTTTTTCCTCTTCAATGTTCTTAATATATTTTATTTTTGATCTTTCGCTATGCTACTCCCGAATTCAATATAGTATCAGAGTTATGCAACACTCATGTACTTCTTCGTGGCAGTGAAGATGTCATGGAAGAAACCATTTAGTTGTCGAAGATGAATGCCTAATTGCTCCTGTTTTTCCTGCCTCCTACCTAGATGAACTACAGGAAGTGAGCAACGCTGTAAATGGGACTGATAGAGAAACTATCGCAAGCTCGCAACCCCGAAGTGCGCCCATTTCACTGCTCAAGCAGTCTTGAGGGTTTTCCTGCACGACAAGGTAGTCGAGGGCAGTCTCCCAAACTCCAGCTTTGTATGAAAGTTTTTTTTCTGCTTCGAATACGATGATAGGAATCGGCTACTACCGAAAGCATATTTAGATAATGGCCATTTCAGAGAGCTTTGTTAACCCTAGAAGGAAGCAGTCATCATGAAATTCCCAAGAATGAACATTGGGTACATGGTTTTCAATGACCTATTGAGAGCTATACAACAACAATAACAACAACTAACCCTTTTCCCATACTACACGGGGTCGGCTACATGGATTCTTTGTTTCCACAGATCCCTATCGTGTGCCATGTTAGCAGTTAACTCCCAATAAGCTAGATCATTCTTTATTGTTTCTTTCCAACACTTTTGTGGTCGTCCTCTACCTCTTTTAATACTTTCCAAATTTAGTTTTTCTACCCTTCTTACAGCTTCTTCTTCTGATCTTCGTTCAATATGTTCAAACCATCTTAAAAGATGTTCCCTCATTATAGAGCAGCAATTAGGCCTGCCATGTTTTATGGTTCTGAGTGTTGGGCAGTTAATCATCAACATGTACAAAAGATGTCTGTGACAGAAATGAAGATGTTGAGATGGATGAGTGGTCATACAAGAAAAGACCGTATACATAATGAGGTTATTAGAAACAAATTAGGAGTGACACCAATAGAGGATAAAATGAGAGAACATCGTTTAAGATGGTTTGGACATATAGAAAGAAGATCAAAAGAAGAACCTGTAAGAAGGTTAGAAAAACTAAATTTGGAAAGTATTAAAAGAGGTAGAGGACGACCACAAAAGTGTTGGAAAGAAACAATAAAGAATGATCTAGCTTATTGGGAGTTAACTGCTAACATGGCACACGATAGGGATCTGTGGAAACAAAGAATCCATGTAGCCGACCCCGTCTAGTATGGGAAAAGGCTTAGTTGTTGTTGTTGTTGGTGGTGGTGTTGGTGTCACTCCTAATTTGTTTCTAATAACCTCATTATGTATACGGTCTTTTCTTGTATTACCACTCATCCATCTCAACATCTTCATTTCTGTCACAGACATCTTTTGTCCATGTTGATGATTAACTGCCCAACACTCAGAACCATAAAACATGGCAGGCCTAATTGTTGCTCTATAATATTTACCTTTTAATTTTAATGGTATCTTCTTATCACAAAGAATACCTGATGCTCCTCTCCATTTTAACCAACCAGCATTAATTCTATGCGTAACATCTCCATCAATTCTTCCATCACTTTGAAAAATTGACCCTAGGTATTTAAAACTTTCCTTTTGGGGAATGCAATGTGTGCCAATTTTAATTTCTATGTCCTCTGAAGTAGCCAAATGATCAAACTTACATTCCATATATTCTGTCTTTGTTCTACTAAGTCGGAGGCCTTTGCTTTCTAATGTTTCTCTCCATAGTTCTAATTTTCTATTAACTTTTTCCTTAGACTCCTCCACTAATACAATGTCATCTGCAAATAACATACACCAAGGTACTTCATCTTGAATATGTTTTGTTAACTCATCCATCACCATTATAAATAAGTATGGACTTAAAGTTGATCCTTGATGTAACCCAATATTAACTTCAAAGAAGTCTGTCGTTCCTTCACGAGTCCTCACACATGTTTTTGCATCATCATACATGTCTCTTATAAGGTTAATATATGTCAATGGGATACCTCTTTTTTCCAAAGTTCTCCAAAGAACCTCCCTCGATACCCTATCATAAGCTTTTTCTAGATCAATAAATATCATGTGAAGGTCTTTTTTTTTTGCTCTAAAATGTTCCATAAGACGTCTTAAAAGGTGAATCGCTTCAATAGTAGATCTGCCTGGCATGACTCCAAATTGGTTCTCTGTTATACTTGATACTTGTCTTAACCCACGTTCAATAATTCTTTCCCATAATTTCATAGTACGACACATTAACTTGATACCTCGATAATTCGCACAATTTTGAATGTGTCCCTTGTTCTTATATATGAGTATAAGTGTACTTACTCTCCATTCCTCGAGCATCTTTTAGTTTTTCCATATTTCATTAAATAGTCTTATGAGCCATGTGATTCCTATTTCTCCTAGTATTTTCCAAACTTTTATAGGAATATTATCTAGTCCTACCGATTTACCACTCTTCATATGTTTAAGAGCCTCTTTGACTTCATTCTTTTGAATACGTCGGTAGAAATTGTGGTTTATATACTTTTCTGACTTGGCTAAATCTCCTAAACTGATACTAACATCTTTATTTTCATTAAAAAGATTATAAAAATAGTTTTTCCATCTATTTCTTATATCATCATTTGCCACTAGAATTTTTTCCCCCTCATCTTTTATGCATCTAACATAATTAAGATCTTTAGTTTTCTTATCTCTAGCCCTAGCTATCCTAAAAATATCTCTTTCACCCTCTTTTGAGTTGAGTTTTTTACATAAGTCATCCCAAATCTTAGCTTTTGCTTCACTAACGGCCTTTTTCGCTTCCTTTTTTGCTTTCTTATAAGCTTCTAAAGTTTCACTAGTTTTCTTAGCATAATGTAATTTGTAACATGCCCTCTTTGCCTTGATTTTATTTTGTACTACTTCACTCCACCACCAAGCTTCTTTTTGTGCCGGTACACCTCCCTTAGATACCCCTAACACATCTTTCGCCACTTTCCTAATATGTATAGCCATATTGTTCCACATATTACAGGGTGTGCCAACATAATTCCAAACATCTCCTTGAAGGACTTTTTATTTAAATATATCTTCTTTCTCACTTTTGAGGTTCCACCATTTAGTCCGAATAGCTCGATGCACTCTTTTCTTCTTTGTCCACTTTTTTTTTTGTAAATCCATAACTAAAAGTCGATGTTGGGTGGTTAAGCTTTCTCCTGGAATTACCTTACAATCTTTACAACACGCTCTATCTTTTTTTCGACAAATAAAGTAATCAATTTGTGTTTGTGATAAGCCACTCTTATAAGTAATTAAATGTTCATCTCGTTTTTTGAAGATTGTATTGACTACAAAAAGATCAAATGACATAGCAAAATTTAAAATCTCCCTACCTTCCTCGTTTATATCCCCAAAACCAAAGTTTCCATGAATCCCTTGATATCCTAATGCCTCTTTACCGACATGTCCATTTAAATCTCCTCCTAAACAAATCATCTCCCTTTGTGGAATCTTTTGAAACACCTTATCTAACTCTTCCCAAAAAACTGTCTTTATACTATTTTCTAGTCCTACTTGGGGTGCGTAAGCACAAACTATATTCAAAACCTCTGCTCCTAACACTAATTTCAACATCATGATTCGGTCACCATATCGTTGTATGTCTACTACACTCTCCTTTAAATCTTTATTTATGATAATACCAACTCCGTTTCGAGCCTTTTCTTTACCTGAGTACTACCATAATTTAAAACCTGTATCCTCTATCTCC
Source organism: Brasenia schreberi (assembly GCA_036023115.1). NCBI lineage: Eukaryota > Viridiplantae > Streptophyta > Magnoliopsida > Nymphaeales > Cabombaceae > Brasenia > Brasenia schreberi. The sequence continues at coordinate 23,101,929 of JAYKKT010000078.1, forward strand.
TTTGCTTTTTTTCCAACCCATTTTGTTTCTTGTAAACATAGAATATGAATCTTTCTCCGAATCATAGTATCTACCACCTCCATTAGCTTACCCGATAATGTTCCGATATTCCAAGAACCAATACGAATCTTATTATCTAGGACTAGCTTCCTTACCCCCCGCATCCGTCTATAATCAAAATGCGGAGACCCTCTCTGAAAATTTTTCACTAGATTCGGGCGGCAATGTAGCGGGACTAACTTCTTTACCCACACCCGTCCATGATGTGGAAACCCTCTCTGCAATTGATTCACTACATTCGGGAGAAAATGTAGTGGCCCTTGCTTACTTCTTACTGCATTCGGGCTCTGCAGCACGTCGCTAGGTGGGGACGCCCCAAAGCAATGCTCATAATTTTTGTAATCCATGTTGTAAAATCCGACGAAGTTTTACGCTGGCTGTCGGAAGCCTAACACAACCCTCCTCCTTTATCCGGGCTTGGGACCGGCAATGCAAGGATGATCCCTTACATGGGCAGAGTTACCTATTGAGAGCTATCTAGAAACTAAATGGGGATTTGAATCTAGATCAATTTTGAATGGATTTCTACTAGTGAAGTTTGATCTACCAAAAGATTGATGGAAAGGTATCTGCGGAAGGGCCATGGATGGTTTAGCGGTAATGCAATGGACAACGGAATTGGCAGTTCAATATCAATGAGTCAAAAGAACTATGATCAAAAGGCTCTGGATGCAAAGCGTGCAGAGTAAGCCAGGTTGTGCATGGAGATTGGCATCAGAAAACCCGTGGTGGGACGAGTGTGGTTCTACGATACTTGGTGCAATGTTGCATATGTTGTATGCTATATGTTCGATCTCTGGTTGCTATGGCCATCGAAGCAACTCTTGCTAATAGGACTCAAAAGACGTGTTCCCCAAGCAAGTGGTTTGTGGCTACAAAAATACACCCAACCAAATAACTGGTGGGTTGGCTACACAGAGAGGTTCTGAAGATTGAAACTACGTTGGTAAGTCATGGAATTCAAGGATTGTTTTGATTTTGTTATAGTTCCATAGTAAGAGTCGGCTCAGTGGTGTGTGTGGGCAAACAAAGGATGCACATCAAGTGTTTGAAGAAATGCCTCATAAAAGCTTTAGCTCTGCACGCCAAGTGTATGATGAAATTATCACGAGGGTTGATAAAACTGCATGTCATTTGTTTGATTGAATGTCTCCAAGAAGCATAACCTGATCCCTATGGCTTGTGGAATGCTGACCCAAGAAAGCATGTGATTTCTAATAAGAAGAATCCCCTGAATGCACTGAATAAACTTAAGGGGAAGCGAACATAGTGGCATAAAGAAAGGCAACTGCAAAGGATCAAGCAAGCATAAAGGGACTAAAGAGTGAAAAAGGAGACTAGATCAAGTCTGGGTCGCTTTCTGTGGTCCTCTTGGTCAACCATTTGATCAATTTGTATGCAAAATGTAACCGCATGGAAGAAGCACATAACCTGTTCGACGAAATGCTCCAGCCATAACCAACTTCGCGACTGCACTAAATTTTTTTAGCATATACAGACCATCAATACTAGTGCTGGAAAAGGCAGTGGCTTGCAAAGAAAATCATGTCATAAGAAGGTGAAGATGTGCAGACTGAATTGGTTGATGTCTCTGCAGAATTTTTAAGAGAAAACTGTTGAAATTATGCAGCTAAGTGATTTTTTGTTTTTAAGGTGAAGATTGCAATCATAAGAACTGCTAAAATATGCTTTCTAGAATTTGCAGCCAAAGAAGCTGTTGAAAAAGACCAACCATGAAGGCTGAGTTGAAGATATTGCAGCCAAATAAGCTGCTGAAGATGACCAGCCATGAAGGCTGAGTTGAAGATGTTGCAGCCAAAGAAGCTGCTGAAGATAATCAGCTATGAAGGTTGAGTTGAAGTTGTTGCAGCCATGAAGTTGCTGAAGATTGGTGCAGCAATGAAGCTATTAAAGAACAGCCATGAAGGTTGATGAATAATGTTGCAGCCAGGAAGGTTGCTAAAAAGCGGACAGCCAAGAGGGCTGAGAAAATCGAAGAAAAAAAAATCAGTTTTTTGACAAGTTTGGAGTTCGAAGTATCTCACTCCCAACTTGAGGGGGGTGAAGAATATGTTTTTAGTGTCAGTTTAGTAAATTTGATACTTTTAGGTATTATTGTAATTGTCCGTAGTACTAAGGGCATTTTGGTCATTTTTAATTTTACAACCCATTATATAAGGGTTGGACATTTTATATTAGGATTAAGAGGTTGATATTAAGAAAGAGAGAAATAGAGGGGGCGGCCTCTATTAGAGGTCTGCTCCCTCCTCCGAGCTTTGGCTGAGTGGTTAAGGTGTGTGCCTGCTAAGTACATGGGGGTTTCCCCGCGAGAGTTCGAATCTCTCAGGCCCATGTAAAGGATCACCCTTGCATTACCGGTCCCAAGCCCAAATAAAGGAGGGTTGTGTTAGGCTTCCGACAGCCAGCGTAAAACTTTGTCAGATTTTTATACCATGGATTACACAAATGATGAGTAGTACTTTGGGGCGTCCCCTCCTAGCGACGCGCTGTAGAGCCCGAATGCTGTGATAAGTAAGCAGGGGCTACTATATTTTCACCCGGATGTAGTAAATCAATTGTAGAGAGGGTTCCCACATCATGGACGGGTGTGGGTAAAAAAGTTAGTCCCGCTACCTTGCCGCCCGAATGTAGTGAATAATTTACATAGAGGGTCTGCGCATTTTCAATATGGACGGATGTGGGGGGAAAGGAATATAGTCTTAGATAATAAGATTCGTATTGGTTCTTGGAATATCGAAACATTATCCGGTAAGCTAATGGAAGTGGTAGATATTATGATTCGGAAAAATATTCATATTCTATGTTTACAAGAGACAAAATGGGTTGGAGAAAAAGCAAAGGAGATAGAGGATACAAGTTTTAAATTATGGTACTCAGGTAAGAAAAAGGCTCGAAACGAAGTTGGTATTATCATAAATAAAGATTTAAAGGATAGTGTAGTAGACATATAATGATATGGTGACCGAATCATGACGTTGAAATTGTTAAGGAAAGTTGTCTTTGCATGTAATAAGAGTCAAGTTATATAAATAAGTTCTGTCTCATGTTAGTTTGTCATTTTGAGTCTTATGTCATCTTAGAAATAGTTAATTCTTAGTAGGGGTAGATTAGGAAATTAAGTTAGATAGGATATTAATAGGTGATTAGGGTTTTAGAGAAGCATTAAGATAAGAGGGGGACGGCTACTCTGTGAAGCCGAATTTTGGGCTGAAGGCAGATTGGAGGAATGCCTCCAATCTGCCATTCAATGTAAGTGTGGTTTCTATTGAATAATATGAAGTTCATTCTCTGCATGGTTTCAGACGTCCAGCATGAGTTTCTTGTGATTCCGTATTTGGTAGCCTCTGTCTAGGCGATTTTTTTTTCTTGGGCAGTTCTTGAAGACTCCGCTGCCCGTATACAGCCTTTGTTCCACTTTCACTCTTGGCAGCCTGTTTATCCTTGGCTTTCTGGACCTTCTTCACTATTTTCTGCTCCTCAACCAAGAAGAAACGATTTGGTGTATTCAGTCGATGTGAATGGTTGCTTCAGGTTGCGAAGAACTACTTCCATGCGAACGCTGGTGATCCTGTCCACTAGATCGATTAGAATGTGTCTCTGTTGACGTGTTAATAGGAAGTAGTTCTGTCCTCTGCTTCTTAAAAGTGGATTTCTGATCTTTATCTGTTTCACTTCTTGGTTCAAGACAACAACACATTCATGGAGACTTGACTTTAGCATGTCCCTATCAAAGTCCATCAGGCGCTTGCCCAATTCATGAGAAAATAATATGCTAGAGCCACTATCTACCCTGATTTGCAGGTTCTGGTCATCTCTATCAACATCTCCATATTCAACTGTCCTTGACGATCTTGTCCGTGACTGGGAATTTTGAGGAACGGGTAAGGATTCGATTCCTTCATAATCGAGACCTTGTGTATTGAGTTGGCCTCTAGTGTGGAATCTCTTGGCTCTTGACGACCCTCGTGTGGTTCGATTTGGGGATAATCGAGACCTTCAGATCTCTCCAAGACGCCATTTCTGCCGCTAGACTCCTCATCTTCGTTGTCCTTATTTGGTCCTTCTTCTTAAGTCTTTGATGGTTGACAAGGGTAAAGGCATTGAGATGTCTTCTCATCTCGGTGAATCCTCTGGTCTGTTTGATAAACCAGACCCTCTTCAGATTACCACGACCAAACTGGATGGATGTAATTACATAGAATGGGCACGCTCTGTGGAACTTGTCATTGTAGCAAGGGGGAGATGGGAGCATTTGATGGGCCAATCATCCATTCCCCCGCCACATGACAGTCTTTACTCCACCTACAAAAGGGAAGATGCCTTACTCTCATCGTGGTTGCTCCAGTCAATGATTCCATCCATCGCTAAAACATTTATGTTTTTAGATTCTGCACATGCTATTTGGTGTGTTGTTGCTGAGGCTTATTCCTGGAAGAAGAATGTCACCAAAGAATATGAGATTCTGGAGCGAATCAGAAAGTGCAAACAAGCCAATCAATCCATCAGTACCTACTATGCCGATCTCCGTGGTCTTTGGGATGAACTATTCTACTATACAAATATCCAGTGTTCTTCTTGTTATGCTGCAAGACATGTTGCGATTGACAAAAAGAAAGTCTTTGATTTATTGTGAGGTGTTAATCCCGAATTTGAATCAGTCAAACTGAATATCTTAGGCAGAGACGAACTTCCCTCGTTGGGCACTGTTTACTCATTATTAATCAGAGAAGAAAACCGCAGAAATCTTGAGAATGATTAGTTTCTTACTCCAGACCAGCATGCCCTTCAGGTTAGAGACGACAGTTCCCATTTTCGTGGCCGAGGTGGTCTCCAGAGTCGTGGTCGTGGTCGTGGCCGCCTTACTTCCGAGGAAAGGAATAAACTAGTCTGCTCCCATTGTGGTAAATCGCGTCATACCAGAGATCACTGTTGGGAATTACATGGTAAACCCGATTCCTATAGACCTCACCATTCGTCAGTCCACTTTGCCGACACTTCCACTACCAGCACTGAGGGCATTCAGGAGATTCTCAAACGCATCGAGGGTCTTGAACAACGCTTCTCTGAAAAACCTTCAACTACACCCAACCACGCTACCATCGCTCAGGCTACACATACTGTTACTGGTACTCACTTCACTTCTCCCAATTAAAAAACTTGGATAATTGATTCAGGGGCTACAGATCATATGGTTGGCGACGCCTCCTATTTTTCCACTTACCAGACTCTTACGGATAAGGCCCCCATTAAATTGGCCGATGGTTCCTTCACTTATATGCTTGGACAGGACAGTGTCTCTACATGTCCTTCAGATTTATCATCTGTATATCATGTTCCCAGTTTTCCGCTCAGTCTTCTTTCCGTCAGCTCTTTAACTCGTATCTTAAATTGTTGTGTGACCTTTCATCCTACTGGCTGTGTATTTCAGGATCTGAAGACAGGGAAAATCTTTGGACATGATAAATTACAGCGAGGATTATACATTCTTGAAGATTCATCTCCGCTTTCCGCCTCCTGCAGTGTCTCCGCCACACCCGCTCCCAATGCAGATCTTCGTCTTTGGCATTATCGCCTTGATCATCTCCCGGTGTCAAAGATTCCATATATTGTTCCGCAGTTTCGAGTCCCGTCCAATAAATTTCCATTTCAATGTGAAGTCTGTCAACTTGGGAAACACCATAGGGTCTCTTATCCTTTAAGTGATTCTCGGTGCTCTCAACCTTTTAAACTTCTTCACTCAGATGTATGGGGTCCTAGTCCAGTCAACTCTTTGTTTGGTCATAAGTATTTTGTATCCTTTATTGATGATTGTACTCGACTTACCATCGTATACTTAATGAAATCAAAGTCTGAAGTTGCCTCTATTTTTCCGATTGTGCACAAATTTATTTATACTCAATTCCATGCTACTGTTAAAATTCTTCGGTCTGATAATGGGAGAGAATACGTTGGGACTAAGTTATCCAAGTATCTCCAAGCCCAGGGCATTGTTCATCAGACTACCTGTCCCTATACACCTCAGCAGAATGGTCTTGCTGAACGAAGGAATCATCATATTTTGGAGGATGCCAGAACTCTTCTACTCCAAAGTAATGTTCCCAAGTTCTATTAGGGGGAAGCTGTTCTTACTGCCGTTTATCTTATCAATCGCATGCCCAGTCATACTCTTCAGGGGGAGAGTCCTATTCATACTCTTACTAAAGCCTCCAAACCTTTTCATCTTGTTCCTCGTCTCTTTGGGTGTACCTGTTTTGTCCATATTCCTCTTCCTCATCGTGATAAACTGGCTGCAAAGTCCGCTAAGTGTATTTTTCTGGGCTACTCTACCTCTCAAAAGGGCTATAAATGTTACGATCCCTTGCTTCAAAAACTATACGTTTCCAGGGATGTCACTTTCTTCGAACTTACTCCTTATTACTCTCCTTCCCTGAAAGCTTCTCCACCTACCGATTGTGTCCTTCCACTAGTTCCTAGTGAGGGGGAGTATCCTGAGATAGTTGAAAGTCAGAGTGAGCACCAACAACCATCCAAAGAGATTCTGACGTACAAGAAAGGAAACCGAAAGATTGTGTACACTCCAGAAGAACCATGTACTAAAGAGATTTTCCCTGAATCAGATCCTCAAGTACGAGTGGACAATGACCTTGAGATTCCTATTGTTGTTCGCAAAGGTAAGCATGCATGTGCAAGATATCCGATTTCTCATTATGTGTCATATGTCAATACTTCTCAGAGCTATCAAACCTTCATTATGAATGCTGCAAAACAAAAGATTCCTTCAAAGTTCGAAGAAGCAATCAAGTGCCCCTTATGGAAAGCTGCAATTGACGAAGAACTAATTGCACTGGTTAAAAACAATACATGGACCATCACACAGTTGCCTTCTGATAGGCATACAGTAGGATGCAAGTGGGTGTTTATTATTAAATATAAGGCAGATGGAACAGTGGAGAGATACAAAGCTAGATTGGTTGCTAAAGGATACAGTCAGTCATATGGCATTGATTATACAGAGACCTTTGCACCTGTGGCTAAACTTACATCAATCAGAATACTAATTAGCATGGCGGCAAATTTGGGATGGGACCTATGGCAATTGGATGTTAAGAATGCTTTCTTACAGGGAGACTTAAATGAAGAAGTATGCATGGAACTACCTCTAGGAATGATCAGAAATATGTCTTCTTCTAATAGAGTATGTAAACTCAATAAAGCCATTTATGGGTTGAAACAGTCTCCAAGAGCGTGGTTTGATAAATTCAGCAAAGCAGTGTGTAGTTTGAGTTACAGCAGAAGCCTCAATGATCATACCATATTCTTCAAGAAATGGACAAAAATTTCAATTCTCGCAGTTTATGTTTATGACATTATTGTTACAGGAGATGACCTTGAAGAAATATCAAAGTTAAAAATGAGTCTTCATAATCTATTTCATATTAAAGACCTGGGCAGGCTTCATTATTTCTTGGGCATAGAAGTTCTTTACTCCAACAAAGGTATCTATTTGACTCAGAGGAAATACCTAATGGATCTCCTTGAAGACATTCAAATGCTTGAATGTAAACTTAGTGACATTCCAATGGAGGTAAATCAGAAATTTTTTAATGGCGACAGTGAAGAGTTCAAAGACATCCATAAATATCAGAGGCTAGTGGGTAAGCTCATATATTTGACCATTACTCGACCAGATATTGCATATACAGTTGGGATTGTGAGCAGATATATGCATTCACCAACAAAAAATCAGATGGATGCAGTGTATAGAATTCTTCGATATCTCAAAACAACTTCAGGAATGTTTACTTTATTCGAAATCATCAAATTTGGACATTGAACTTTATTTTGATGCTGATTGGGCGGGTTCTTACGATGACAGAAAGTCAACTACTGGTTATGTTACTTTACTAGGGGGTAATATTATATCTTGAAAAAGCAAAAAACAGGCAGTGGTTGTAAGATCTATGGCAGAAGCTGAATATAGAGCTATAGCACAAGCAATGTGTGAAGAAAAATGAATATCTTCATTGATTACTGAATTGGGTTATTCACTTAAACATCCTATACCTTTATATTGTGATAGCAGTGCAGCAATTCAGATGACATCTAATCCAGTTTATCACGAAAGAACCAAGCACATAGAAATTGACTGCCACTTCATCAGAGAAAAGATATCTACCAAAGAATTCCAGCTAGAGTATGTTCATTCTTCCAAACAGATGGCTGATTTTTTAACTAAAGCTACTACAAGCAAGCTATTAAAGGAGACCTTATCCAAGTTGGGTGTCATCAACATTTTCCACCCAACTTGAGGGGGAGTGTTAAGGAAAGTTGTCTTTGCATGTAATGAGAGTCAAGTTATATAAATAAGTTATGTCTCATGTTACTTTATCATTTTGAGTCTTATGTCATCTTAGAAATAGTTAATTCTTAGTAGGGCTAGATTAAGAAATGAAGTTAGATAGGGTATTAATAGGTGATTAGGGTTATAGAGAAGCATTAAGATAAGAGGGGGACGGCTGCTCTGTGAAGCCGAATTTTGGGCTGAAGGCCTCCAATCTGCCATTCAATGTAAGTGTGGTTTCTATTGAATAATATGAAGTTCATTCTCTACAGAAATTAGTGTTAGGAGAAGAGGTTTTAAATATAGTTTGTGCTTACGCACCCCAAGTAGGCCTAGAAGATAGTATAAAAACAACTTTTTTAGAAGAGTTAGATAAGGTGATTCAAAGGATTCCACAAAGGGAGATGATTTTTTTAGGAGGAGACTTAAATATACATGTCGGTAAAGAGGCATTAGGATATCAAGGTATTCATGGAAACTTTGGTTTTGGGGATATAAATAAGAAAGGTAGGGAGATTTTAAATTTTGCTATAGCATTTGATCTCTTTATAGTCAATATAATTTTCAAAAAACAAGATGAACATTTAATTACTTATAAGAGTGGTTTATCATAAACACAAATTGATTACTTTATTTGTAGAAAAAAAGATAGAGCGTGTTGTAAAGATTGTAAGGTAATTCTAGGAGAAAGCTTAACCACCCAACATCGACCTTTAGTTATAGATTTACAAATAAAAAAATGGACAAAGAAGAAAAGAGTGCATCGAGCTATTCGGACTAAATAGTGGAACCTCAAAAGCGAGAAAGAAGATATATTTAAATAAAAAGTCCATTGAGGAGATGCTTGGAATTATGTTGGTACACATTGTGATATGTGGAACAATATAGCTATACATATTAGGAAAGTAGCGAAAGATGTGTTAGGTGAATCTAAGGGAGGTGTAACGGGATAAAAAGAAGCTTGGTGGTGGAGTGAAGTAGTGCAAAATAAAATCAAGGCAAAGAGGGCATGTTACAAATTACATTATGCTAAGAAAACTAGTGAAACTTTAGAGGCTTATAAGAAAGCAAAGAAGGAAGCAAAAAAAGACCGTGAGTGAAGCAAAAGCTAAAAGTTGGGAGTATTTATATAAAAAACTAAACTCAAAAGAGGGTGAAAGAGATATTTTTAGCATTTCTAGGGCTAGAGATAAGAAAACTAAAAATCTTAATGTTGTTAGATGGATCAAAGACGAGGATGAAAAAAATTCTAGTGGCAAATGATGATATAAGAAATAGATGAAAAAACTATTTTTATAAGCTTTTTAGTGAAAATAAAGATGTTAGTATTAACTTAGGAGAGTTGGCCCACTCAGAAAAGTATATCAACCACAATTTCTATCGACATATTCAAAAGAATGAAGTCAAAGAGGCTCTTAAACATATGAAGGGTGGTAAATCGGTAGGATCAAACAATATTCCTATAGAAGTTTGGAAAATACTAGGAGAAATAGGAATCACTTGGCTCACAAGACTATTTAATGAAATATGGATAAACCAAAAGATGCCCGAGGAATGAAGAGCGAGTACACTTATACCCATATATAAGAACAAGGGAGACATTCAGAATTGTACAAATTATCGAAGTATCAAGTTAATGAGTCATACTATGAAATTATGGGAAAGAATTATCTAACGTAGGTTAAGACAAGAGTATAACAGAGAAGAAATTTGGATTCATGCCAGGCAAATCTATTGTTGAAGCGATTCACCTTTTGAGACGTCTCATGAATCATTTTAGAGCAAAAAAGAAAGACCTTCACATAATATTTATTGATCTAGAAAAAACTTACGATAGGGTACCGAGGGAGGTTCTTTAAAGAACCTTAGAAAAAAGAGGTATCCCATTGACATACATTAACCTTATAAGAAACATGTACGATGGTGAAAAAACATGTGTGAGGACTTATGAAGGAACGACAAACTTCTTTGAAGTTAGTATTGGGTTACATCAAGGATCAACTTTAAGTCCATACTTATTTATAATGGTGATTTATGAATTAACAAAACATATAGATGACATTGTGTTAGTGGAAGAGTCAAAGGAAAAAATTAATAAAAAATTGGAACTATGGAGAGAAGCATTAAAAAGCAAAGGCCTCTAACGGAGTAGAACAAAGACATAATATATGGAATGTATGATCATTTGGTTACTTCAGAGGACATAGAAATTAAAATTGGCACATATTGCATCTCCCAAAAGGAAAGTTTTAAATACCTACGATCAATTTTTCAAAGTGATGGAAGAATTGATAGAGATATTACGCATAGAATTAATCTTGGTTGGTTAAAATGGAGAGGAGCATTTTGTGATGAGAAGATACAATTAAAGTTAAAAGGTAAATATTATAAAGCAGCAATTAGACCTGCCATGTTTTATGGTCCTGAGTGTTGGGCAGTTAACCATCAACGTGTACAAAAGATGTCTGTGACAGAAATAAAGATGTTGAGATGAATGAGTGGTAATACAAGAAAAGACTGTATACATAATGAGGTTATTAGAAACAAATTAGGAGTGGCACCAATAGAGGATAAAATGAGAGAATAGCGTTTAAGATGGTTTGGACATATAGAAAGAATATCAGAAGAACCTGTAAGAAGGTATGAAAAAATAAATTTGAAAAGTATTAAAAGAGGTAAAGGATGACCACAAAAGTGTTGGAAAGAAACAATAAAGAATGATCTAGCTTATTTGAGTTAATTGCTAACATGGCACATGATAGAGCTCTGCGGAAACAAAGAATCCATGTAGCCGATCCCGTCTAGTATGGGAAAAGGCTTAGTTGTTGTAGTTGCTTCTTTCCCTCCCCTTCTTTCTTTTGTTCTCTCTTTTTATGCCTTCCTTTGACATAAGATGGGATTTGTTACTGACATCAACACTGCATCTTCAAACCCAAATTTGAAATTCGTATAGAGAAAAGATGTAGTTAACATAATAACCGTGGCCAAACGGTTTGAGCACCCAAAACAGCAAAGATATCATAACCAGAAGGAGGGCATAATCAGATAACCCAGTAAGGTGCTTCCCAGGACAATGTCAGCTAACCAACGTACTTCAGGATTGATCTTGCGGCAGATGAATGGCAAGTATAAAGGATATCCTAAGATGCAACAGTTCCTTCCAGCCAGACTTACCACCAGGATGTTAACGGCCAACTTGTCACGAGTCAGCAACTCTCTTAGCACAAACTGAGAAGGACAGGGCGACCAAAAGATACTGTACCACTAGTAGTATGGACCATTAAGGGCAGAACCACCCACTAATTCATGAACAGAAGCTTGAAGAAACAGCACTACCAGAAAAAGTGCGCTGCACACTAGCTTCATAGTTCCCACCCTAAAGATTGACATTATCAGAACTGATCCCTGCAAATCGCAAATCAGATAGTTTCACCACCATAAGATCCATTGTTTTCACCAGCAGCAGCAATGGAGAACTCGAGATGCAGTAGTCGCCTGTCTTCTTGGACAGCGGCTGCCTCTCTCTTTTTTTGTTTATTTCTCACTTAAAACCTAATGGATGGCTGCCCATTAGTTTATATACATGTTGTTCTAACTTAAAGACCATAATATCCCCACTAAGTGATTCTAATACAAGGGATCATTAAAACAGAAAAAAAATAATTACAACTAGGTTAATATTAAACACTCTCCCTCAAGTTGGGACGAAAATACTTGAGTTCTCAACTTGCATAAAAGTTTTTACAGTCTTTCCTTTCCTAGAGGTTTAGTTAAGAAGTTTGCATATTGTTCTTCTGATCTTATATATATCATCTAGATAATCCTTGTTTTTACTGCATCTCGTATGAAGTGGCAGTTTATTTCTATGTGCTTCATTCTTTCATGGTACACAGGGTTAGTAGCTATATGGATTGTTGCCTGATTGTCACAGTAGAATAGAATTGATTCTTTAGAATGAGTATCAAGAACAAGTTCTTGTAATAAAGACCTTAACCAAATTGCTTTATACAAGCCAAGTGCAGTTGTTTTGTACTCTGCCTCTACTAAAGATATGCTACCACATTATGTTTTTTGCTTTTCCATAAGACTATATTACCACCTACCATAGGCAGGTATGGTGATGTAGACCTTCAATCATCAGTTGATCTCACCCAGTCAGCATTTGTATATACTTTAATATTTAAGTAATTGTGTGTTGCATACATAAGACCATTTCCATGAGTGTGTTTCAGGTGCCTCAATATCTATCTAACAGCATTAATGTGAGATCTTATAGGATAATGCATAAATCAACTTACCATACTCACACCATATTAGAGGAAGGAGTGTGTTTCACTCAATATCTGTCTCACAACATTAATGTAAGATCTTATAGGACAGTGCATAAATCAACTTACCATACTCACAATATAGTAGACGAAAGATAAAATGAAATAGAAATTAAGATTGACACACATTGAGACAAAAAATATGGAATACAGGTTTCATCATTTGATTACTTCAGATGATATAAAAATTAAGATTGACATACGCTCAAGAGAAGTTTTACATATCTAGGGTCAGTTTTCTATAGAAATAAAAAAAATGATAGAGATGTTACACATAATTAATCAAGGTTGGTTAAAATGGAGAGGTGCATCAAGTATTCTATGTGATAAGAAGTTACCCTTAAAGTTAAAAGCTAAATATTATATAGCAGTAATTAGACCCGCTAGGTTTTATCGTTGTAATGAAGATGTTGAGATGGATGAGTGATCATACAAGGAAAGACCATAGAAACAAATTGAGAGTTACAACAATAGATAATAAAATAAGAAAAAATCATTTAAGATGATTTAGACATTGTAGAAAGACAACTAAGGGAAGCTCAGTAAGAAGGTATGGAAAACTAAATTGTAAAAATGTTAAAAGAGAAAGAAAAAGACCAAAAAAGTCAGAAACAAATATGTTAACTGCTAGCATGGCACATGATCGAGCTCTACATAAACAAAAAAAATCCATTTAGTTGACCCTAGCTAGTATGGGAAAAGGCTTAGTCAATAAATAAAACAAGTTAATGGAGTATGTATTTGTGTTTTCTTTTAACAAGACCAATAGTACTGTATTTGTTAAATAGAGTACGTCTTCCTCCAGAGTCCGCATGGAACATGTTTGTTTTGAATTTTTCTTCAAATATGAATACCAAAATAACCACTTGGTCGCCAATCAATTCCCTTTATGAGCTGGTTACTGTTATATTTCAGCAGGACTGATGTAAAAGTAAAAATTGAATGGAGTAGAGATGAGAAATCAGAGTTTAAAAACAAAAAACACGTTAGAATAAGAAACACGTTTTCAAAGGAAGAGCTAAAGCTGACCAACCTTGGTTCGAAAGAACAACGCCGCTGGCCCCCACGGCAGCAGCGATATCGACCCTCTCAGCGACGAGCAAGAAAGCGCGATCGCGGATCAATGCCTTCAAAGTGCAGGCTGCCTCGTAAAGAAGAAGGCCGCCGCCATCCTCGGGGGCGTTCTCAAGCCAGACGATGCCGACGCTTCTGGAAATGGCCGAATCAATGAGCCTGAGGGTTCTGTCGTGGTCAGGAGGATTAAGAACCTCGGTGGGGCTGAGCCGGAGAAGCAGCGTCGGAACGCTCACCTCCGCCCGCTTAAATCCTCCAGGAAATAACGTCTTCTTCTTGTCGGAGTCGTCGAAGAAGCTTGACTCCGCCTCCAACGACGACGACGGCAAAACACGAGCGATGGACGTCCTGTTACTGCGGCAACTACGTCGACGCCCACAAGGAGAGGAGGAAGCTTGAGAAGGAACAATGGCAGAAGTCCTGAAATGGGGAAGGAGAAGGTGGGGAACAGAAGGAGTTCGGCCATGAAAGGCCAAGACATTGCAATTGCAGAGAAGGACGACCATGGAAAATGATACAATTAAATCAGGACGAGAACACTATTCTTCGTCAAAAAGGGCAAAATGAACGACAAGGGCTTTAGGCCTTCCGCCGCGCTACTCTCCTCCAATTGCAGAAGTGAGAGTGAGAGAGACGGGCGACCTCATCTAGTCAGTAGTTAGGTGACATTGGAGGCAATTTCTCGTCTCCCTTTTGCCAACGGTTGCCTTGTCCACTCCGTTCTAAATTCTAACCCTCCTCCCCACCATATCTCCCTATCGTTTCACGCGCGCCACAGGAAGTTTGTGCGGAATCCCGTTGGCCCCCACGCACAGACCAGGTAGTGATTCGCGGTGACTCAGAGACGAAGGTGGCTTGTCACCGAGTTTCGGTGACCGGCATCAGCTTATCGCGCTAATCAGTCCTTCAAGCTATCAACGAACGAATACTATAATTTTTAAGGGGAAACATAAACTTTACCTCATTAAGCATAATAAACTCAATGAACACAAGATATACCAATTTGAAAGGAGATTCCTTTATTAATTAATTGATGCCCAATCAATAACACGAAAAGAGTAGTTCACGCGACAAACCCTAAAATACCGTCTGATTGTCACTCATTGCCTAGACTCTACCCTCCAAAAGTAGCAAGATGAAGCCCAACCAGTTAGGGAATCCTAGACTCCACCTACCTCACGCTTCTCTCTCTCTCTGTCAAAGACAATGACGGATCAACCGGTTCCCTTATATAGAGAGAGAACCAGTTATACGGTTCTTCGTGCGGAGTGGATCCCACTTGGCTCCGTATAAGCATCCTACCCCAAATAAATCAAGGATTAAACTTTCTGCCAGATCCAACATGATCCAACTCAACCTAAACAAGGACCCAACTCATATGGGTCTATTGGATACTCCCAAGTCACTCATAACCCAATCAAGAAACTCGAAATACATAAGTTGGTCTATGACATTAGGAGCAACTCTTATACATGCACCAATGGGATGTTGCTCTCCATGTAGTAACTCTCTTCACCGGTGTCTAGACTCATCCTCAAGGTTGTGTGATAATATTGCACAAATGGATCATACTCCAACAAATCTATGATGGGAACCCAAGCATCCTTCTCAGGTTTTTTGTCGACCCAACAAACCAAATACCATGTCATTTGTGTAGGTCTAGTTCTTGGAACCTCATGAGTAATGTTGTCCGTGAATCATGCAACTGACCTTTTGACTGTTGTATTTGATGATGGAGCTGTGTATGGGATAGACAAACCTGATCCTGCATTGCTTACACCAATTCCTCCAAATTTACTGGAAGATTATGATTACTTTTACTACCCTGGTCAGCATGTTAAAACCAGGGTTTCAAGTGTTTTAAAAAATGCGAGGTGTTTGTGTGGTGAATGGAATCGGGGTTGGCGCGAAGGAGTGGTGAAGTGTGTGGATGTGAAGTCAGTCTGTGCCAATTGGATTGTTTCACTAGTAGTTGGTTGTAATACCAGTTTTCCTCGTCCTATGTGCATACAGAATCCGAATGTACTTACTTTGTTGCTCCCTTTCTCACATGCTAATTGGCAACTTGGTGACTACGGCATATTTTCATCCAGTATCAAGCAAGAGAATTATGACGTACAAATCCTGCATGATCGTGCAATGCTGCTGAAATGCCAGGAAGTTCGAGGAAAAAAGGAAGTTACAACGAGCAAGTAGTTTGAGGAGAAAGATTAAGGTTGATGTCTTGTGGCGGGATGGTACTGTTTCTACTGGATTAGATTCAAATACTATATGTCCAGTGAGTAATACAGGTGACCACGACTTCTGGCCGGAAGATGTGTTAGAGAAAAGTTCAAATGAGGATGGACATGATTCATCTGGGAAGAAGATGGGAGTTGTTAAAAGTGTTGATGCTAAGGAGCGGACTGTCAATGTAAAGTGGATCAATAATGAGCTTGACAATGGTGATCAATCACGGGGGAAATTCTGCGAGGAGATTGTTAGTGCTTATGAAATAATGGAGCACCCTGACTACTGCTATTGTCTAAGATATTGTATGCAGATTCCAATGCTTCGAAGAGTTCAAATCGCACACTTTACCGAACACTTTGTTATACAATTCCGTTGGGGAAGATGTATTCTGGAAGCAACATATGGGAGAAGAATGTAAGGAATCACTAAAATCCTTCTTATCTTGCATTGTACATGTTAGTGGCTACAAAGATGGAAGCATTAAGGTGACGTGGGCAAATGGTGTTGTTTCAGAGGTTTGCAGATGTGCTTTCTTTTCTCTTTCACGTTTAATTGATGTTAGTGTTCAATTACATCCTCATGTGTTGGTTTGTAAAGGAACTGACAGCCATTCCTCTTCCGTGACCAGATTCCCCATTTCAACATAGCAATCACCACTAATATAACTGGAACAACTTGATTACGTTTTGCTAGGTAGTGACGCATATCCCCGAAAACCGAAAATGCTAGAAGCAATATTAGTCAGAAATCCTAAGGTTGCTCAAGGAATTGAAAGGGCGTCCTTCTTCCATGAAGAATTGCCACATTTGTTATTTCCCAAGCATAATGCAGCATCATTAAAAGTTTCCTGAATCATCAATTGTATGTAGCTCAGAGAGTATACATATGACACATAATTAAGAAAATAAAAGAATACCTTCTTGACATCTTGTTTCCAATACAATTATCAAACTTGTGGGAGCATTCACTGTTATTAACTTCGGCGTTTTCAGTGTGGAGTAATGCAACAGGTGTCTGCTCTTGCTCTCTGTTAATTACAATGATTTCATGGGGACCAGCCTGAAAACTTGCATCATACAGTAGTTCAGTAATGAATTCATGTAATATTCTTTTCTTTGAAAAGGAAAAAATTCTCAAGAAAACTTATTAAAAAGTATTTTTCAAAAGCACTATAGCGAAACGAACATAGATATGAAAGAGAAACAAATGCATGATATAGGAGGAAAAGTGAATTTGCATTTTTCTATGCCCCACGGTCCTGCCTGGCTGTCGCACTCATTTGTTGCCTGACTCTACCCTGTAAGAGTAGCAAGATAAAGGCCAACCAGCTAGGAGTCATAACCTCTCTCCCTCTCCCAAAGATAATGGTTGACCAACCTCCCTAACCTCAGGTTACCCAGTTCCCTTATATAGTGAGGGAACTGGTTATACGGTTCTTAGTGTGGAGTGGATCCAACTTGGCTCTGTATAAGCATCCTACACTAAATAAACCAAGAATTGAACTTCTTACTAGATTTAACATGATCTGACAACCTCAAAAGGATCCAACTCGTGCATTCATGTGAGAACCCTAGGTCACTTACAACTCAATCAAGAAACCCAAAATATATAAGCTGATCCAAATGTAGCATAGTCAAGAAACCTCCACAACACTAGGGATTGCTCAGGTGTGTGTGCCAATGGGATGACGGTCTCAATGATGTAACAACCTGAATTGCGATGTTAGTCTCACAACATGAATGTTGTGCTTCAAATATATGAACTAAGGTTTGAGTTTACAATATGGTGTGTCGCACATTAATTAAGATAAAGCTCAAAGATCATTGATCCTCCTATCGATAAGCCACTCATGCTTAAACACTTGGTTGCCATCGAAGAAGACCAATTTCATTATTAATGTAATCTATCAATTTAGATGATTCCCATTTGCCTTCTCTCAAACAAATCTGGATCTAGGTTTGGATCTGAATCTCAATCCGAATATGGTGGGCATGTCGAATTTCACTTGCAGTAGACATACAAATTATAAGCTTCATCCTCCTCTTAAAACCATCTCAATTTTATTTTTATATTTGCCTTAATTTTTAAAAAATTAAGACTTAGGATCTCACCCCATATGCCTTGAAATTGTTCTTTTAAAAAGAGTTTTTAAACTTGTATTGTTTAGAAAAATTTTGGTTGTTTACATAGTGTCTTGTGGATGTTGTATAGACAATGAGACGTGATATAAGTGTTGGGTGAATACTGACATCCATGTGGATGACATCTAATATCTTGGACATCCTTCAAGATTGTTGTAATAGAATATATAGAATGACTAAATATTCAACGATGAAGAAGATTAGATATGTGTGTCATTAAGGTTCTTTGTCATTATTTGTGCATGTACATATATTTATAACTAGGTGATAAATTTAATTCATTTTTTATAGGTTTGCTCTCTTTAAGTGTGTTTGACATGAAAGTGCAATACGAATGCAATAGGTTGCCTTTTTATTTTCAAAAGGAAATTTGATTGAAAAACATAAAAGTGTTGGTGATTTTTATAAGCACAAAAAACATCCTATAGACATATGCTTTAATGGGACAATTGATCATCCTTCAAAGGCATCTACATCATCTGATCATCCTCCACAAGTGCCTACAAGGCAACTTTGAAAGACAATACACCTTTTATAAGAAATGATGTGCTATGGGCCAATTCATCATTGGGAAGGAGACAAGATTGGTATGCACTAAAAGGATGACATTGACTAATCGTGTTTCCCACACTCTAACTTTACACCTTTATAATAATACCATGTTCATAACTGAGTCTGTGTGAAAAATGACTCCTCAATCATCAACTAGAATCCAAATAACATGTAATTTTACAATTGAGGTGACTAAACAATCCTTGCCTCACTATACGTTGGCCTCTCCATGGGTAGGCAACACGAGAAACATCTTATAGTTCAATTGATCCCGGCACCCTAGACTTGCCTTTACTATCCATGAGAGAATGCATATTCAACTTCAAATGAGCATGACCAAAATGAAATAAGTTGATGTATTTTATCTTGGTGTACATGACATTTTTGGATTCAAAAGAAAGAAGAGTGCAATGAGGTTAGGGTTTCATAAATGGCCAAACCTAGCAAGTCATCGTGTTTGTGTCATTGTTAAGACAAAAAGATAGGCAAAAAGAACCCATACACCATATATATCTATAGATATGACAAATTAATAGATATTGTCTTTGCTGCTAAAAAATATTGCACTAAATCATTATAGCACATGTACTGCATGTCCTACACAAGTTAACTAGTCATTGTCTGACACTAACAATCAATATGTTATGGACCCAATTGAAGAGAGAGGTACTAATGCAATATTTCATTGAATAGAGATGTCCCAACCCATCATACCTGGTATATATATCCAATAACCAGAGGGACAATAACTGTCCTAATATATAATGTGATGGAGAACAACTTGAATACCAACCTCTCCTATGAAAACTTGAGAGTGTGGGTGACGATAATGTGCAACTTTCTTAACACGGTCTCTAGAGCTTTAGACCACAATGTCTCTCCCTCTAACAAAATCTCCTAATGACTTGGTACTCACAGTTCTTATCTCTAAAAATATTAACTCATATATCAACATATGGACCATAAACCATGATATTTATGTTGCGTACAACTTTTGAAAGTCTACTTTTCTGAAAATCTTTCTTCCATAATGAGACACAAAATGGGTACCAAAAAAGGCAACATCAAAGAGAGGATTACAACTACCTAAAAAGGAAAGACCTTATCCTAGAAACACCCCATGTCCTCAGCTATATGTATGTGAAAACATGTGACATTCAATTTTTTGTTGGTATAGTAACCTTTCCTAACCTTCCTCCTATAACACTCCTCTTGTCAAACTCTTATGAAGACAACTCTCTCGTAGTAGATTTATTACATGGCATCTTTTTATTATAACCAATTGGTGGTTCCTCTAAGGCATTTAATTCAAGATTCAAATGCTCATGCAATAATTTAACCTGATCAATTTCTTTAAATATTATAAAGTTCCATCATCTTAGTTGCATCTCTTAGGATGCCATACTCCTACTAAAATGTATAGGGCATTTCTACCTCTATGTCAAGCTTCTTTCAAAAAGAAGCAATTGTTGATAATTGTATATTCTTACCACTTTTGCAAATAATGTTGATCTTGTGAGTACACGCCAAACTCATACTAATGTTGCAACATACCGATATGTCATTAGGTCAGTACTTGCTATCTTGTCACAACTTACCTCTTTTTCTATCAAATTAAGTATATATTATGATACTCTGCCCTCTAGATGTTTAATCATCTCTTGTGTATGCTCAAGGTAATGCATGCTAACAATTTAGGATTCCTCAAATAACTTCTTCAATTTTATAGTATGTACCATGTCAAATCAAACCTCCCAATGGATATACTAAAAAAGTCTTTCAACCTTCTATGCACATACTTGACCCTATCAATCAACACAATATAATCATTATAAGATTCAAATCTATAAATGATATACATATATGATAACCAACAATTTTAGATACTTGTTAGTCATAAGAGTGTTGGAATATATCACCCTATTCATTCATGTTGAGACTATCATTTCCTTATGTATGCCCAACCATTGTTCTTTAACATAAGAAAGTACATAAGAAAGCATGACAAAGAAAGTTTTATGCTTCACCTGTATTACAATCAATGCCTCCAAATAAATCCTCCCATATGTAGACTCACTAACTTTCCTCTAACTCAAACCGAATTTGATGACCATTTCTTTATTCCTTATGAATTGAGCAATAAAACCTTAAATATTTTTTGTAGTGTGATGTTTGTATAAGAAATTTGCCACCTTTATGATCTCACTTGTATTAATAAGGTGTTAAATCTTGAACATTACAAATAACATTAGGGACTTGGTTTTGGATAAATTATTTCCTAACACATTTCAACATCTAAATATAACTATCCCCCTTCATACCCATAAGATCAAATGCTACAAAGAAAGCTCTTGTTGGTTGAGGTAAATCCAATACCTCAAATAAAGGTATCTAATATATGTGAATGCCATAATAAAATTATTAGTTAATATAAATCTAAAAATCTCAAATAAGTAGTATCTCTTATACATTCAATCAAACTTCAACACATTTGTTTCATAATAATTAAACTGTGAGGATGCAGAAGGATAATGTTTGTATCTACATATTCTCATACCATGTGTAGTATTAGTGGCAGTCTAATTCTAATGCATCCCAACATGCATGACCTTGAAAAATAATTTGATATAGGTCAACTGCAAGTCTTGCATGGAAATCAAGGAAACAAGGGTCAGATCTGGTACTCAAAGTAGCACAATTGCAAAGGGCACAAGGCGATCTTCTTGGCAATATATATTTATAGGGTTTCAATAAGAAATATAACAACTAGGCCTTTTCCCACACCAGATGGCATGCTAGTAGTTAACTCAATATAAACTAGATAATTCTTTATTGTTTCTTTCCAATACTTTTGTAGTCATCTTCTTTTTCTTTTAACATTTTCACAATTTAGTTTTTCATATCTTCTTATGAGATCATCCTTGTCATCTTTCTACATGTCCAAATTATCTTAAGCGATTCTCCTTTATTTTATCCTCTATTGGTGCTATCCATAATTTGTCTTTAATAATCTTATTATGTATATAGTCTTCCTTGTGTGACCACATATCCATTTCAACATCTTCATTTCCGCTACAAACATCTTTTGTACATGTTGATAACTAACTGCCCAACACTCAGAACCATAAGACATAGTAGGTATAATTGTTGCTTTATAATATTTACCATTTAATTTTAATGGTATCTTCTTGTCACATAAAATACCTAACTCCCCTCTTCTTTTTAATTAATTATGATTAATTTTATGCGTAACATCTCCATCAATTTTTCTATCACTTTGAAAAACTAATCCTAGGTATTTAAAACTTTTCTTGTGAGAAATGAAATGTGTGTCAATCTTAGTTTCTATATCCTCTAAAGCAACCAAATGATCAAACTTATATTCATATATTCTATCTTTCTTCTACTAAGTCATAATCCTTTACTTTCTAATGTTTCTTTCCATAGTTCTAATTTTTTATTAACTTTTTCCTTATACTCATCCACTAATACAATGTCATTTGTAAATAACATATACCAAGGTAATTCAACTTGAATATATTTTGTTACTCATCAAGGACGAATATAAATAAATGTATACTTAAAGTTGATCCCTGATTTAACTCAATATTAACTTAAAAGAAGTTTGTCATTCTTTAATGAGTACTCACACATGTTTTTGCACCATCATACATGTATCTTATAAGATTTATTTAAGTCAATGGGATACCTCTCTTTTCCAAGGTTCTCTAAAGAACATCTCTTAGTACCCTATTATAGGCTTTTTGTAGATTAATAAATATCATTTGAAGGTTCTTCTTTTTCACTCTAAAATATTTCATAAGAGATTTCGATAAGAAATAAGAGAGATATTATTGATCAAAGTTCAAGGGGTTTAGTCAAAGCGAGCTAGGGTGCGAGTTGACTAAAGTAGGACTAGGTTTGTGGTCCACTTTTAAAGAGTTGGATTTGGGATCACATCTCAAGTAGGATCATAGATGAGAATTTGACCCATTGTATCAAGCTACAAAAAAATCACTTCTAAATAGGGAGTCTTGAGAAGGTCAATGAATAGGGACTTTTAGTGGGCCACAATGGCGATGTGACATGTCACGCGACTACAAGTGGTGATGGTGTAGCCAAGAGTGGAGGCAGAAGGCGATTGTTGGTGTTATGAGTCACTTTAGGAGGAGAATAAATTAGGGAAAGCCAATGATAGATTCTGACAAGAACAAATCAATGGTGGCTTAGGGCAGTCATAGTCAAAGTTTTTGATATTTTTAGTGAGACTGGAGAGAGTCTACTAGTTGTTGGGTTTTTGGAGTGAAATAGATGGTTATAGATAGCTCAAAAATGTTTGGATGGATAGCAATGGTTAGTAGATGACAACTATTTGTAACTATGGTCATATGGAGGCCAAGTTATGGTCAATTTAGTGGTTCGGAAACAATGGAAGTTGCACAATCCAAAGTGGTAACTGGTTGGGTATCTAGCAAGGTGACAAAAGAAGAAAGGAGGCAATGACCGAAGCAGTTGAAGCTGGTGGTTGATTTTAAAAGGTTGATTCATTGATGAGAGCATGATGGTTTAGAGTTACTCAATGAAGAAGGAAGATCGATGAGCTACAAAAAATCACTTCTAAATAGGGGGTCTTGAGAAGGTCAATGAATAGAGAGTTACGGTGGGCCACAATGGCGATTTAACGTGTCATGTGACTACAAGTGGTGATGGTGTAGCCGAGAGTGGAGGCAGAAGGCGATTGCTGGTGTTATGAGTCATTTCAAGAGGAGAATAGATTAAGGAAAGCCAATGATAGATTCCAACAAGCACAAACCAATGTTGGCTTAGGGCAGACATATGGAAAGTTTTTGATATTTTTAGTGAGACTGAAGAGAGTCGGCTAGTTGTTGGGTTGTTGGAGCGACATAGATGGTTGTAGGTAGCTTGACAATGTTTGGTTGGATAGCAATGGTTAGTAGATGATGGCTATTTGGAGCTAGGGTCAGATTGAGGCCAAGTTATGGTCAATTTGGTGGTTCGGAAACAATGGAAGTTGCACAATCCAAGTGGTAACTGGTTGGGTATCTAGCGAGGTGACAAAAGAAGAAAGGAGGCAATGATCGAAGCAGTTCAAGCTGGTGGCTGATTTTAAAAGGTTGATTCATTGATGAGAGCATGATAGTTTAGAGTTATTAAATGAAGTAGGAAGATTGATGCTTCTTAGTGCCTATGCGCATCGAGTCAAACTTGCTCGTACTGATGCATCGAGGATCTCCAACAAAAATGATGGGCGAGAGCACCATAAAATCCATGTAGAAGTTGTTGCATTGATGTGGATATAATGCTAAAGTGTTGAGGCCAGAAGAAATGCAAGATTTGTGTCTCCTAGTAGTATCTCATGGGTTATATTGTATTTTATATGCATGTGGCTTCTCATGCCAATGGTTGAAGAATCATTTATCGATGACTAAACTATCAAATGACACAGTCAGGCATATATGGTTCTACGATATCTAAACAACCAATATATTTGTGGTACCATGAGAACTTATATATGTTATTGTTTGAGTAGTTCTTAGAAGAGTATGGTTGCCACTAAATGTACATTGTATAAAAGAAATGATATCAACATTATTGCTAGATGTATAACCTCCCTCTTTCATGTTAAATAAATATGAAATATATTTCACCACAGACTTTATTTGCTATCATCAAATCTAACCACTAATGATAAGAAGTCGAGTGAACAATAGGAGAATGCATGTGAGTGACTTTTACCATCCGTCGGCTTGCTCATAGTTTCCCATCAACCTACCTGATCACAAACTGATTATAAAGGTTGGAAAATACTGACAAACTCATGCCCAAAATACAACATAATTTTGATTGAATGCATTAAAAAATAAACTACACTAACTTAAATATAATGACAAATTGTTACCTAAATTAGAGCTATATGACCACTGTAAGCACGAAAATTCTCACTTCGGGCTTACAAGACCAAAAACGAGTTTTTTCGCGTTTACGTCACTTTTAGGGGCATGCCAGCTAGCTTACTCAAACTAGCAAAATTTTTTTTAAATATCTGACTTTTGGGCAATTGTGGGTAAGCGGAGTTTTTTCGCTTGAAACCTTCTTGAACCGGTGCTCAAGGGTAGGTTTAAGCGCTTATGGACTTCGATAAAAACAGTTTTAACTCTTGAAATATAAGTGTTTGAAATATGGATTTGATTCATGCCTACGTTGCAATTTTTATGTACAAGGCTGTATGATTCCAAGTCTTTGAGTTTTAGCTAGTTTAGGCCGGATATGTGTGTGTACAAGTGGCCTAATCTTGGCGAGTTTGAGCGTGGATTCAGGGTTTTCTTTTGAAAACGCGCGAATGCAAGGATGCACAAATACTTGTCGGGTTTGATATGATGATGTGAGCTAGGCTCGAATTGAAAGCAACTCACACACACAACTTAATGTAAATACCCGAATTAAAGTGCAACTCACGCAGCTTAAGAGAAATACCTGAACTTTAAAGCAACTCACACGACTTGAATGTAAATTACAGAATTTGAAATATACTTATATCCTAAGAGCAGAAAGGCTCAATGTGAGTGTGTGTTTGTCGTGTATAAATGGAAAGACAACTCACACACATGACTTGAATTGAACTTGCCGAAAGGGAAATATAAGTATATATATATGAGCGGGAAGGCTCAACGTGTTCGTGTGTGTTGTGTATAAATATAAAGACAACTCTCACACACGACTTGAATTGAACTTTTCCAAATTTGAAATATAGATATAGAAGAGTGGAAAGGCTCAATGTGAGTGAGTGCTTTTGGTGTGTAAATGGAAAGGCAACTCACACAACTGAAATTGAACCACCCGAAATATAAGTGCTTACACAACTTGGAATGTAAAACTCACGCAGTTGAAAGTATATAGATACTTTATATCTTATGGACTGCCAAGGCCCAAAATGTGCGTGAGGGTGTGGAGCAAGTGCTCGAGTTCTTGTGTGTGTATGTGTAGAAGCTTAAACGACAAACTCACATAACTGAATGTAACAACTCAAATTAAATTGCAACTCACACGGCTCTTACTAGAGTCTTTAGAGTAAGAGTGAAAGCTCAATGTGTGTGCAATAGTGTGCAATTAAGAGCGGAAAGGCTAAGTGCACGTGGGTGTCTTGTGTACGTTTAAGAGCTAAGGCTCAAGTGTGTGTGTGTGGCTTGTGTATCAAGCACCAATATTACATCTCGGGGGGAGGCAACGCTCCATTACTACAACCCCGTATCAAAATTTAATTGAACTTCGAATATAAAGGACTTACAACTTACCTAGCCCGCTATGTGGGGTTTCCCTAGGAGGCGTATGCCTTGTTTGTTAAGCTCGGGTCATGGCACCTTCATGTGGCAGCAACGGAGCACACTCCTTCAAGTGGCGAGCCTTGGTGACGTGCAGCCAAGAGATAA
The DNA here is from genome assembly GCA_036023115.1 of Brasenia schreberi. NCBI lineage: Eukaryota > Viridiplantae > Streptophyta > Magnoliopsida > Nymphaeales > Cabombaceae > Brasenia > Brasenia schreberi. The sequence continues at coordinate 23,128,126 of JAYKKT010000078.1, forward strand.
GCCGTGCGGGAGTGGGGTCACGTGAGAGTGGAGCTTGAGGGCTTGGAGGCTTGGGGGCAACCGGGTATTTGAGGGTTTAGGGCCTTGGAGGGGCTGATTTGGTTTGGTATAACTCGAGCCAAGGGTGGCTCGAGTGGGCTTAGTTTGAGGGGTATATGGACTGGCCCTAACTAGGTAGGTCTAGGTTAGGGTGACTCGAGCCAAGGTGGCTCAAGTGGATTTTGGGGAGTTCGGTCAAAGGAGGTGGTTGGGTTGTCTATGGCCAGCCAAAAGATGGTCGGTTCTTAGTTAGGTTTTGGTTTAAGTAGGGTTTGGTCCTAAACTAGGTTAGGTTTAGTTTAGGGTGACTCGAGCCAAGGTGGCTCGAGTGGCTTTTGGGGAGTTCGGCCAAGGGAGGTGGTCGGGTTGTCTATAGGAAATGGCCTGCAAGCGGCAGGCCATGGGTTTAGTTGGGTAGGTGGGACACGGCCTGCACCAGCAGGCCGTGGGTTTTCTAAGTGAAATGGCCTGCAAGCGACAGGCGCTAAGCACGGTTGTTCAGCAGGGCGCTAGGGCGCCACAGGGGCGCAGCCGGGTGCGGCGCTAGGGGCGCCTGCTTGGTAGGGCTGGCTTGGGGTTAGCACGGGGCTTGGCCGTGGTGCAGCACGGTCTAGGTTTAGGGGTTAGGTTTAGTTGGGGTTGGGTTGGGTTAGGTTGGGTCGAACCTAGTATAGGTTGGGGGTTAGGTTTAGGGTGGCTTACCTCTTGGAGCCGGTCCACCACATGCACCCATGTCGAGCCCACCTTGGTCGCAGCCATTGGCTAGGTTTAGGTTCATACAAGGCTTGAACCCAAACCCTTGATCAAGCCCACATGGCTAAGCTCCATGGCTAGCCTCTCTCTTACTCTCTCTCCTCCAAGCAATTCATGTGCAGCTCTTTTGGGACCCCCTCACCTCTATTTATAGGCAAATGAGGTGGCTCTTGGGTATGGATTTGGGTTCGAGATTTGGATCCAAATCCAAATCCAAATACTATTTGGAACTGGATCTGGATATTTATGACCAAATCCGATTAAGATCCAAATATTTATGTGGATATGAATCTGGATATTTTTTGTCTAGATCCAATCCAAATCCAAACACTATTTGGATATGGATCTGGATATTTATGGTCCAGATCCAATCCAAATTTTTCTCTGATCAATCCTTCTTGGCGTTTCGAGATGGACGGTTTGTGCTGACCCTACCTTCATCAGCGCTCCGTCTTATATTGGGTTTTCCCCAACTTTGTCGTCTGAACTCCTTCTCGCTTTTTTGGACTTTGTTTCTGCTCATTTTCGTCGTTTCTGGCTTGGATTTCTGCTGCTTGGGTGGATGCTCTTGGCTTGGCTTTTGGGTGCTCCGGGCTTGTAGTCTACATTGGGCCTAGGACTTCCTTTTGCCTTTTGAACCTGGCTTTTATCTGGTCAGGATGCTTCCTTTGGGCTTCTGCACCTGCTTTTGAGGCTGCTTTGGTATTTAGGCTTCACCTGTTGAATTTTGACTTTTGCAAAATTGGGACTTGGCCCATATTTGAGAAATTCAATTTGAACCAAAATTTCGAGCTTTCATAGCCCCTGGGTTTTCGAAAACTTCAAAATATGGTTTTGAACTGAATTTTCAAACCAAGTGTTTGTTTTCAAAATTCGTTTTATTTTGGGGTGTTTACAACCACTAAGTTATTGTGCCTTACTAAAAAAAACTTTCTCCAACTGCATGTATAGATTAGTTAACATTGTTTCACCACATGCATATCTACTAAGCCTCCAAAAATCATGAGCCAACAATTGTATGATTGTACCTAACTCTATCTTGTGATTTCTCTTGATATATGGTGTACTCGATTTGATAAAACAAGAATAACACAACCCTCTTTTTGAGTATTGGTCTCTTACTCCGATGTTGGCTCAAAATACATCAAACTTAATGATTGAAGACTTCATCTCGTGCATCACCTCATCAATCATCATTTCTAGACAATTTGCTAAAATGTCTTTCTTACTTCATGTCATTATTTCTAGCCTCAATGACATAAGCTCTCCATTGATCAGAGGACCAAGAATCTCATAGACATTGTGAAGGGTAAAGTGATCTTATCCCATAGCATGTGAAAGTTGTTAGTGTCTAGTTACCAATGTTTAACAAAAATGTTCACTAAGTCATAATCTATTGCCTCATATACCAAAGGTCTTTATCCACACAACCCACTCTAGTGTACATTACCAATCCAACTTCTTGGTCTCACATTGGTCTCTCTTGTCAAGGTCCATCCTCTCGAAACATTATATTGTGTGTGGGTTACTACCACTTTCAGTAAACTTTGCATATGTACATTTGAATAGTTAGTTGAAATCATCCTTTAGGGTATTTATTTATTTATAGAATAAATTATTTAAATACAATTTATTGGTACCTAATCTTGCCCTATTTTATAAGCGATATGACTTAGAAACTAGGGTGTAACTCTAGAATATAAGGGAGTTCATTATTGTCACTTTTTGCAACATCAGTGTCAACATCTACATTATCATCATCATCATGATACATGATACTATGAAGGATCAATTTGATCTTAATTGTGTAAACGATCAACATCGACATCATGATGTCGTTGTACCGAACTAGGATGATCTATATCTAAGGGAAGTTCTTCATCTTCTTCTCTTTGTTGTCTTCGTAGTTATCCAACAATGTAGTAATATTTCCAACTTTTAGTCAACTTGTGTGTGACATATCTAGAAGAGCACAATAATACAAGCAACTTGAGACATGATCCCTAAAAAGGGAACAAGTTCTTGAGGTACAAACATGCCCCAAAGGGTATCTCCTTTGCAAAAGGGACACATTGGGGGTCTTCTTTGGAGAAAAGACACAACCTCACACGTCTTTTCCAAGTGTGACCCATGACATGCCATGTATCTCTTTTTGAGAAGACTCGGCCTTGGGTGTGTCTCGCCATTAAGAGATGCATGCCCCAAGGTGTGTCTTGTTCCTTTTAATAGAGAAAGGCTTACCTTTGATAGTGGTTTTTTTTAGTGATGATTGGCACAAGAGTGAGGGTGGCAAGCTCTAGTGATCTAATAATGATGGCTTTGAAAGTGGGAGAGGAGAGGAGAGGAAGAGTAGGTTGGTAGTTTGTGCATGGGTTTAGCAGGTAGAGAGTGTGACTAGAGAGAGATATATAGATACAAGGGCAGCAAGGGAAAAGGGATTTGTGCCTAGTAATTAGGGTGTGGCTTTAGTAATCCCTTTTATCCTATCATAGGCTTCGCTAGAATTAACAAATGCCAAGCCATTTATGTATTTTTGCAATCAATGAACCTATGGGGTGAATGAGTCTAATCGAACCAGGTACTGGCAAGCTCGCCTTGTACTCATTTAGAAAATTCGAGCTCGATATGCTCCTACCTAAAAGCTCTAGTTTGTCCTCAAAGAAAATTGAGTAGCTCATGCTTGGCTCTACAATTCATTAGTGTTGTTCAATTTATAATTTTCTTTTTAAAAAATAAAAAAAAAATTATACTCTTGAGGAAACCTATCGATCGGGACTCACTCAACTTTTGTAGCATGCGGTCCATAAAAGTTGTGGGCATTACTATTCATACACCTAATTTTACTACACATATTCCTTTCATCCTTTTCCAAAATTACCCCTATTCATATTTCTCTCTGTTCCATTCTCTCTCTACATGCTATTTTCTCAAAAAATGATGTGCCTATGGTGCATCATACCTCAAACAACAATGTGCACATGGTGCATCTTTCCTTTAAACATTACACACCTTTAAGTGCATCTCATCATCAGTCATAATGGGTGAACCAATTCAATCGCACCATCTTCTCGATAAAGACATGCCCATTACGCATTGCTCTTCAAATAGTGGTGCATTGTGGGCATATTTATCCTTTAAATAAACACACCTTAGGCACGTCTATCGGTCACTGGTTTCTTCTCTCGCATGAAACGCCTCTCATGACTAACTCTTTGGAACTCTATTTTCTATCAATTTTTTGCGAGATTTATCTTGAGATCAAAATAGAAGTTGAGAGTAATAGAGAAAGAGGTTTGAAAAAGATCGACAAAGAGATTGAAAAAAATCAAGAAAGTTGTGAAATGGGAGAGTTGAAGAGGGTGAGATTTAGGCAAAGATTGAATGATTGAAAGAGAACAAGATTAAAATAGGTCACTAGAGAGTGGGAGATTGAGAAAGTTCGTTGGGAGGAGAAAAAAAGCAAAGAGAGGAGGAGAGAGACCGTATAGTAAGGATAATTTAGGATTTTTTTTATAAAATTGGGTGTCTATTTAGTAAAATGTGGTGTATGAATAGCAATTATGAAAAGTTTTTCATGTAGAAACCAACTCGCCCTTTTATTGGACATGGAGTGCCCTTTAGTTTTCCATATGATACTATCTTTCCTAGAAAGTGGATCCTTTTTTGGGTAGGGAGGAGGGTGGATAGATATTGACCAAGAGTAGTTGATGCTCCGACTTGAGGTCTTCTATATGATGTAGAAACACTGAGTTTTGCTTGCCACACTTGGAAAACCAAACTCATAATAATTGAAGTGAGTAATCAAATGTTTTTTACTTGTAACATGTTTGGCTATGTATCTTGCTTTGAGCTTCCATTGCAATTCCTTGACACTTACAAGATTTTGTAGGCCGTTAAATAAACTTTGTGCTTATGCCATTTAGGATGTTGTGTATGCATATGTAGTCAATCTTTGTCCAAATTTTGCCATGCACAAGTCTATTTAATAGTCCCAATTTTTATTTGTTGTGACATTTGTGTGCTTAGAACATGCACAATGTGATAAAGAGAAAGTGCATATTTTTTTGGTTCTTGTAAGAATTTGCAACCATCAAATGTTTCTAGCTTGATGAAGCTGAAAATCATCTCTCTCAAGGAAGTCATATATCAATTTACTGTAGTTTGTGTTACAATTTTTGAAAGTGAAAATAGAGAAATGGAACACTACCATGAATTATTTAAAGAATCACCACAAGCTTTTAAGAATAGGTTTTGAACTTGAATCCATAGGCAAACTAGAAACAAATGTATAAAATAATATGCAAAAATTAAGGATGTATTTTGTTAACCTAGATTATTGGCCACCTTTGATAAGAATCTTCAATATGCAAAGAATCTTGATTATCACTTTTTATAAAGAACCATTTTCCTTCCATAAGCAAAAACCATGTCAAGACACAAGCATTTCTAGAATTCCTTAAGCCCACTAAAAAACTGAGTTAATCACTTTCAGAAAGAGTAGGCCTTTAGTGAAGGTGTGGGAAAAGGAGAATCTCATGGAGTACACCATTGTCAACAACCTTAGATGGGCATAATCCATTTATGAATGCATGTGCATGTACACACATGCATATATGTGCATGTTGTAATAAGAGTTGTACGTTGAGTAACTATCATGGGAGGAGGTTTGGTTCTACTCCAATCCGAAAGGTGTATTCATTTTGAAAAGGATGTTACTAAAGACATACATGTGTTACTAAGCACACACTTTTTTCCTAAAAATTTATATACTACTCTCATTTCTTTAGTAACACACCTCTTTGTCACTCTCTCTCTCTCTGTAACTCGCATATACACACTCATCCCTCCTCCTTTCTGCACTTTCCCTCCACTCCTCTTCAAATCTCGTGTTGGCGGAGCCTACCACCATATTCACAATAAGTCCTTTTGCTTTTTGTTTCCCTTTCTTCTCCCTTTTTCCCATTGCTCATCTCTCTTTTTCCCTCGATTTCCCTTTCTATCACATCCACAGGGCTATTGCATCCTCACTGAAGGGGAAACATGGTATTGCCATGTTTGTCAAAGGAGCCTGACATGACTTCACAGGAAGACATACTCTCTCTGCATCTCTCTTCTTGATAAGAAGTGATAGACCCATATTTTATGATTATATTTCAAATCTCCATACTTGTCATTTGTTTTTCTTTGGTTTGCAAATGTTGAATGATAATAAGAACTATTTAGATAAATTGTGAGGATGATGAAATTAACTATTCACTTCTATTTGAAATTTATATAGTATTTTGGAGTCAGCATCTGTCACTTCAATATATAAGAGATATTGAGAAGTATAATTAATATTTTGCAATACTTTATTCAAAATAAAAAGATGAAAGAAGTAAGCTATGACTTAGATGAAAAAGAAGTGGTGCATTAGGAGTAAGAGATGGGTTAATGTTGAAAGTAGTTACTGAATTAATAAGAAAAGGTGAAATGTCTATTTTTACTTAAAAGAGATGGTGAAAGCAATGGTTCTTGGAGGTTGTATATGGTTAATGAAATATATAGTTATTCCATTAGATTGTACTTGAAGGGCATACATATATAGGTAGATCCATTGATGCTTAGTATCCACTAATGAAAGATATGATAAAAACCATTGTAAGTCGAAGCATATATTATCATGCATAAAGTAGTAAGATGCCTCAAGTACCTCCACACTAAGGCACATTTGTAATGGAAGGCTTAAAATTTAAATGGAGGAGATAAGTGGTCAGCTAGTTCTGCAACAATTGTCATATGAAATAGACCTTCAACAATAATTGTAAGATACCATAAACACATTGTGTTAGTGATATTTATTTTTACTCATCCTTTTTCACTTCAACTGTTATGTGTATTTTTAAAGGTTATTGGATTAGATTGTACATACAAGACTAATAGGTATATGATGCCTTTCTTCAAGGTTGTTAGATTTACATTAATCAATAAAACTTTTTTTTAGCATTTTCTTTTATGAGTATCAAAAAGGAAAATTATGTTTGGGGCTTGAGACATATAAGGAAGTTATTTTCTTCAAACAAACTTTCTAATATTATATCTAGTGATCAAGATGTAGCATTATGAATACAATTGAGATTGTTTTTTCTTGAGCCGGCACAACCATTATGCAAATGTTATATTATAAAAGATATCTTGTTCCACCAACAAGAGAGAAAAAAAATTTTCCATTGCATTTTGGTACTAGTGAGTTGGCAAATGAGTATATTTACACAAAGGAGTTGGCTATCATGGACACCAAGTGGAATAATTTTCCTATTATACTTTTATATGTTAAAGAATAATAGTTGGTTCCTTACAAAGAAAAGATAGTCTCAGCATAAACTGATTAATTATGCAACCGCAACATTTATACAACTAATAGGTATATATCATTTACTATTAGTGCATTCACATATTGTTAAAGTTATATATATATATATATATTCATCACATTTGAATATCGTAATGATTAACCTTTTGGTGTATAGGGTTCATAGTGTGCACACGAGGTTAAAAGAATTTGTTCGTATTGTTGATATAAATGAAATTCCTAGTCTATGGATTGACTTGAAAGTTAATTTACAAAACAAAGTGCGAGCGTGTCAACAAGTTTTCTAAAACTTGCAAAATTGATTTTCCGACTTCTTTAGCGATTATGTATAAGTGAGATTTTATCATTGTAAGCCTTCATGAACTGATGCTCAATAGTCAATCTAGACTCTTAGTAAGGTGATTTGTGAACCGATATGTTTTCAAAACAAATTTTCACTCGAAATAGATTTTCCAAAATTGTTTAGTCATTCCCTTGACAAAAACAATTTTAGTTCTCAAAAAAAGAACCAATCATGTTTTCAGCAGTAGAAGTTTAGATTTTTTTGGTATCTTTGAGGGATCTAAAAATCCCTAAAATTTTACCTAGGCTAGGTCTAGGTGTTAAGTTTATTGGAATATTTTTATTCTGATTTTTTGTTCTAAGAATGAGCAGAATTAAATTAAGGAAGTTTCAACCTTTAAACTCGGGACTGATTCTATGACAAAAATAGAAAGGCTTAAAAAAAATGTCTATATCTCTGTACATAGAGCTTGGAATTTTATGAAATTGGTAAAGTTGGTATAGAAATAAACTTTCCAACAAAATCATTTTCAGAATTTTTGGATCTCTACTGATAGAGTTAAGGGATTTTTACCCAAGTTCTTTTGGAGGATGTGCAATGCAGTCAAGTTCCATCTCGCTTTTAGTTTGATTTTCCACAATTTTATTTACGACTTCACTTAAATTCTTGAAAATTTTATGGGTATTAGCTAGTATGTGAGTAAGATGTGAACCGATTTTAAGATTTTTTTGTTTAGAGTTCAAGGCTAGAAAATTCAATGATTAGATAGATGCAGAATACAGAAACCATTATGTGATTAGACATTGTTAATCTATATACTCACTGGCAGCATTGGTGAAGCATCTCTATGATAAAGGGCTCCATCAACGAAGGGCGCGATAGACATTCCTAGCATTGCATTACAAGTGCCATTATCTCATGTACGGCCGTAAAAAGTTGATGGAGCTCTCTATCATAGAGATGGTAATTGAGACTAAAGTCACTATTATAATTTGATTATATATAATACAAACAATCGTAAAAGCTATAATATAGATAACCATAAACAAATAAATAACTATTATTTTGCATGCACCAGGATCAATGCTTTTGTGTGACTATGTACAAAAGGAGGAATCTTATGCATTGAGTCTCTCAACAAAATCTAACGTGTCCAGGTAATATAACAATCCATGCAATAGTTATCATACTAATGTAGATATACTGCAAGGATGTCAAAGTGTTGAGGTTGGAAGCAGTGTGACCTTTATAATTGTCCTACATCTCTATGTAATCGTCTTTCTCTTTGACATGCATAAAGATGATGGTAGAGTCATATTCTTCAGTCTTAAACCAAATCTCAATGATACATAGTGTTATTGTAGCTTGTGATTTTGTCTTCTAACGTCTAGAAGCAATCTTGATGTTGTGAGCATCTTGTCAAGACACTAGGACTTGTTTATACTCCAACAATATTATCTCATGGGTTGTATTATATTTTATATGCATGTAGCTTCGAAAGCTTACGTGCAAAGGAGGGCCTTATCAAAGTAGTTGAGATTATTTGTCTATTGCCAAAAACAACACAATTAGGCATATAGAATTCCACAATGTCTAAAAATGTGAATAAATTTATGGTACTTTAAGAACTTGTATGAGTTAATTAGGCATATAGAATTCCACAATGTCTAAAAATGTAAATAAGTTCGTGGTCCTGCAAGAACTTGTACGAGTTATTCAAGTGGTTCATACAAAAGTATAGCCACCAACAAATCTACATTGGGCATACAAGAAATACATTACTATTAAATGTATAACCTACCTTCCTTTGTTAAACAAATATGAGTAAATATTCAACATTTTATGACTATCTACTGGATCTTTCATCATAAAATATAATTGTTGACAATACCAAGCAAATCATATAATAGGAGAATACCTATGAACAACGTTTTCTATCCACATGCTTGCTCATTGTTGTCTATCAACCATTCATTTTACATCCTAACTCGACTGAAAAATGCATGCCTACAATATAACATAATCTTTATTTAATGCGTTATGAAAATAAACTACATTAAGTTAAACACAATAGAGAGAATGGCAAGGTAGGTGAGCTCGTTGGCTACTAGAGTGCACCAAAGCAAGTTCACATGGTGCGCCACTGCTAGGGGCGACCAAATGTGGGCTGCACCCACTTCCAACACACAGACCACGGGTAGGCATTGCTGCTACAACTCCTTGCAAACCTAGGTGTACCTGGCCCAGCTAGAGGTGCACCCCAAATCGCAGCAACCATGGGCCAGTTCACACGAACCTGAATTGCGATTATTCACCAAGTTTCGAACTTGGTCAGCTATTCTCATCCAAAGTCAGCCTGGTTTTTGCATAACCAGGTCACAACCTATCTCCACCATACATGGTGGCCCTCCACCAGCAAAGGGGCTGCCAAAAGGTAGCAGCTTTCGGCTAGAAGAATGCAAGAAATAGAGGAATAACAACTATGCTAAATCCGACTGGAAAATTGGCCAGCAAAGCAATTACTTTTACAGTGAACCAAACGGGAAACTTCTGTGGGGCTTTCTGTAGCGTTTTGGCAATGAAATTTTCTACAAAATCCTTCTTTTGCAGCAACAATCAAATTCGCAAACTTGCAACACCAAATCGTTGAATAATCGGGACCAAATATGGTATGATTTTCTTCAATCACACAAGAAGAGGGCAAATTTGAATTTGCTGGGTTCCGCCACCGAACGAGGTCCTTCTCCATGTTCCACCATTGATTCGGGTTTCCAGATGTACCATAGAACACCCACAGACAACCAGCAACAGTCAACTCCCAACGTGGACGATGGTGGTGCTGGAAATGTTCCAAATGACTCCGGATGCCAACCAATGCTTCACAGACTAGGGTAGCATACTCTCGGCTACCTTCCACCGATCTTCGGCTGCTCAAACCAGCACCAAAAGACACCGATCATGGCCTTTAATCTCTAATACCTTGTATGGCACCATGGTGAGTTCTAATAACCGGTGTTAGCACCCTATGCTAACCATCCTTCAATCACCCACGAACACACTCACTATGCAAGATGCAATTTTTTTCACCGATGCAAAAACATACTCTTACAATTTATACCGGTAACAATGAATACCAAGAGATAACAAAGCGTCAAAGATAATACCACTTTACCCTCCAAAGACAACAAGATAGAGAACGACAAGCCATAGACTCCCACTTTGCTCACGTCTAACTCAACTCATAGTGACCAAACACCTTGTACTACCTTGCTCCTTTTTATAATGCAAGAGACCAATTACATGGATCCTAAGGTTGGTATAACCCAACCCATTATTGGATAAACTATGCTTAAATCCAAAACACCTAATAGATCAAACGTACTCTTTTGACCCTCACATGACCTAGCGCCATTTCCTTATACAAAAACCCTCTTTGAGGGAAGAGCCCCTAACATACCAGTGTAGGGCGCCGGAGTTGCACACTTATTTATGTTATTAATAAAGCTATTGCATTTTGACTTTGCATTGAATGTGTTTTTATTACCTTTATTTTTAAACGTTTATCATGTTGCATGGTGTGAGTTAAACGAATGTCAAGTCTCATTTCAGATACTTAACATCCAAGAGAGGGATCCAACTCACATTCCCTATCGGAGGTTGTTTTAACTACTTATTCTGTTGAACTTATGAAATCCAATAAGGCTTATCTAACTCGAGTGTCGGATGATGGTCACGTTGCAAGCTCCATCGACTATTTCAACGGTGAGGGCATGATAGATTTGGTATCAAAGCATGTTTGATCCCATTAGATTTTTGTCTACTAAAGAACTCATGTGGAAGCATGATGTTGCTCATGGACTCACATGGTGTAATAATGAGAGGGTCAAGGTTGTCATCGGTTGTGCGCCCGCCGAAGGTAACATTACGGTTGTAAAAGTTTGAAGGCCTCGAGGTAGGTGGAGCGACCCTTGATTAGGCTATCGGTAGCAAGGTTGCATCACCCCCTATCGAGATGATAGTATCCAGAAGCCTTGTGTGACTTTAAGATCAAGGCTCGAATGCTGTCAGATTCATGTTGCTCATCAAAGGGTGCGCTAAAGCTATGGAGGTTAGAAAGGAGGATTAGATGATCGGTACAAGATGTGTTGTTATTCGAGATACCTCAAAGATCATGATCGTACATGGGCAAACAAGTCGATCATTTGGGTTGACATATTCATGTAAAGGGAGCGCACTGAACCCTACCAGACCTTGTGCATTGTCACGAAGTATAAGTCGTGATGAGTAATGCATGGAAGAGGATGTGTAATTGCACCACATTGCCAAGGTTGGCCCGATAACCCATGTTGCTCACGTGAATTATACTCCAAAATGATGAGATGTGTTAGGACCCTTGTGTCAGTCGTCATATCGAGACTGCGCACCTTATGCATGCACATAAGCGCTTTTCAAGGGATACGTGTGCCATCACAGTATGCAAGCCATAGTGGCAAAGATAGTTAGTGCACGAGCATTGATGTTGGCTTCCTCAAAAACAAGTGAGGAGTACTCGGATCATCGTCGAGTCCCATAACCTCAGTGTGTCGAGGTGTCGTCGAGCAGATTACAATCGTGACCAAATGCGTAATTTAGGAGTATGATCATGAAATCGTTCAGTTACATATAAGATGCAAGGAATCGTAGTGGCCAACATTATCCTAGCGTAAAAGGTAGTGTCTTATGGGCTAGAAGGACATTGCATACCCATGGAAGTGGGGTGCCGACAACGTGGATAGAGGCCGCCTTCGGTGATGTGAGGCAATGTCTCACATGTAATACCAAGTTCTTCCACGATGCCACGTGATGGAGGGTTGTGCGGGTTATCGGTCCCATTGGTTGCTTTGATGATGGTGAGTACCACAGTTTGAAGGGAAACACCAACGCCAAGTAGACGAGTACAACTATCGAACCTCAAGTGTGCCATCAAATCTTTTGGCCAACTCAAGTGCTTCGTGATGCCAGATGAATGGAAGTAGCTTGGGAGTTTATACCCTAGGCCCTTCAAACTTCCAACAGAACACATCCATGTTGGGGATGCGAAAGTCGTTTTGAATTGTGGACCAAGTGGAGATGGGGACGAGCTGAATTAGATTTGGTCTAGGCTAGGTGGATGTTGTCGAGAACGATAATGATTTTGGGTGGAGAAGAATGTGATCCTTCGACTGCGAATACATGGCCTAATGCTAGCGCTACTCCTTGTACAAAAACCCTCTTTGAGGAAAGAGCCCCTAACATACCAGTATAGTGCATCGGGGTTGTGCACTCCTTTCTGCTATCAATAAAGCTATTGTGTTTTGTTTTTGTATTCAACATGTCTTTATTGCTTTTACTCTTAAACATTTGCCGCGTTGTGTGGTTTGAATTAAAGGGATGTCAAGTCCTATTCTAGGCACTTAGTATCCAAGAGAGGGGCCCAACTCACATTTCCTATCGGAAGTCGTCTCAACTATTTATTCTGCTGTACTTGTGAAACCCACTAAGACTGATCTAGCCCGAGGGTCGGGTGTCACTCACGTTGCGAGCTCCGTTGGCTCTTTCGATGGTCAAGGTGTGACAATCTGATCTAAGCTAGACACAAACCCAACTCGTGCACAACCACGGGACCCAAAGTCACTCACAACCTATATAACAAACTCAAAACATACAAGTTAATCCAAGGAAGTGTCTTTAAGCTGAAGCATGGGCACTAATGGATGGCCGCTCTCGACCCGGTAACATAAGGAGGGGTAAAATGGAAAATGGGATGTGTAGTAACTATGTTTTAGTAATCATGTCAGCCTCCACCACGGTTCCACAACTTTTTCACAAGAAAACAGGTATAGAGGTTGTTCTTTTACAATGGGGAAATGAGGCCAGATGCATGCCCGAGTATAAAACTCATGTCAATTAAAAGAGGGCATTACTATCTGCAGAAGTTGTGCGTGTTCTAAAAAAATTCTGTTGCAATGCGTTTCGTGGTTTGTCAATGCATTTCTCGCGTTTGTCATTTTACTAGGTGTACCTTTTTGCAAAATGCCCAGCATGAAGAACTTTTTCACAAGAAAACAAGTATAGAGGTTGTTCTTTTACAATGGAGAAACTGAGGCCAGATGCATGCCCCCGAGTATAAAACTCATGTCCATTAAAAGAGGGCATTACTATCTGCAGAAGTTGTGCGTGTTCGAAAAAACTTGTGCTGCACTGCGTTTCGTGGTTTGTCAATGCTTTTCTCGCGTTTGTCATTTTACTAGGTGCACCTAATGCCAGCATGAGAACCGTGCGTTTGGCCGTGCAGCAGAAGTGGTCCGAGACGGGACCTCTATAGATTACAAAAGACGAGGGAGTGGAGGGCGTCCCCCCATCAATTCATCGAGCATGGCTTCCCTGTTGAGACGTTTGGCCCCTACGGGTTCCTTTGTTAAGAAGAAAGTGAGTGCGCTGGGGATTCGGGGTTTCGCCTTCTCCGTTGGCACCGACATAGTCGAGGCGGCGGCCTCTGTCTCCCTTCAGAAGGCTCGCTCTTGGGACGAAGGTGTCTCTTCCAAGTTCTCCACCACACCACTCAAGGACATTTTCAAGGACAAGAAAATTGTCATATTCGGCCTACCTGTAAGGACAACCGTTCCCTCTCTTCTTGGTTCTCTTTTTGTTTGCTTACCTTAATGGTCACCGTGAAAAATACCGTCATCTTCTTTATTTATTTCCTTTCACTTCTCATTCTTATCGGAGGATTGATCGGGAGTAGTTGACGTTGTTCTCCATTATCGCTTGTAGTGGGGGGAATGGCGGGGATCATTTCAGTGATTTCATGATACTGAGGTTGATAACACTTGTAGCTTGTCTCTTGATGGCAGTGTTTTCTTTTTTGTCGTTGTGGGGTCATGGAAACCAAAGTAATGCTATGCTGCTGCGCTTCAAGGTTACCAAAAAAACCCCTATGCCTGAGGATGGTTTGGTCTGGAGTGAATTTCATGGAAGAGAACCCAGGTTACCTTAATAACTGAAGTTCTCTTGTTTCGGTTCTCTTAGGATAATTTCAGTTCTCAACAGTGTCCTTGTTCACTGTTTCAATTCCCGCTTCCTCGGGCAAGAGTGCTGTTTCCTGCACTTCAGACTAGCACTAACTAGGAACTAGAAACATAAAAAGATGAACGTTTTAGTACGATCAAGATGACAGTGAGTTTTTGAGACTCCTTAAGTGAGAATTTATCCATCATACCCTTACAGATAGTGTATACTTGATTTGTTCGTCAGATTCATTTCTTCGGTGTTAACCTTTACGCTGGTTTCATCTAGGGTGCATTCACGGGGGTTTGCTCAGCGCAGCATGTTCCCAGTTACAAGAATAACATTGAGAAGTTCAAAGGAAAAGGCGTTGACTCTGTCATTTGTGTTGCTGTTAACGATCCATATGTTTTGAACGGTTGGGCAGAGAAGCTGCAAGCCAAGGATGTTGTAAGTTATTTCAAGTTTGATTATCCTTTTTGTTGTGTGAGTCGTGTTCCTGATATTTTTTGCGCTTGATGTACCTTAACTCAACTGTTCAGCAATGAAGTTGACACAGTTCTTCTGTGTACGGTGTTGATCTTAGCTCTAGTTCTAGTAGCAGTTTAGACATGACCCCTGTGAGAGGAGAGGATAACTGTGTGGTGGCATCACACTTGGGGTTGGGGATGTTAACTATATGGGTTTTGACATACAATCAGCTACCAACTTTTTACCTCATCAATACTTGTCCTTTCCAGTTTGGGCATCAAGCATAAATGAAATGTGATCTTAAAGGAATGCAAGAAATGGAAATATTTTGCAAAAATAGTGATGCATATACTGAATATATCCTAAATTCAATGAGTTTTGGTCTCATTAGTTGGACTCACTATTCAAATCTCAGAATCAGTATCTCAGATTACATTTCTTAGTTATATCTGAATTATGTGATGAATACCCAATATCTGAGCCCCATTCCAACTATTTGTTTGAGAGTTGATCTTTTCCTTTGGTATCTACATTTGAGTTGGCTCACCTAGTTTCCCGTCAGTTGGATTTGGTGAAACCATATTGATTTTGGTTTGATTGCATCCTTAATTTCACGTAATTCCATCAAATTAGAAAGTAGAATGCTCAAGTAGTTCTGTCAAGGTTGGCAACATTGCCATTCAAGATGAATTGCTTCGACATTTGCCAATATCTCTTTTCCTTGAGGATAAATCAAAGTAAGCTTCTAACTATTCAATGCAACTCCCATAGTGTGATGCCTAATTTGTTAGATGCAAGTCCACCACTAACTGTTCTTCTCCACCTTTTCTTTATCAGATTGAGTTCTATGGGGACTTCGACGGTAGTTTTCATAAGAGCTTGGAGTTGGCCATGGATCTCTCAGCTGCTTTACTTGGACCACGTTCACAAAGGTACTTGAAAGAAACACAATTTAGTTAGATCATTCCTTTTGATATAAGCTATCCATATTTCCCTTCATGAAGATTGGAGTTGAAGTCAATGCTGTAAATATTGGAGCGGGTCCCGTATCAGAAGAGGGACCGATACATGATAATCATACCGTATTGTACAATACGGTACGATATGTGATCTATTTTATTTAATTAAAGAAAATATTTTAAAAGCATTATTTTTTAGCTTATTTTGTAAAAAAATGCTGTATATTAATATATTAAGGTACATTTTCTAAATTTCTACCTTTTTCCATAATGACAAGGACCTTTCTTGTAAAATATAAACAACTAGCATACAAGTACTGCCATTACCGTACAACATTATTGTACAACCTAACTTATCCTTCTATAATAGGCACAACAAACCTAAGATAATGCTTGTAGTACTTATAGTTGCATTTTATAATAAATGTAGGAGAAATGTTTATATATTATTTTTAAAATATTATATGATATTTATATGATACGGATACGATACATTGTGTATCACAATGATACAGTACAACACACACGGTAAATGAACCTCAACAGTACATATACTTGGATCGTATCGATCTAGCTACCAATATACGATATTATTGTATCGTACAATAAGATACAATATTTATAACATTGGTTGAAATTACTCACTTGTGTTAGGAATGAATATTTAAGTCGTGAAAGAGACGGGAAAGCTGAACCTTGCCATTCTAACACTTCCCTATAATTGGAAGGTTTGGCTGCAACCTGCTCCTCCAACAAGGTGGGATAAGTTGGGAAGTGCACTATAATGTCATTCCCGTACTTATTTTGTCTCTCAAAGAGTCTTTGATAGCATCTAAAATTTTCATTAGCAAGGGGAGCTTCTATAAAAGCATCTTGCTTTTGGTACTAAGCCAAGATGAGGGTACTGTTTGACACATTTAAGTGCTTCAATAATAACTGCAACCATTGATGCTTATATTCCAGAAATGAGCCAGTGAAGAGTGACTATAAGATGCCTTAAATTAGGCCCAAATCACCAAATAAGAATGCTTAACTGAATAAACTTGTAATGAACTTTTACTAATCAACCATAAGGCTTAGAATTTATATACAATAGAAGGGGTTTTTATAGGAAAGGAGGTTCAACAGAACACCCTCCAAATAGTTAAATTTCTAGTTGTTACTTGTTAGAGGGTTTCCAACTGCTAGAAATCTAGCCGTTGGAGGACTGGTGGCCAACTTGACCTGGGCTTGAGCTTGAATCCAATTATAGAAAAGACAACAACAACTAAGCCCTTTCCCATACTAGACGGGGTCGTCCTCTACCTCTTTTAATACAACAACTTTCCCATACTAGACGGGGTTGTCCTCTACCTCTTTTAATACAACAACTTTCCCATACTAGACGGGGTTGTCCTCTACCTCTTTTAATACAACAACTACAACAACAACAACAACTAAGCCTTTTCCCATACTAGACGGGGTCGGCTACATGGATTCTTTGTTTCCACAGATCCCTATCTTGTGCCATGTTAGCAGTTAACTCCCAATTAGCTAGATCGTTCTTTATTGTTTCTTTCCAACACTTTTGTGGTTGTCCTCTACTTCTTTTAATACTTTCCAAATTTAGTTTTTCTAACCTTCTTACTGGTTCTTCTTTCTATATGTCCAAACCATCTTAAACGATGTTCTCTCATTTTATCCTTTATTGGTGCCACTCCTACTTTGTTTCTAATAACCTCATTATGTATACGGTCTTTTCTTATATGACCACTCATCCATCTCAACATCTTCATTTCTGTCACAGACATCTTTTGTACATGTTGATGATTAACTGCCCAACACTCAGAACCATAAAACATGGCAGGCCTAATTGTTGCTCTATAATATTTACCTTTTAATTTTAATGGTATCTTCTTATCACAAAGAATACCTGATGCTCCTCTCCATTTTAACCAACCAACATTAATTCTATGCGTAACATCTCCATCAATTCTTCCATCACTCTGAAAAATTGACCCTAGGTATTTAAAACTTTCCTTCTGAGCAATGCAATATGTGCCTATTTTAATTTCTATGTCCTCTGAAGTAACCAAATGATCAAACTTACATAGTTACATTCCATATATTCTGTCTTTGTTCTACTAAGTCGGAGCCTTTGCTTTCTAATGTTTCTCTCCATAGTTCTAATTTTCTATTAACTTTTTCCTTAGACTCCTCCACTAATACAATGTCATCTGCAAATAACATACACCAAGGTACTTCATCTTGAATATGTTTTGTTAACTCATCCATCACCTTTATAAATAAGTATGGGCTTAAAGTTGATCCTTGATGTAACCCAATATTAATTTCAAAGAACTTTGTCGTTCCTTCATGAGTCCTCACACATGTTTTTGCACTATCATACATGTCTCTTATAAGGTTAATATATGTCAATGAGATACCTCTTTTTTCCAAAGTTCTCCAAAGAACCTCCCTCGATACCCTATCATAAGCTTTTTCTAGATGAATAAATATCATGTGAAGGCCTTTCTTTTTTGCTCTAAAATGTTTCATAAGACGTCTTAAAAGGTGAATCGCTTCAATAGTAGATCTGCCTGGCATGAACCCAAATTGGTTCTCTGTTGTACTTGATACTTGTCTTAACCTACGTTCGATAATTCTTTCCCATAATTTCGTAGTATGACTCATTAACTTGATACCTTGATAATTCGCACAATTTTGAATGTCTCCCTTGTTGTTATATATGGGTATAAGTGTACTTGCTCTCCATTCCTCGGGCATCTTTTGGTTTTTTCATATTTCATTAAATAGTCTTGTGAGCCGAGTGATTCCTATTTCTCCTAGTATTTTCCAAACTTCTATAGGAATATTATCTGGTCCTACCGATTTACCATCCTTCATATGTTTAAGAGCCTCTTTGACTTCATTCTTTTGAATACGTCGGTAGAAATTGTGGTTTATATACTTTTCTGACTTGACTAAATCTCCTAAACTAATACTAACATCTTTATTTTCATTAAAAAGATTATAAAAATAGTTTTTCCATCTATTTCTTATATCATCATTTGCCACTAGAATTTTTTCATCCTCGTCTTTTATGCATCTAACATAATTAAGATCTTTAGTTTTCTTATCTCTAGCCCTAGCTATCCTAAAAATATCTCTTTCACCCTCTTTTGAGTTGAGTTTTTTATATAAGTCCTCCCAAATCTTAGTTTTTGCTTCACTAACGGCCTTTTTCGCTTCCTTCTTTGTTTTCTTATAAGCTTCTAAAGTTTCACTAGTTTTCTTAGCATAATGTAATTTGTAACATGCCCTCTTTGCCTTGATTTTATTTTGTACTACTTCACTCCACCACCAAGCTTCTTTTTGTGCCGGTACACCTCCCTTAGATACATTTAACACATCTTTCACTACTTTCCTAATATGTATAGCCATATTGTTCTACATATCACAGGGTGTATCAACATAATTCCAAACATCTCCTTGGAGGACTTTCATTTTAAATATATCTTCTTTATCGCTTTTGAGGTTCCACCATTTAGTTTGAATAGCTCGATGCACTCTTTTCTTCTTTGTCCATTTTTTTATTTGTAAATCCATAACTAAAAACCGATGTTGGGTGGTTTATCTTTCTCTTGGAATTACCTTGCAATCTTTACAACACGCTCTATCTTTTTTTCTACAAATAAAATAATCAATTTGTGTTTGTGATAAGCCACTCTTATAAGTAATTAAATGTTCATCTTGTTTTTTGAAGATTGTATTGACTATAAAGAGATCAAATGCCATAGCAAAATTTAAAATCTCCCTACCTTTCTCATTTATATCCTCAAAACCAAAGTTTTCATGAATATCTTGATATCCTAATGCCTGTTTACCGACATGTCCATGTAAGTCTCTTCCTAAACATATCATCTCCCTTTGTGAAATCTTTTGAATCACCTTATCTAACTCTTCCCCAAAAGTTGTCTTTATACTATCTTCTAGTCCTACTTGGGGTGCGTAAGCACAAACTATATTCAAAACCTCTGCTCCTAACACCAATTTCAACGTCATGATTCGGTCAGTATATCGTTGTATGTCTACTACACTATCTTTTAAATCTTTATTTATGATAATACCTACTCCGTTTCGAGTCTTTTCTTTACCTGCGTACCATAATTTAAAACCTGTATCCTCTATCTCCTTTCCTTTTTCTCCAACCCATTTTGTCTCTTGGAAACATAGAATATGAATCTTTCTCCGAATCATAGTATCTACCACCTCCATTAACTTACCCGATAATGTTCCGATATTCCAAGAACCAATATGAATCTTATTATCTAGGACTAACTTCCTTACCCCCGCATCCGTCCATAATCAAAATGCGGAGACCCTTTCTGAAAATTTTTCACTATATTCGGGTGGCAATGTAGCGGGATTAACTTCTTTACCCACACCCGTCCATGATGTGGGAACCCTCTCTGCAATTAATTCACTACATTCGGGTGAAAATGTAGTGGCCTTTGCTTACTTCTTACTGCATTCGGGCTCTGCAACACGTCTCTAGGCGGGGACGCCCCAAAGCAATGCTCATAATTTTTGTAATCCATGTTGTAAAAATCCGACGAAGTTTTACGCTGGCTGTCGGAAGCCAAACACAACCCTCCTCCTTTATCCGGGCTTGGGACCGACAATGCAAGGGTGATCCCTTATATGGGCGGAGTTATCTCTAGCCCTAGCTATCCTAAAAATATCTCTTTCACCCTCTTTTGAGTTGAGTTTTTTTATATAAGTCCTCCAAAATCTTAGCTTTTGCTTTACTAACGGCCTTTTTTGTTTCCTTTTTTGCTTTCTTATAAGCTTCTAAAGTTTCACTAGTTTTTTTAGCCCTGTACCTCTTTTAATACTCTCCAAATTTAGTTTTTCATACCTTCTTATAGGTTCTTCTTTCGATCTTCTTTCTATATGTCCAAACCATCTTAAACGACATTCTCTCATTTTAGCCTCTATTGGTGCCACTCCTAATTTGTTTCTAATAACCTCATTATGTATATGGTCTTTTCTTGTACGACCACTCATCCGTCTAACATCTTCATTTCTGTCACTGACATCTTTTGTACATGTTGATGATTACTTACCCAACACTCAGAACCATAAAACATGGTAGGTCTAATTGTTGCCCTATAATATTTACCTTTTACCTTTAATGGTATATTCTTATCACAAAAATACCTAATGTTCCTCTCTATTTTAAGCAACAAGCATTAATTTTATGCATAACATCTCCATCAATTCTTCCATCACTCTGAAAAATTAACCCTAGGTATTTAAAACTTCTCTTTTGGGGATGCAATGTGTGTCAATTTTAATTTCTATATCCTCTAAAGTAACCAAATGATCAAACTTACATTCCATAAATTCTGTCTTTGTTCTATTAAGTTGGAAGCCTTTGCTTTCTAATGTTACTTTGCATTGTTCCAATTTTCTATTAATTTTATCCTTAGACACCTCCATAACACAATGTCATATGCAAATAACATATACCAAGGTATTTCATCTTGAATATGTTTTGTTAACTCATCAATCACCATTATTAATATGGTTATAAACTTAAAGTTGATCCTTGATGTAACCCAATATTAACTTCAAAGAAGTCTGTCATTCCTTCATGAGTCCTCACAAATGTTTTTGCACTATCATATATGTCTCTTTTAAGGTTAATGTATGTCAATGGGATACCTCTTTTTTTCAAGGTTCTCCAAAGAACCTCCCTCGGTACCCTATCGTAAGCTTTTTCTAGATGAATAAATATCATGTGAAGGTTTTTCTTTTTTACTCTAAAATGTTTCGTAAGACGTCTCAAAAGGTGAATCGCTTCAACAATAGATCTGCCTGGCATGAATCCAAATTGGTTCTCTATTATACTTGATACTCGTCTTAACCTACGTTCGATAATTCTTTCCTACAATTTCATAGTATGGCTCATTAACTTGACACATCGCAATTAACACCCTCTCTCAAACTGACGGTGCCATAACTGGAAGTTTGGTAACTAAAAACTGAAATCATGGAGTTGAGAGCGACTTGGTGAAGACATGTACAAGTTGATACTCAGATCAAACGAAGTGGAGGGCTAAGTGTTCTTGTACATGTTTTTTTCGAATATAGTGATGATCTATTTTAATGTGTTTGGTGGAGTAATGAAAGGTGTTGTTATCATCTATCTACATAACACTTTTCTTATCACAATACATAAGAGGAGTGACCTTAAATGTTCCATCAATGTCTTAGTCATGTTAATTCTGTAGTTGTGTTGGTAATGACTTTATATGTTGGATTTGCACACAAAACATCATTCTTTCATTGAAGTTTGAAAAGATACAAAACTAGGGCTGGGCGGCTCTTTCTTGGCAGCCGTCCAGCACCTCACGGTTTCCCTTTTATTTTAACCCTAATGACAACCACTTGATTTATACTAAGCCTTATAACTTGAAAGACCATATTACCCCTAATAAGTATTTACTATGACTTGGGTCCCAATGGATCAGAATCTGATCCATTGGGATCCAACTCCTAATCTATACGTTACGGACTAAACATAGACTGAACTAAGACACTCTTAATGTATACGACAACTTGACTTTCTCAACACGCCCCCTCAAGTTGTCTCCTGAAGACTGGTAATTCCCAACTGTACAAGTGCTTTCCGAAGGCCATTGATGGAGATTGGTTTGGTGAATGTCTGCCAATTGATCTTCCGAACGAACATGAACAAGATTGAATAAGCGTTGGGCTATCTTTTCTCTGATGAAATGACAGTCTATCTCAATATGCTTCATTCTTTCATGAAAGACTGTATTTTGCGCTATTTGAAGTGCCGTTCTATTGTCTGTAAAGAAAGTAATGGGAGTATTTTTTTTTTAGACCAAGTTCTTCAAGAAGAGATAGGATCCATTGACCTTCACATATGCCCATTGCTATAGCACGATACTCTGCTTCTGCGCTAGACCTAGCAACCACAGATTGTTTCTTACTTTTCCAAGATATAACATTGCCACCCAAACAAACTACATACCCTGAAGTTGATTTCCTGTCTGTTCTAAAGCCTGCCCAATCTGCATCAGAATATATACATATGTCTAGTGATGAAGATGGAGAATATAATAACCCATATGTTATCGTGGATTTTAAGTACCTGATGATGAAAAACTATACTCATATGATACTTGGAAGGGCAGTGCATCCATCTACTCACATATCCAACTGTAAAGCTGATATCTGGTCGGGTAATAGTAACATATATCAGCTTTTCCACTAATCGCTGGTATTTACCAATATCTTCAAATGGTTCAGTAGGCTTATTGGTCTCATTTGTGGAAGCTTTCATAGGAGTAGAGCATACTCTACAGTCTTCCATTTTCGTTTCCTTCAGCAAATCTAGAATATATTTCCTCTGACTTAAAAATAAACTGTCATCTTTATGAATAACTTTTATCCCAAGGAAATAGTGGTCTTCTCAAATCCTTCAAGTCAAATAAAATATGCTGTTTCTTCTTTATATCAATTATGCCTTCCACATCGTCTCCCGTGATAATAATATTATCAACATACACTAGTAACACAATAGTCTTCTGACCTTGTTTGATGAACAAAGTGTGATCACTAATGCACTTCTTGAAGCCCAAAGTTACCACACACTCACTGAACTTTTCAAACCATGCCCTTGGAGATTGCTTTAATCCATAAATTGATTTTTCAACTTAAATACTTGGTTATGCTTCTGGTGATAGTTATATCCAGGTGGTAAGTCAATATAGATGTCTTCCATAAGATCCCCCTGAAGGAAGGCATTCTTAACGTCCAACTGCCACAATTTCCATCCCTTGTTGACTGCCAAACTCAAAATCAGTCGAATAGTGTTCATCTTTGCTACAGGAGCAAATGTCTCCGTATAATCTAGGCAATATGATTGGCTGACGTTCTATATTTATATCTGCTTTATACTTTACAGAGAAGACCCATTTGCACCCCACAATTTTCCTTCCATGTGGTAGATCCGATAATTCCCAGGTTTTGTTTCGGACTAGAGCTGTGATTTCTTCTTCCATGGCTGCACTCCACTCTGGATACTGTTTGGCCTCTTCAAATGTTTTAGGAATATGAATGGTATCTGCATGCATCATGAATAACTGATATTCTTTGGGATAATTTGAGTATGATACCATTTTATCCAATGAATATTTTGCATTGTTTCTCCTTCCTTTCCTAAGTGCAATAGGTAAGTCATCTTATTCATTCAAATATTGTGTAGTCCCTGGTATTGGATTTAAATCTAACTCTGGTGGAGGATTATAATCTGAGATAGGTGATTGTTGTGGAGCGAATATCTCTCTGTCACCTCTAGTATATGTTTGCCATTGTCTTTCTGAATCAAGGATCATCTCTTCACCTCCACTCTCTTTGATTGGCTGAACTTCAATTGGTGGAAGAGGTAGCACCAATGATGATGGCATATCTGATGGAGCTATTTCTGCAATCTTATAAAACGGAATATCTTCATGAAATGTAACATCCATTGTGACATATTCTTTCCTTTTTACGGGGTCATAACACTTGTATCCCTTCTGAGTAGAAGAGTATCCAAGAAAAATACATATGATCGATCGAGCATCTAATTTATCTCGTACTCCATGATAGACATGAACAAAACATGTGCAACCAAATATTCTTGGAATAAGATGAAATTGTTTCTGAGTAGGACATAATAGATGGAATGGAGTGTTTCCATTAAGAATTCTGCTTGGCATACGATTGATAAGAAATACTGAAGTTAGCACTGCTTCGCCCCAGCAATATTTTGGCACATTACCTCTAAGTAAGAGAGTTCTAGCTATTTCTAGAATATGTTTATTTTTCCTTTCAGCAACACCATTCTGTTGGGGAGAGTATACACATGAAGTTTGATGGAGAATTCCATGCTGTAAAAAATATAAATGAAGGGATTGAGACATAAATTCTCTCCCATTATCACTACGAAACACTTTTATAGTATGCTGAAACTGAGTCTGCACAAACTGACAATAAACAGGAAGGATATTCTTCACTTCTTCTTTAGTCTTCATGAGATATAGCATAGTGAATCTAGTACAATCATCGATAAATGAAACAAAATACTTGTAACCATGCATAGATGTAGTAGAACAGGGTCCCCAAATATCTGAATGAACAATTTCAAATGGAATCAAATATTTTTCTTCATTTAAAGGAAAGGAAATACGATGGTGTTTCGCCTTTTGGCAAGTGTCACAGTTCAAATTCAAATTGTTACAATCTCTAAACTCAGGTAATAACATCTTTATTTTTGAAAAAGGTAAATGTCCTAGTCTTTTGTGCCAACGAGGGATGTCTTCCTTCTGTTTCTCTATAATGACTGTGGAGTGTAATGCTGTTCCTTTTGTATCCTCACACACATAGAGGCCTCTTCCAGTACTACCCTAACCAAAGATCCTCCCCGTCTTGTGTTCTTGAAAGACATATCCACTAGAATAAAAAATTATACGACATTTCAGATCTTGTGTCATGGCAAAACAGACAATAAATTCACTGAGATGTTTGGGACATGTAAAATATTTTTTAGTATGCCAAAAGATGTAATAATACTCCCTTTTCCCACTATTGGAGTCTGAGAACCATCTGCCAGCTTGATATTAACCTTTTCTTGAATCAATTCATAGTGATTAAAGAAATCTCTATGACTGACCATGTGGTCAGTAGCCCCAGAATCAATAACCCATATTCGAGAATAAGAGGGACTTATATTACCCTGGGTCAAGAATGAGAATGGATAGGCAATAGTAGCTTGTGAGTTACTGTGAGAGGATGTAGATGGAACTTGTGACCCTGTTAAACGGGCCTTCAACAACTCAATTTCCTTTTTCATGTCCGCCAATGATGCTGCAATCTCTTCTGCCTTTGGTTTTTCAGTCCGATCACTGCTAAAATAAGCCTTATTAGTTCTGTTCTAAAAGTAGGTAGGTTTTCCTACTAATTCCTAGTATGTTTCTTTGGTGTTGCGTGGTTTTCCACAATGAGTACAAGTCAGTTTATCTCTTTTTTAGATGAAAAACCAGATCTTCCTCAGCCTCTGCCATAACCACTTCGCCCCCTAGCGAATGGTGGAGTATACACATTCCTTCCTATAAAAGCTGTATTTTCTGAACTGAGTTTAGTGTCATTCTCCAAAAGTTTTCTGTCTTCTTCCCGAAGAAGAAGTGAATAAACTGTGCTCAAGGATGGAAGCTCTTCCCTACTAAGAATGTTGTTCTTCACTGCCTCATACTCAGATGAAATATCCCATAAGAGGTCGAATACTTTGCGTTCTTCTAACTCTTCATTTCGTTCTTGTGTGCAAATTTGACATTTTGTCTTGAGATAAACTTGAAGTTCTTCCCTGAGTTCTGCATAGTACTCACTGACTGTTCTGCCTCCCTGTCTGCATTTGCGAATCTTTTCAATGAGATCGTACTTCTTAGCAATATTCTTCCGTTGAGCATACGCGTCCTGAACTGCTAGCCAAATGTCCCGAGCAGTTTCCAGAAACATGAATGTGCTGCCTATAGATGGAGTCATGGATTGGATAAGCCAAGCACTCACCAGTGCATTTTTTCTATGCCATCGAGGATAAATAGGATCTGTAATTGGAGGTGGAGATATCTCACCAGTCAAGTAATCCCAACGCCCCCTGGCCATAATTGCCAATTCAATTGATCTAGCCCATTGCAGATAATTCTTAACATCTAACTTAAAATTCGTGATTTGAAATACTTCCCCTTTATCCGAGGGATTAGATTCATGTCCTTCAATCATCTTTCCTTTTTCCATAATCAGAGATACTGTGTTTCCTAAAGACAATAAAGTGATATTGATAACAAATCGTGAAGAATAAATCAAGCCTGCTGCGATAATATTTGAGAATCCAACATAAAAATGAACTTCGAATAAGAAATACCGCGAAAACTATGAGAAATACTTATCTTTTTGCTAGAAGAAACCCTTTTTCCTGTTTTCCTCCCTCGAGTGATCGTTTGTAGGCCTCAATAGGCTTTGATACCATGTTGGATTTGCACACAAAACATCATTCTTTCATTGAAGTTTGAAAAGATACAAAACTAGGGCTGGGCGGCTCCTTCTTGGCAGCCATCCAGCACCTCACGGTTTTTCTCTTATTTTAACTCTAATGACAGCCACTTGATTTATGCTAAGCCTTATAACTTGAAAGACCATATTACCCCTAATAAGTATTTATTATGACTTGGGTCCCAATGGATCAGAATCTGATCCATTGGGATCCAACTCCTAATCTATACATTACAGACTGAACATAGACTGAACTAAGACACTCTTAATGTATACGACAACTTGACTTTCTCAACATTATATTCAGTTTCAGTAGAAGAGAGACACCATTATTTTTTGTATTTTCACGAGATAATAGTCTCCAAGGAAGATATAATAGCCTCTTGTTGATATCACCTCCCCAAACTGTATTGGTATAGGCAATTAAATTGAGTGAGGACGAAGATGATAAGAATACCCCCCTTTGAGTTGTATGTGAGACATATCTTACTATTCTCATGACAAGACTCATATGCACTGTGGTAGGTGTATGTTGGAACAAACTCACTATGTGAACAACATGAGTGATGTTGGAACAAACTCACTCTGTGAATAACATGAGTGATGTCAGGACAAATAATAATAAGATATGTCAGAGATCTAATAATTTGTCTATATATAGTGGGATCACTAAGTGGTTCTCTATCTATAAGTCTTATTATTTTAATTAACCATCTCTGATGTCTTAATTATCTTGTCATCTATTAGTCTAGATGTACTAACAACATTGTTAGTAAACTTGGTTTGAGATAAGAAAAAACTTCTATTATTTTAATTAACCATCTCTGATGTCCCTCCAGGGCGTTGTTAGCGTACAATATGATATTGGATCAGCCATTGGATCGACCGAACCAAATAGGTTAAATAGGTTAAATTCTACCTTTTCTCCCATCTTGCCTCTCTCTCCAACCTCTCGCGTCGCCTCTGCGTCAATGCTCTCCGCCACCACCAGGAAGCAACATTAACCAACGACGGCCGCCTCCATTGTCGTCTGCCGCAGGTAAGCTCTCTCTCCCTCTCTCTCCATTTCTCCCTCTTTCTCTACCTCCACCGCCTTCTCTCTCGTGGATTCTGTCTCTGTCTTTGTCTCTGCCTTCCTCCACCACAATCTCTTTTCTCTCTCCCTTTCTCTCTCTTTCTCCACCTCCGCTGCCTTCTCTCTCTCTCTTTTCTCTCTGTCTCTAGCTTCCTCCGCCACTCTTTCTCCCTTTCTCTCTTCTTTCTCTCTCTCTACCTTCCTCCGCAACTTGAGTGACTCCTGCATTGCTAGAATGTTACAAAACAAGTTTGTTGGCATTCACCATATGAAATAAGCTTATTTTAGAAGCTCATTTTGCATGCAATCCACAATTATCACAAGAAGCTATTGGACATTCATTTGGTGCTTATCTTAGAGTTTTGAACGTTTCCGCCCTATAGGAAAGAAGAGTCTGGCAAACTAGTCTCACTTGATAATATGAGAGAGATGCTTAAGAGTTTGGCGCATAAGGCAAGTGAACCCGCAATCTTGCTAAATCATTTCTCTCTGATATTCTGTTTCCTCTGTAGTATTAAAATAGTTTTACATTTGGGACAGAATGAGCAATTCTTAAATGGTGTGAAAACATGTGTACCGTTTGCCTCCTTTAAACTGGCAGACAAGTTATGCAAAGGTTTATTGGCAAGAGTCACACGTTGGGGTAGCTATTGCAAAACTGGCGTATTAGTTCTTGCAATTGGAGTTGCTCTTTACACTGTTGGTTCAATAAATTCAGATTCATGGGACTTGAAGAGACTCTTGGTTCTGTTTGGTTCCACTTAATCTATATGAGTTCTCCATTGTGGTAGCAGTTGGTAGCACATTTTGAATGTGGATGCTGCATGCCTCTATGTTGGTAGCACATTTTGAATGTGGATGCTGCATGCCTCTATCCCTTGTGAAGTGGAGACCATTAACTTATTTTTGTTGCTCCTGCTAGCCTTCTGTAACAACCATGAAGAAAGCTATAAGTTTAAATTACTCCAGCTTGTTAATTCTTATAAACTAAGATTAACTTTATACAATGTTATGGTTGCTTATCGAATATTTTTCCTTCTGTAGGATTCTTGTGAGTTCAACAATTGTGGGAGTTAGTTTTGCACACGTTGAGGAATTTTTGTCCATAAAATTGAGTCAGATTTTCCTTTTCCATCTTTGTAATTTGCTAAGAGCAAAGAAATCAGATGTTTTGTTGTTTATTAGTTAAGAAATGCACGAAGTCTTAACATTTTAATCGGTAGTAGAAAGGTTTTTTGCATTCATAGTTGATTTCTTCTGCAATTTAATGATCTTTGATTATAGCTGGTTTTGATTTTTATATTCTCTGAACTTCAAGGTGAGACCTTGTCTAACATAATACAAACTTTGATTATAATTGGTTTTCTCTTGTTTTGGTTGTGAGAAACATCTCATTCTTTGCATGATAACAAGCTGAACTAGAACCTTTTGCTTGAGAATAAATGTCCAATCAATCTTCAAATAAGTTTTGCATGGCCACATATTTTTTTCATCCCACAGGATGAAAACAAAGTTGAAAGTAATCGATAAGCATTAAGACATTGGTTTCTAGCTTAGATATGTGTCTTATGAATTTTTGAATGGTTGGGTTTTTAAAGCTTTTGTTTTCTATTATAAACATTATATGAAACCAATTGCTGATATCTCTTTGTCGGCCTTCCTTTTCCTTTTAAGAAATAACTTAACTGCCCTTCATTCTGTCTCTTCCATTCAAAATGTGGAACACCCATATTGTTGTTGACCATCTAAGTTTGTCTTATAAAGCCTTGCAAATACTACCGTTTGCTTTTTTTCACTCCCTATTGCAGTATGCTTACTGAAAGCATAACATGGATTACTTTTTTAGAGAAAAGCTACTGAGTTTTTCTTTACTTCAAAAAGTAGCCTTGATCAATTTGATTCTTATAGGTGGCTTTAACCCTCCTTGGTATTGTATGTGATATTCTTGGTATCATCATTATTTGATGTCTGATTCTTGAGACTATTGTATTTTTTTTCTCAGTTTTTTTGTTAACTTTTGGCAAAACGTGTAATGTGCATATAAGGTCTGAAGAGTAAGAGAGGGTTCAAGCTTGACGATATCATATTCATCATACTTGTGCATATAAGTAATTATATATTTGTTTCTTTTAATTCCTTTGCTTAATGTTTAGAATAACTTTTTTACATTTATGTTTTTGTTTTCTAATTTAAGGTTAACAATTAAATATGCATGTGCCATATGAAATTTATTGTTTGTTTATTTAGAAATTAGAAGTAGAATTTGTTTATTTAGTTTGATTCATATTTATGAAAGAAGTGGTTGTGTTTCTTGATATTTCTTAGAAATTAGAGAATCAATAACAACATCAACAACTAAGCCTTTTCCCATACTAGACGGGGTCGGCTACATGGATTCTTTGTTTCCACAGATTCGTATCGTGTGCCATGTTAGCAGTTAACTCACAATAAGCTAGATCACTCTTGATTGTTTCTTTCCAACACTTTTGTGGTCGTCCTCTAGCTCTTTTAATACTTTACAAATTTAGTTTTTCATACCTTCAGGTTCTTCTTTTGATCTTCTTTCTATATGTCCAAACCATCTTAAACGATATTCTCTCGTTTTATCCTCTATTGGTGCCACTCCTAGTTTGTTTCTAATAACCTCATTATGTATACGATTCTTTCTTATATGACCACTCATCCATCTCAACATCTTCATTTCTGTCACAGACATCTTTTGTACATGTAGATGATTAATTACCCAACACTCAGAACCATAAAACATAGCAGGCCTAATTGTTGCTCTATAATATTTACCTTTTAACTTTAATGGTATCTTCATATCACAAAGAATACTTGATGCTTCTCTCCATTTTAACCAACCAATATTAATTCTATGCGTAACATCTCCATCAATTCTTCCATCACTCTGAAAAATTGACCCTAGGTATTTAAAACTTTCTTTTTAGGGGATGCAATGTGTGCCAATTTTAATTTCTATGTTCTCTGAGGTAAAGGTAACCAAATGATCAAACTTACATTCCATATATTCTGTCTTTGTTCTACTAAGTCGGAGGCCTTTGCTTTCTAATGTTTCTCTCCATAGTTCTAATTTTCTATTAACTTTTTCCTTAGACTCCTCCACTAATACAATGTCATCTGCAAATAACATACACCAAGGTATTTCATCTTGAATATGTTTTGTTAACTCATCCATCACCATTATAAATAAGTACGGACTTAAAGTTGGTCCTTGATGTAACCCAATATTAACTTCAAAAAAGTATGTCATTCCTTCATGAGTCCTCACACATGTTTTTGCACCATCGTACATACCTGTTATAAGTTTAATGTATGCCAATGGGATACCTCTTTTTTTCCAAGATTCTCCAAAGAACCTCTCTCGGAACTCTATCATAAGCTTTTTCTAGATCAATGAATATCATGTGAAGGTCTTTCTTTTTTGCTCTAAAATGTTCTATAAGACGTCTCAAAAGGTGAATCGCTTCAACAGTAGATCTGCATGGCATGAATCCAAATTGGTTCTCTATTGTACTTGATACTTGTCTTAACCTACGTTCGATAATTCTTTCCCACAATTTCATAGTATGGCTCATTAACTTGATACCTCGATAATTCACACAATTTTGAATGTCTGCCTTGTTGTTATATATGGGTATAAGTGTACTTGCTCTCCATTCCTCGGACTTCTTTTGGTTTTTTCATATTTCATTAAATAGTGTTGTGAGCCAAGTGATTCCTATTTCTCCTAGTATTTTCCAAACTTCTATAGGAATATTATTTGGTTCTACCGATTTACCACCCTTCATATGTTTAAAAGCCTCATTGACTTCATTCTTTTGAATACGTCGGTAGAAATTGTGGTTTATATACTTTTCTGATTTGGCTAACTCTCCTAAGTTAATACTAACATCTTTATTTTCATTAAAAATATTATAAAAATAGTTTTTCTATCTATTTCTTATATCATCATTTGCCACTAGAATTTTTTTATCCTCGTCCTTGATGCATCTAACATAATTAAGATCTTTAGTTTTCTTATCTCTAGCCCTAGCTATCCTAAAAATCTCTTTCACCTTCTTTTGAGTTGAGTTTTTTATATAAGTCATCCCAAATTTTAGCTTTTGCTTCACTCACGGCTTTTTTCACTCCCTTCTTTGTTTTCTTATAAGCCTCTAAAGTTTCACTAGTTTTCTTAGCATAATGTAATTTGTAACATGCCCTCTTTGCCTTGATTTTATTTTGTACTACTTCACTCCACCACAACTTTTTTCACTTCTTCTTTGCTTTCTTATAAGCCTCTAAAGTTTCACTAGTTTTCTTAGTATAATGTAATTTGTAGCATGCCTTCTTTGCCTTGATTTTATTTTGCACTACTTCACTCCACTACGAAGCTTCTTTTTGTGCCGGTACACCTCCCTTAGATACACTTTGTAGCATAGAGGATAACTTCCAATCATGTGTTGTAGTGACTTATATTCATGCATTTAATGCATAATCTTTTTGAAATCTAGCTTCATTAGGTCTTGTTTTGGCCATTTAAAGATCAACAAACACTTCTTTAGTAGAAAATAACTTTCCCTATACGAGAGAAGATCACATTCTTTCAAATTCTTTCCTTAGACTTCTCAAAAATTGATAGAAAAAGTCCTTATTTTGGTTACACTACCTTGCGTCAAAAAATGTGTGAATTTCTTTTCATAATCACGAGGTTGGTTATAAATATTTAAAAATTCACTAAAATACTCGTTTATCCTTTTATTACCTTATTTAAGAGATAAGATTTTGTTCCGAAGTGCCATTCTATGGGCCACATCACTTTGAACGTGAGCTTTCTTTAAATATTTTCTCCAATATTTGTGAAGTTTGCCAAGATATCTCGGACGAGGTCATTCACATTGTTCATAAGAATTCATACAATGGTTCTATGACCTCCTTTATATTCTTTTTTTTGTTCCAAAGTGACATTTATTCCACTTACATAGTCCCATAGTTTTTTAAAATAAAGATAGTTTTCTATTGATTGAGTTTGTGTTTTGTAGTGAGAACTAGTTGAACGAAAATTGAACCTCTTATCCACCATTTCAGTATACAAACAACAACGTCAACTAAGCCTTTTTTCATACTAGATGGGGTCGGCTACATGGATTCTTTGTTTCCACATAGCCCTATCATGTGTTATGTTAGCAGTTAACTCAACATAAGCTAGATCATTCTTTATTGTTTCTTTCCAACACTTTTGTGGTTGTACTCTACCTCTTTTAATACTTTTACAGTCTAGTTTTTCATACCTTCTTACAAGCGCTTCTTTTGATCTTCTTTTTGTATGTCCAAACAATCTTAAACTATATTCTCTCATTTTATCTTCTATTGGTATCACTTCCAATTTGTTTCTAATAACGTTATTATGAATACGGTCTTTCCTTCTTTGACCACTCATCCATCTCAACATCTTCATTTATGCCACATACATCTTTTGTAAATGTTGATTAACTGCTTAATACTCACAACCATAAAACATGGCAGGTCTAATTGTTGCTCTATAATATTTACCTTTTAACTTTAATCGTATCTTCTTGTCATAAAGAATAGTTGATGCTTCACTCCATTTTAACCAACCTGCATGAATTCTATACGTAACATCTCCATCAATTCTTCTATCACTCTGAAAAATTGACACTAGGTATTTAAAACTTTCTTTATAGGAGATACAATGTGTGCCAATTTTAATTTCTATATCTTCTTGAGTAACCAAATGATCAAACTTACATTTCATGTATTCTGTCTTTGTTCTACTAAGTTGGAAGCCTTTACTTTCTAATGTTTCTCTCCATAGTTTCAAATTTCTATTAACTTTTTTCTTAGACCCCTCCGCTAACACAATGTCATCTACAAATAACATACACAAGGTATTTCATCTTGAATATGTTTTGTTAACTCGTCAATCACCATTATAAATAATAAATAAGTATAGACTTAAAATTGATCCTTGCTGAAACTCAATATTAAATTCAAAGAAGTCTATCATATTTTCATGAGTCCTTACACATTTTTTGCACTATCATACGTGTCTCTTATAAGGTTTATGTATGTTAATGGGATACCTCTTTTTTTTAAGGTTTATCCTTGTAAATTGTTGTCGATAATCAAAGGTTGAAGCGTCTACGAACCAATTTGTTAAAGCGCCAAGAACTCAAATCATCCAAATATGAATGTCACACACAAATATCTCAACAAGAATGCGGAAGCAAGTTAAACACCAAACAAAAGTTGTGCAAAGACAACATAATTTATTCATGAGTGGGGTATTTATAGAGATTACATATGTACATGAGTGACAAGAGAGAATAAAGAAAAACAAAATAAAGTGGTGCTGACCACACTAGCTGTTGGAATCCAACAGCTATAGACTAGCTGTTGGAGCTTCCAACGGTTATGGCCAGGGCCCTAGTGGCCCTGCGCCATTCCATTATGTGCACGAGCCCTAATTGCCTGTGCCCCTATTACATTAACACCCCCCCTCAAACTTACGGGGTATACACCGAAAGTTTGTCCAACAAAAATTGAAAACGAGTGGTGGAGAGAGATTTGATGAAGAAATCCGTTAGCTGCATCTCAGATGTGATATAACACAATATTATTTTCTTGTTCAAACATTCTTCATGAACAAAATGGCAATCTATCTCAATGTGCTTCATCCTTTCATGGAAGGTGTTGTTGGAGGTAATATACATCGTGCTTTTGTTGACACAATACATAGTGGCAGGATGTTGCAAAGTAACTCCCATATCACCTAGAATAGCTGTAATCCAAGAAATCTCCGTAGCCGCAATAGCCATGGCTCGATATTCAGTTTCAGTGAAAGAGAGCGACACTTTCTGTTGCTTCTTACACTTCTAAGAGATAAGTGATTCACCTAGAAAAACACAAAAGCCAGTCGTAGAGTGTCTGTTGTTGATATCTCCACCCTCATCAGCATTCGTATATAAAGATAAATCAAAAGACGAAGAAGAAGTTAAGAAAACCTTCTTGTTAGAAGTATTTCTGACATATCGAATGATACGTAAAACATCACTCATATGAACATAAGTTGGTGCCTCCTGAAATTGACTGGCTGTATGAACTGCATGAGAGATATCCGGTCTGGTAATAGTGAGATAGGTAAGGGCACCTATGAGTTGTATGTACGGGGTGGGATCAACTAATTTTTCACTATCAATGGATTTTAACTTGGTACCTAGAACTTCTGGTATGTCTACTACTTTGTTATCTGTGAGACCATACCTTTCAATGATACAACAACAACAACAACTAAGCCTTTTCCCATACTAGACGGGGTCGGCTACATGGATTCTTTGTTTCCACAGATCCCTATCGTGTGCCATGTTAGTAGTTAACTCCCAATAAGCTAGATCATTCTTTATTGTTTCTTTCCAACACTTTTGTGGTCGTCCTCTACCTCTTTTAATACTTTCCAAATTTAGTTTTTCTAACCTTCTTACAGGTTCTTCTTTTGATCTTCTTTTTATATGTCCAAACCATCTTAAACGATGTTCTCTCATTTTATCCTCTATTGGTGCCACTCCTAATTTGTTTCTAATAACCTCATTATGTATACGGTCTTTTCTTGTATGACCACTCATCCATCTCAATATCTTCATTTCTGTCACAAACATCTTTTGTACATGTTGATGATTAACTGCCCAACACTCAGAACCATAAAACATGGCACGCCTAATTGCTGCTCTATAATATTTACCTTTTAATTTTAATGGTATCTTCTTATCACAAAGAATACCTGATGCTCCTCTCCATTTTAACCAACCAGCATTAATTCTATGTGTAACATCTCCATCAATTCTTCCATCACTTTGAAAAATTGACCTTAGGTATTTAAAACCTTCCTTTTGGGGAATGCAATGTGTGCCAATTTTAATTTCTATGTCCTCTGAAGTAGCCAAATGATCAAACTTACATTCCATATATTCTGTCTTTGTTCTACTAAGTCGGAGGCCTTTGTTTTCTAATGTTTCTCTCCATAGTTCCAATTTTCTATTAACTTTTTCCTTAGACTCCTCCACTAATACAATGTCATCTGCAAATAACATACACCAAGGTACTTCATCTTGAATATGTTTTGTTAACTCATCCATCACCATTATAAATAAGTATGGACTTAAAGTTGATCCTTGATGTAACCCAATATTAACTTCAAAGAAGTCGGTCGTTCCTTCATGAGTCCTCACACATGTTTTTGCACCATCATACATGTCTCTTACAAGGTTAATATATGTCAATGGGATACCTCTTTTTTCCAAAGTTCTCCAAAGAACCTCCCTCGGTACCCTATCATAAGCTTTTTCTAGATCAATAAATATCATGTGAAGGTCTTTCTTTTTTGCTCTAAAATGTTCCATAAGACGTCTCAAAAGGTGAATCGCTTCAATAGTAGATCTACCAGGCATAAATCCAAACTGGTTCTCTGTTGTACTTGATACTTGTCTTAACCTACGTTCAATAATTCTTTCCCATAATTTCATAGTATGACTCATTAACTTGATACCTCGATAATTCACACAATTTTGAATGTCTCCCTTGTTCTTATATACGGGAATAAGTGTACTTGCTCTCCATTCCTCGGGCATCTTTTGGTTTTTCCATATTTCATTAAATAGTGTTGTGAGCCAAGTGATTCCTATTTCTCCTAGTATTTTCCAAACTTCTATAGGAATATTATCTGGCCCTACCGATTTACCACTCTTCATATGTTTAAGAGCCTCTTTGACTTCATTCTTTTGAATACGTCGGTAGAAATTGTGGTTTATATACTTTTCTGACTTGGCTAAATCTCCTAAACTAATACTAACATCTTTATTTTCATTAAAAAGATTATAAAATTAGTTTTTCCATCTATTTCTTATATCATCATTTGCCACTAGAATTTTTTCATCTTCGTCTTTTATGCATCTAACATAATTAAGATCTTTAGTTTTCTTATCTCTATCCCTAGCTATCCTAAAAATATCTCTTTCACCCTCTTTTGAGTTGAGTTTTTTTATATAGGTCCTCCCAAATCTTAGCTTTTGCTTCACTAACGGCCTTT
This sequence comes from Brasenia schreberi, assembly GCA_036023115.1. Classification (NCBI taxonomy): domain Eukaryota; kingdom Viridiplantae; phylum Streptophyta; class Magnoliopsida; order Nymphaeales; family Cabombaceae; genus Brasenia; species Brasenia schreberi. Next base: position 23,165,293 of record JAYKKT010000078.1, read on the forward strand.
TTTGCTTCCTTCTTTGCTTTCTTATAAGCTTCTAAAGTTTCACTAGTTTTCTTAGCATAATGTAATTTGTAACATGCCCTCTTTGCCTTGATTTTATTTTGTACTACTTCACTCCACCACCAAGCTTCTTTTTGTGCCGGTACACCTCCCTTAGATACTCCTAACACATCTTTCGCAACTTTCCTAATATGTATAGCCATATTGTTCCACATATCACAGGGTGTGCCAACATAATTCCAAACATCTCCTTGAAGGACTTTCTGTTTAAATATATCTTCTTTATCGCTTTTGAGGTTCCACCATTTAGTTCGAATAGCTCGATGCACTCTTTTCTTCTTTGTCCATTTTTTTATTTGTAAATCCATAACTAAAAGTCGATGTTGGGTGGTTAAGCTTTCTCCTGGAATTACCTTACAATCTTTACAACACGCTCTATCTTTTTTTCTACAAATAAAGTAATCAATTTGTGTTTGTGATAAGCCACTCTTATAAGTAATTAAATGTTCATCTCGTTTTTTGAAGATTGTATTGACTATAAAGAGATCAAATGACATAGCAAAATTTAAAATCTCTCTACCTTCCTCGTGTATATCCCCATAACCAAAATTTCCATGAATCCCTTGATATCCTAATGCCTCTTTACCGACATGTCCATTTAAATCTCCTCCTAAACAAATCATCTCCCTTTGTGGAATCTTTTGAAACACCTTATCTAACTCTTCCCAAAAAACTATCTTTATACTATCTTCTAGTCCTACTTGGGGTGCGTAAGCACAAACTATATTCAAAACCTCTGCTCCTAACACTAATTTCAATGTCATGATTCGGTCACCATATCGATGTATGTCTACTACACTCTCCTTTAAATCTTTATTTATGAGAATACCAACTCCGTTTCGAGCCTTTTCTTTACCTGAGTACCATAATTTAAAACCTGTATCCTCTATCTCCTTTGCTTTTTCTCCAACCCATTTTGTCTCTTGTAAACATAGAATATGAATCTTTCTCTGAATCATAGTATCTACCACCTCCATTAGCTTACCCGATAATGTTCCGATATTCTAAGAACCAATACGAATCTTATTATCTAGGACTAGCTTCCTTACCCCCCGCATCCGTCCATAATCAAAATGCGAAGACCCTCTCTGAAAATTTTTCACTACATTCGGGCGGCAATGTAGCGGGACTAACTTCTTTACCCACACCCGTCCATGATGTGGGAACCCTCTCTGCAATTGATTCACTACATTCGGGCGAAAATGTAGTGGCCCTTGCTTACTTCTTACTGCATTCGGGCTCTGCAGCACGTCGCTAGGTGGGGACGCCCCAAAGCAATGCTCATAATTTTTGTAATCCATGTTGTAGAAATCCGACGAAGTTTTACGCTGGCTGTCGGAAGCCTAACACAACCCTCCTCCTTTATCCGGGCTTGGGACCGGCAATGCAAGGGTGATCCCTTACATGGGCGGAGTTCTTAGTATGATATCATTTCAATGATATCATTTACAAATTTAGTATGATACATAAAATACTCACAACTGTTTTTAGTAATTTCAATAGCCAAAAAATAGTTAAGGAGGCCTAAGTCTTTCATGTCAAATTCTTGGTGAAGATTATGTTTAACCTTTTTAATCCCTGCTTCATCACTCCCAGTGATGATCATATCGTCCACATACAATAGTAAAATAACAATACTTGTTTCTGTCTTTCGTACAAACAAAGCAGTGTCAGTATAACAAGTTATAAAGTTATGCAAATACATAGATTTTTCAAATCGATCAAACCAAGCCTTGGGAGCTTGTTTTAGACCATACAAAGCTTTTTGCAATTTAAGAGCATGATCATGAATAACATTAAAACCAGGAGGAAGGGTCATATAAACTTCTTCAGAAACATTATAACCATTCAGAAAAGCACTTTTAACATCAAGTTGATATATATCTCATTTCCTAATGGCACTAAGGGTTATGAGAATTCTAATTTTGGTCATCCCAGCAACCGGGGCAAATGTTATCATAATCAATTCTATATTCTTTGGCATAACCCTTTGCAACCAGCCTGACCTTATATCTCTATATCCATTACTATGAGTTTTGATTTTGTAGACTCATCGACATCCAATAACTTTCTTATCTTTTGGTATGGGTACAACAATCCATGTCTGAGCTTTATCTAAGGCTTTAAGTTCATCCCTCATAGCATCTTCTCATTCTGAAATACCTTTAGCTTGATGATAAAACTTGGGTTCTCTAACTTGATGAAGAGCTATAATCAAGTTTTTGCATTGACGTTCAAAAGATTCATAGAAAACAAAACGTTGGAGAGGTTTTGAAACCCTAGGTTCTAGACATGTGTCATCAGTTTCTATAATGTGTTTATGTTTCCTCTCAGCCAAGCCATTTTGTTGAGGAGTTTTAGTGCAAGACTTTTGATGACAGATCCCATTTGTTTCAACAATTTTTGAAATTCATTTGACATGTATTCTCCTCCTGAATCCGATCTAAAAATCTTAATGGTGGCTTAAAATTGATTTTTGATCATGTTGTAACAGGTTATAAATTTTTCAAATACTTCTGATTTATGCTTCAAAAGATATATTCAAGTAAAACGAGTAAAGTCATCTACAAATATTACATAGTATTGAACTCCTCCCTTAAAAACAACGGGAGCAGGGCTCCAAACATCAGAATATATTAAATCAAAAGCTTTGTTGGGTACATAGTTCCTTTCACCAAACGGGAGATGATGTATCTTTCCAATAATACAATCTTTATATTCAAACTTTTGTTCTCTAATCTTTTTCATCAAATGGAAGTTACTTAATTTTTGCAAATCTAAATGTCCAAGCCTTTTATGCCAAAGGGTAGCATCTAAGGTCACATTACAAGAGTCAAAATTTGGCATGACCAAATAATCCATTTTGTATAATCCACTTTCTCTATGGTCCCTGACCAATCACCTTCTTCGATAGGTGATCCTGCACCACACAATGCTTGGATGAGAAAGTGACTATACAATCATTATCACAAATTTGAGCAACCGACAACAAGTTTAAATTTAGTTTAGGTATAAAGCTTACATTTTTTAATTTTTAATTTTTTTTTTGAAATTTTCTATTTTATTAATTTGAAGTTTTGTACCATCGACCGTAAAAACATGTTTTTCAACAGTATCATGAGATTCATTCAAGGAATTTTCACAATGAGTCATATGAAAAGAGGTACCCGAATCTAAAAACCAAGACATACCTTGAGAGGTGGAGAGAGAGCGTTCCTGGAGATGCTTGCTTTTTCCTTAAACATTTTTTCTATGTATGCCTTAATGTTGTTGGGCAAGACTCCTTCTTTTTCTTTCACGACTCCTACATTTCCAAACTTTTTCCAAAGAAGAGGACAAGTGGTTTTGATATGCCCACTTTCTTTGCAATAGTGACAATGGTGTCCTTGGTTGGCCACGATCTCATGGGTTTCTTTGATCCTTCATTTTTTGCATGCAGAGGCCTGTATGTTTTCATGTTGGCTCCCAGTTTGGAGGCGGCAAGAACGACTTCTTTTGCAACATTAATATTTTTCAACATTGTTTCTTCCATAACAAGGTCGGCAAAAAATAAGTCTCCTCTAGGTCTAAGTTTTCTATGTATTAAATTTGATCTAATATTTTCAAATTCATCTCTTAACCCACGCATGAACAAAAAGAAATATTGATTGTCCAAAAACTCTTGAAATTTCATCTAATTTTTGAAGTTTATCAAATTTATCAAAGCTCCTAGGTTGAGTCTATAATTTCGAAAACTCATTATGATAGTTTCTAATGTTTAAATTTCCTTGTTTAAGCATTATCATTCTCTCCATCAAATCAATTTGAAAAACAAAATCATCTTGAGAATGAAGTTTTTTCAAATATTCCCAAGTTTCAAATGCATTTTCGAAAGCACTAATTCTATTTTTAAGCTTATCATCTATATTTGGACAAATAATCCAAGTAATTTTTGCATTCATTTTTTCCCATTATTTAAGTCTTGCTTATATTTTTCATGAGCTTTAACAATCTCATCATCATTCAAACCATCAATATTCAAAATCGGTTCTTTGATTGTTCCATCAATATAATCAAACATCTTTTGACAAAAGATATTTTTTCATGGTTCTTGCCCAACTTTAATAACATTTTGGGTCAAGAATGCATCTAAATGTCTCATTTTTGCTTTCTATTTTATGCAAAATCAAAAGATTTAGACTAATCTCAAGTTTGCTATGATTTCTCGAAATTTGTACTCGTAGCATGCTTCCCAATGTGCTCGATTTCTTCAATTCGAGGCTCTGATACCATGTAAATTATTGTCGATAATCAAAGGTTGAAGCATCCACGAACCAATTTGTCAAAGCGCTAAGAACTCAAATCATCCAAATATGAATGTCACAAATATGGATGTCACACAAATATCAACAAGAATGCGGAAGCAAGTTAAACACCAAACAAAAGTTGTTCTAAGACATCATAATTTATTCATGAGTGAGTGGGGTATTTATAGAGATTACATATGTACATGAGAGACAAGAGAGAATAAAGAAAAACAAAATAAAGAGGTGCTGGTTGGCTAGCCACACTAGCCGTTGGAGCTTCCAACGGTTATGGCCAGGGCCCTAGTGGCCCTGCGCCATTCCATCATGTGCACGGGCCCTAATGGCCCGTGCCCCTATTACATTAACAACCCTATCGTAAGCTTTTTCTAAATAAATAAATATCATGTGAAGGTCTTTCTTATTTATTCTAAAATATTTTATAAGACATCTCAAAAGGTGAATCGTTTCAATAGTAGATCTGCTTGACATGAATCCAAATTGGTCCTTTATTGTACTCAATACTTGGCTTAACCACATTCGATAATTCTTTTTCATAATTTTGTAGTATAGTTCATTAACTTATACCCTAATAATTCACATAATTCTCAATGTCTCTCTTGTTCTTGTATATGGGTATAAGTATACTTACTCTCCGTTCCTCGGGCATCTTTTGGTTTCTTCATATTTCACTAAATAGTCTTATAACCCAAGTGATTCTTGTGGATTTTTCAAACTTCTATAGGAATATTGTTTGGTTCAACATATGTTTAGGAGCTACTTTGGCTTCATTCTTTTGAAAATGTTAGATAGAAATTGTGGTTTATATACTTTTTTGATTTGGCTAACTCTCTTAAGCTAATTCTTTATTTTCATTAAAAAGCTTATAAAAATAGTTTTTTTTTATCTATTTTTATATCATCATTTGCCACTAAAATTTTCTCATCCTAGTCTTTTATGCATCTAACAAAATTAAGATTCTTAGTTTTCTTATCTCTAGCCCTAGCTATAAGAAAAATATCTCTTTCACCCTCTTTTGAGTTGAGCTTTTTATATAAATCCTTCTAAATTTTAGGTTTTGCTTCATTGACGACATTTTTTGCTTTGTTATTTGCTTTCTTATAAGCCTCTAAAGTTTCACTAGTCTTCTTACATTAATGTAATTTGTAACATATCCTTTTTGCCTTGATTTTGTTTTGCACCACTTCACTCCACCACCAAGCTTCTTTTTGTGGGCAGTAAATCTTCCTTAGATTCACCTACACATTTTTTGCCACTTCCTAATATGTATAGCCATATTGTTTCACATATCACAAGGTATACCAACATAATTCCAAGCACCTCCTTGAGGGACTTTCTATTTAAATATACCGTCTTTTCCGCTTTTAAGGTTCCACCATTTAGTCCGAATAGCTTGATACACTCTATTCTTTTTTGTTCACTTTTTCATCTTTAAATGTATAACTAAAACTCGATGTTGGGTGGTTTAGCTTTTTCTTGAAATTACCTTGCAATCTTTACAACACGTTCTATCTTTTTTCCTACAAATAAAATAATTCATTTGTTTGTGATAAACCATTCTTATAAGTAATTAAATGTTCATCTCGTTATTTTGAAGATTGTATTGACTATAAAGAGATCAAATGCAAAATTTAAAATCTCCCTACCCAAAACCAAATTTTTTATTAATACCTTGATATCTTAATGCCTCTTTACCGACATATCCATTTAAGTCTCCTCCTAAACAAATCTATCTCCCTTTGTGGAATTCTTTGAATCACCTTATCTAACTCCTCCCCAAAGGTTGTCTTTATAGTATCTTCTAGTCCTACTTGGGGTGCGTAAGTACAAACTATATTCAAAACCTTTGCTACTAACACTAATTTCAGCGTCATGATTCAGTCATCATATCGTTGTATGTCTACTATATTATCCTTTAAATCTTTATTTATGATAATAACAATTCCGTTTCGAGCCTTTTTCTTTCCTAAATACCATAATTTAAAACCTACGTCCTCAATCTCTTTTGCTTTTTCTCCAACCCACTTTGTCTCTTGCAAACATAGGATACGATGCGGGCGATACGCCCAGGGACCCTTATAAAGGGTCCCCAACCGAAGGGAAACCCGATCGATGCGGGTTTTCTCTTTCCTTTTGAGTGTCTTAAGCTCCTAAGAGCTGGTTTTCGCCTTCTTGGTGTTCAAAGCTAAAAAATCGTGCCCTACGGTGTCCGTGCATGCCTCTTAACTCGGATTTCGGTATATTTTTAATATTTTTTTCCATTTTTTTCCTTTATATTTGTTGTTTTTTGTGTTATTTCGTATTTTTCTTTTTTGAATGATAAAATATGAAGTTATTAAGTGTGTGTATACGATTTTTATCCCATTCATAAAGTGGGAGACACTCCATTTGAGTGTTATTTGAAGATTGAGGATTTACGAAGTGCTTTTATTTTCAGGTTTTTGTTTGAATTAAAGTACTCCATTGAGATGGCAGGAAGGAGTGGTAGAGACTCCCATTCTCAGTCTAATGATCTGGCATGACAGTGGGGTATACCCGTTGTCCGTTGAGGGTTCCAGGTTAAAGCAAATATGCTTATTTTGTGAAAAGGTGGTTAGTGGTGGAATTTCAAGGTAGAAACACCACTTAGCAGGGATCAGGAAAGAAGTTGCTCCATGCACAAACAGAGTTAGAAGTTTGGCAGAACGTATTAAATGACAATGCCTACAGATGATTGAGAGTATACAGGAAAGGAGACAACAAAAGGATGATTTCCAGATGTTTGAAGAAGCTGATGATGCTACTGTCACTGGAGTTGGATTCACTGATAGTTTGCCTTCAGATGCTAGAACAAATATTGGTAGTAGCAATTCACGAGCACCTAGCAGGGGAAAGAGGGTTGTTGAAGACTTTGGAGGTGACAGAAGAGGAAGTTCAGGAAGGAGTAGAGGAAGAGCTTCTTCTAGCATACATTCATTCTTTCCTCCTTCCACTACACCTAGAATTCGTGCTACTATGGTTTCAGAACAACTGCATGATTAGGCAGACCTTGTAGTGGGAAGATGGTTTTATGATGCATGCATTCTATTTAATGCAGCAAACAGTTTTCACTTTCAAGCAATGGCAGATGCAATTGCTAACATTGGTCTAGGATACATGATGTCCTTTTATCAGAAGTTGAGAGGGAAGATATTAGATCAGACTGTCATTGAAGTACAACAATACTGTTCGACTTTGAGACAGTCGTGGGAGGAAACGGGATGCACTATCATGACAGATGGATGGACCGATAGTCGATGAAGGACATTGTTAAACTTTCTTTTATATTGTCCTAAAAGACTAATGTTTTTGAGATCTCTAGATATGTCAGAGGAGAGGCACACTGCAGAGATCCTACGAGAAGAATTTGATAAGGTTATACAGGAGGTTGGGGTAGAGAATGTAGTCCAATTGATTACAGATAATGCAGTTAACTACAAAGCAGCTGGGAAGGAGTTAGCTCATATTTATAGGACTTTCTACTGGACACTATGTGCAACCCATTGTTTATATCTCATCCTTGAGGACATTAGTGAGATGGATGAAATAGAGGCAACAACTGAGTGTTGCCAATATATTACAAAATTCATTTACAACCATGCATTTGTTTTGTGTATGATGAGGAGATATACAGAAGGTGCAGAGCTTCTTCGAACATATGCAACTCGGTTCGCAACAAACTTCTTATCTGTACAGAGTATTGTGACACAGAAGCAAGCTTTGAAGAGAATGTTCTCAGATGAGTGGCAACAATTTGCAGAGTTGTCTCAGAACAAAAGAAATAGAAAGTTGAATGAGATTGCAGAGACAATTTTTAGAAGTTCATTTTGGAATGCATGTGTTAGATTGTTGAAAATTACCAGTCATTTAATGAAAGTTTTGAGATTGACTGACAACGAGGAGAAACCATCTATGGGCTACCTTTATGAAGCCATGGATAGGGCAAAAGAAGCCATCAGAAATAACTTTAATGGAAAAAAGAGAGATTATGTGCCCGTGTGAAAAATAATTGATAGTAGATGGAATAAACAATTGCATCAGACTATTCATGCAACAACCTATTATCTAAACCCATCATTCAGGTACTCAGCAACCTTCAAAAGAGACGGTGAGGTTAATTGAGGAATCATTGATTGTATCGACAGATTAGTCCTTGATGAGAGCATAACAGATGCGATACATCGAGAGATGGAGATATATGATAATGCTCTTCACTTGATGGGTTTGCTTGTTGCAATTTGCAACCGCACTACTATGCATCAAGGTAAATTGTTTATTTTCATATTTAAGTTACATCTTACATTACTGTGGATTATGTCTCTAATGTTTGTCTTTTTTACAGATGTTTGGTGGAACAGGTTTGGAAGTGATTACCCAAACCTTAGAGATTTTGCAGTGAGAGTCTTAAGCCAAACCTGTAGTGCAACATGTTGTGAAAGAAATTGGAGTGTTTTTGAACACATCCATACAAAGAAGCGCAAGAGGTTGGAACACAAAAGACTAAATGATTTAGTTTATATTCATTGTAACATGTGCTTTCGTGAAAGGTAATGTTGTATTACTTTCAAATTTTCAATTCAATATTTTTTAATTTCAGTCTTCAATTGTTAATATTATTTACTAATTGTTTATCTTTGTTTGTCGTAGGCAATTAAAAAAAGTAAATAGAGAAGAAAGCCAGTTCGATATAATAAATTTGGATAATTTTGATATATTAGAAGATTGGGTTATGGAAGACAATGAAGAAAATGCCCTCCTAATTAAAGAAGACATTGCCTGGATTAATTTGGATGGAGCGCAACAACAACATTAAGGAGATGAAGAATTTGATTTTCAAGAAGGTGTCACTGATGATGATGATGAGGATTTGCAACAAGGAGAAGATGAAGATTATTTAGTTGATGATCTTGATTACAATTGGTAAAATGTAACTGTGTCTGTATTTCATTTTTTGGATTCAAAATATGTAAATTTAGATGCAATTATTCAATGTTGAATGCTCAATCAGTACTAAACTTTGCATTATATGAAATTAAAGCAATTATCAGATTTTTTTAGATTTTTATTTTTTTATTTTTTTTGGTTTTTATTAATTTTTATTGACTTTTAATTAATTTTTATATTATTTTAATATTAAAGTATGATACGATACGATACGCTCGTACCGTGGAGCCCAACGATACACGATACGATACGCGTCAGACAACACTTTTTTATTCCAATCATAGTATCTACCACTTCCACTAGCTTACCGAACAATGTTCCGATATTCTAAGAATCAGTACGAATCTTTAGGATTAGCTTCCTTACCCCTGCATCCGTCTATACTGAAAATGTGGAGACTGTATATGCAATTTATTCACTACATTCGGGCGACAATATAGTGGGACTAACTTCTTTACCCACACCCATTCATGATATGGGAATCCTTTTTACAATTGATTCACTATATTTGCGCGAAAATGTAGAGACCCTTGGTTACTTTTCATTGGTGCGTCACTAAGAGGGGATGCCCCACCACAATGCTCATAATTTGTATAATGTATGGTATAAAAATCCAACAAAATTTTATACTGGATGTTGGAAACCTAACTCACCCCTCCTCCTTTATCTGGCCTTGGGACCGGCCATGCAAGGGTGATCCCTTACATTAGCAAAGTTCCATTTCAATATACAGAGAATTAAAATCTGATGGAAGATTCTTTAGACGAAGAGATATGCTTACTTGGATAGATATAGAGGCAGCAACACCACAACGATCAAAAAGATGATTAGTGCCCTGATACCATTTAATGAAAAAACTGTAAGTGTTTCAATAATAACTGCAACAGTCGGTACTTGTATTTGCAGAAATCAGCCACTAAAAAGTGACTATAAAATGCCTTAAATATGGCCCAAATCACTAAATAAAATAAGAATGTTTAACTGAATAAACTTAGAATGAACTTTCATTAATCAGCCATAAGGCTATAGGGAAGAAGGTTCAGCAACACACCCTCCAACGAATCTAGCTGTTGGAGGCCTGGTGGCATGCCTGGCCTAGGCCTGAGCTTGAATCCAATTACAGAAAAGAGAAAAATAAAAAAATAAAAAAGAATACAGATATATAATACATTCTTTTTAAGAGAGATGACTTGGCTTATATAGATGGTCACATGTCTAGCTTCTTGCCAATCCGACCCAAGTTACCTTGTTACGTGATATTGATGATTAATTCCCGTTTTTGCTATGCTTCTTTCCCCTGAGGAGTTGAATACTCTGAACATTTTAGTTGAAACAATAGCTAGTGCTAGAAGAAAAAAATTGGTTACAGGTTGAGGTTACCTATAGAGAAGACATGCGGCAGAACAATTCTCGCTGAGTTCACATGATGATAAGGTGTCCATCCTCTTTACTGGGGGCAACTACCCAGCATAAACGGAAATTGACAGAAAGAACCTTATAAGAGGAAGTTCTTTTGAAAAATGTTGCAAGAAAATATAAAAAACAGCGACTATAGTTGCTGCAATCAACAAATTGTTTGGCTAGTGAGGTTTGCTCACCAGTCACCATCAAACTTGTGGTGGTGTTAAGGGAATCCTCATGACTTTGCAGATGAATATATGAAAGAGTAGTGGGCCCTCTATAAATGAACACATGAACAATCTTTGTTAGATCTTCTTGTTGGCACAAAGCGACAATCTTGATGTGTTTTGTGTGCTCACTAACTCAGAATGTAGTATGGATTATAGTTTGGTTGTTGAAATTCAAGAATATTAATGCAAACAGAAGTATGATGTCTTTGAGAAGCCATTGTAGCCATTAGTGTTTTCAAGAGTGAAACTTGGTGCAGGCAGCGTGCATGGCCTACAGGGACTATTTGGCACCATATTGAGTTGCACATTTCTCTAGCCCATACTTATATGCTATATGGCTTGCACCATGGCTCAGTGCTCTTCATAGCAAGATAAATGCTATAGATAGGTTGGTCAAATGGGGTCGCCATCCAGTTTGAGGGCTTTCACTCCTCAAGAATGCTTATAAGCTACTCGCTAGCTTGGGGTGTAAGGTTCTCTCTAGGATGATATTGTAATCACCTTCGGATTCTCTTGTACTCCACGGAGTTTGTCTTCTCCATTGACACACGAGTTTAGGCTCTACTTGTAATTGATTAATGGAGAGATTAAGATTGCTTCCTACTGGGATTCACCTCACCTCACCTTATCCACTCTATATCCTTGGGGTGGCCATAGATATTACAGCCATTTCACCTTAAATCCACCAAGTCTTTTGTTAGTTACTCCGGACCGTATCTACTGCAGTTCTAGTATACCTGAATGCATAAGTGTATGGTCCTTTCTACATTGTAAAAATGCATTTTCTATGATTTTCTTTGTTCGGTTCATTTCAATTAGCTGTTATTAGGAGATATCATACTCGATTGGCAAAACATTTATGATAATTTTGGTGGTTGAATTGTTTTTATCCTGGTCAAACTCCTTTGGGGCTTAATCCTTTGTTAGCAAATTTATGTTATCCCTTTATTGTTTTACTTGCTTTGTCGTCGGGACAGAAATGTTGATCATGCCTCTTTGATTTGTCAGATGGTCAGCATATGTGGTAGATGGAAAAATTAAAGTATTTAACGTTGAGAAAGCCCCTTCAGAGTTTATGGTTTCAAGGGGGGAGGTAATCCTGGGACAGATCTGAGTTTCACTGGGCTGTTGATTCCCTACTATCCTTTTCGAGTTTTGCTTAGAAGCACTCTTACTAGGTAATGCATGTCCGTTGTTTCCTTCTATGAGCCATATGTAGACTTGGGTATATTTCGCCTGTTATTTTCATAGAATAAATGTTGGCTCGAGTATCTTAGTCCAAGCTCAAGGTTGTTACCTGTTTGGAAACTTGTTTCTCTTTTCGCTGTTTCGCCCCTTCTTTTATGTTTATCTGCTGGGTTCAATGAATTTGTGTTAAAGCTTATTATATGTTAGGCTATATGCTAGGCTGTAGTTGGTTAGCGTGTATGCTCAATCTTCAGGCGCAATGTGCTGGAAATTATAATTAAAGTGAAGGCGGGTTGTAATAGGTAAAGTGATAAATCACAATACATTATGACTATGTTTGTTGTATGAAGAAAACAGTTGAACAGAATGTAAATAAGTAGACCCGACAGTTGTCTGGACAGGCGCGATTTGCATGACCAGAGGAAAATGAGCATGTCCAGGCAAAGTTGATGTGCCTGGTCTCTATTCCAGCGTCATGTATTCAAGTCGGATAGACTCGACAGTTCTAGATCCACTTCTACATTAGTCATTTTTCTTTTGTTCATTTACTTAAGTAGATAAGGTCGTTTGACCAGAAGTTGTCATTGACAAGATTTAGGTTATGTTAGTTTGGGTAGATCCTATCTTTAGAGATCATGTTCATCTTTAAGAGTCCTTATGAACCTTTAATATCCGTAGATTATCACTCTGTAAATATGGATGATCTTCATATAAAAATCAATGTCGTTAGTAGCATTTTGGCATGGTGTAGTGTAAGAGCAACACCTATAGCGTAGTGTAGGTTATATAACGCATAACATAAGCTACAGAAGTATACAAATCTTCAAAATTAACAAAAGATGTTCTTAATTGCTCATGATTTGAATAAAGCATGAAGAAATACGTAACATGAAAATCTTAATTACAAATAATCTCACTTTACATTTAAAGCCTAACAAGCTCAAAATTTTCATTTAATAGAGAAAACTTATGCTAAACTAAGATTGCAATCACATCACATGAAAAAGCCACATCAAAACTGGTATAAAAGATAAACCAATTCAAACAAAAAAGGCAGATAAGGAACCCCCTCCCAAAGGGCAGTAAAACACATCATCTAATCAGAATAAGAATACAACTAAAAAAACATTAGTGATACACCTATCTATCTGTCTATCTGTATAGGCGGTGGTATGTGCCCAATCAAGCATGGTGCTTAAATCCCCATTTGGCATGGTTCGACCAATTCAACCACGGGTTCTTGCCCTCCACCACCTTCGTGTGTAAGAAATAATTCTTCAATTTACTTGAAGAATCTATGCCAAATGATAATATTATGATCCAAGAATTGCAAAATAATTTATACAACAAACACTTAGTGTTCAAACACAAAAGTCAAGTCAAACGAATAACCAATGAATTAAACAAATAACCAAGGTGATGTCCCAAAATTAGGATATTATTTAATAAAGGTTGTAGTTCTATTTATAGAGTAAGAATGTGAGTTTACAACAATAAAAAGAGAAAGAGAGAGAGGAGAGCTTTTGGGGCTCCCTCAACGGCTCCCTTAACTAGCCATTGGGGAGTCGTTGATAGCCCCTAACGGCTAGTTGGGGCTTGTAAACACCCCAAAATCCCTCGATTTCATGAAACAAATCCCTAGTTTACAAATCAACCCAAAGGGCCATTTTGAGTTTTGAAAACCCAAGAGCTTCCCAAAAGCCTGTAAATACTGTTGTGAAACCCCATATCCAATATAAGTCCTTTAAACTCGGGCTAAGCCCCATTTTTCCAAAAAGCCAAAGACGAACAGGTGAAGCAGGGAAGATGACACCTGATCGAGAAGTAGCCCAACAAGCAACTCACGAAGGCCAAATCAAAGGCAGCCTCAGAAATAGGTGCAGAAGCCCAAAAGCAGTAAAGGCCAGGGTCAAAAGACAAAAGGAAGGCCCAGGCCCGATGCAGAATGCAAGCTCGACACACCCAGAAGCCAAATCAAGCATCCCCATCCAAGCAGCATAAATCTCAGCTAGAAATGGCGAAATTAAGCAGAGACGGAGTCCAGAATGGCGAGATGGAGCCCGAACGACAAAGTTGGGGGAAAACCCAGCACCAGACGGAGCGCTGATGAAGCCAATGCCCACACAAAACGTCTGCTTCAAAAGGCCAATAAGGATCATCCAGAGAAAATTTGGATTGGATCTGGACCATAAATATCCAGATCTAGATCCAAATAGTGTTTGGATCGGACATGGATTCCACGATCCAAATCCAAGACCCATATCCAAGACCCACCTCATTTGCCTATAAATAGGAGTGATGGGGTCTCCAAGAGTTCACGTGAAATCCACTTGGAGGAGCTTGGAGGAGAGAGGGTATTAAGGTGAGTGGTTAGTGCTTTCTTAATTTTGTTTAGTGGGTTAATTATGGGCTTAAAGAGGGATTAGTGTGGGCTGCACCAGCTTGATTAAGGGCTGGATTTGCTTAAACAAGAAGGCTTTGGAGTGGCTGGTTTGAAGCTTGAGCACACCCCAACCGACCCTAAGAGGTAAGCTTGATTAACTCCCTAAACCCTTCTATCTCTAACCCTCTAAACCACCTTAAACCTACCCTAAATCAACACTACCTAATCCCCTACAACACCCCTAATCCCTAATTAAACCAACCTAACACCCTAACCGACTCAAACCCCTCACTCCCGTGCGCCCCTAGCACTACCCAAACCGCCTCCCATCCCCCCGGTTGTCCCGCGCGCACCGCACACGCCCTGCCCGCTTCTCGCTCCCGCTTTGCGCATGCGCCGCGTCCTCCCGCACCGCGCCCCTCCTGCACGCCCACCTGGCGCCTAGCGCTTGTCGCCCTGACTAGCTCCCGGCCACCCTGCTACACCTCTACCTTAGCCGACCTTCACCCCACCAACTCCAGCCACTACCTGCCACCACCTCAGCCTAAACTACCTCAGCCACTACCTGCCACCACCTCAACCTAAACTACCCCATACACCGCCCTACACTCCCACACCATCTATCCCCAACACCATCGCCTTACACTCCCCACTCCATACCATACCCCAGTCCTTTGCTGTGGCCTCTAGCCTAGCACCTCCCACATCATCCCCACATCACGGCCTCCCTTTTGTCATAACCCCACACCAGCCACCAACACCCGCAGCTCCCTTGCTTATCCCCCACTAAGACCCGCATCCACCTAACATTCGTGAGCCCTATCTCACAAGCCTCGAACTCACCAAGCTCAAGCTCGGCCGGCCACTTCACGCCTCAAGCTTCAAAGGGGACTCGTTCGTGGTTGTAAAGCGTACCAAAGCCCTTGTAGATTGGAGTAGATCAAACGTCCGGATCACTTATAAGTGTTTCAAATTCGGTATTTACATTACTCCTACATTCAATTCAATTAGGATACGGGGTTGTATTAACGGAGCGTGGTCTCCCCTCGGGATGTAATATGGATGCTTGATACATGAGACACACACGTGCACTTGAGCTTTAGCTCTTAATCTCGTACACCAAGCACCCACGTACATGATTGAGCCTTCGCTCTTACTCCAAAGACTCTAGTAAGAGCTGCGTGAGTTGTCTTTAAATTTACACACTACACCCACGCGTGCATTGAGCCTTTGCTCTTATCATATATATGTATTTCCATTCAGCTGGGTTGTTACTTTAAGTCGTGTGAATTGTCATTTAAAATTTCACACTCGCACCCAAAGACACTCGAGCTCTTGCTCAAGCACCTTCACGCACATTTTGGCCTCGGCAGCCACTAAGATATAGCCATATCTATATATTTTTGGCTGCGTGAGTTTTCCCTGTTCAGTTGTGTACGTCTTTCAATTTCGGGTTGTTAATTTTCAGTCGTGTGAGTTGCATTTCAATATATACACAACACACACGCACACGTTGACGACCTTCGGGCTCATATATATATATATATAAGTATCTCCCCGTTCCGCAAGTTAAATTTCAGTCGTGTGTGTGAGTTGTCTTTCAATTTATACACTACCCACACACGAACACGTTGGCGACCTTCGGGCCCATATATATATACGTATTTCCCATTTTCGCACTTTACATTTAAGTCGGGTGGCTTTACATTCAAGTCGTGTGAGTTGTCTTTCAATTTATACACAACACACGCACACATTGAGCCTTTCCGCTCTTAAGATATAGCTATATTTCCCTTCCGCAATTTTCCTTCAGCTATGTCTTTAAATTTTGGGTCTTAAGGTTCAGTTGTGTGAGTTGCATTGCATATCTGCCATACTCGAGATAGTGCGCATACTTGCATCAAACAAACCCTGAACAACCCGTGCAAACTCGCCAAGACTTGGGCACTTGATGCACACATTCCACGCCTAAGGAAATAAAAACTCAAAGACATAGGTACGTGCAAACCCCACATAAATAAAATCTGTAATTAGACAAACAACCCGATTAAATACTTTCATACATTTTTCAAAGATCATGCTTGTTCAAAATCGAGATTTCTAAAGCGTATAAACTGACCCTTGAACATCGGTTCAAGAAGGTTTGCGACGAAAAGAGCCCACTTGTCCACAATCGCCCCATAAAGTCAGATATTTCAAAACATATTTCGCTAGTTTGAGTAAGCTAGCTGGTATGCCCTTTTTAAAGCGACTTAGACATAAAAAAGGTTCACTTTAGGCCTAAGAACCCAAAGTGAAAATTTTCGCGTGTCTATAGATTTTGGCACGCCCGGTGGGACGTGGGTGTTAAAGAAAATCGATAAAAGCAAGCAAACTCTTGAAATTTTTTCCAAAAAAGTACTTTTTGCCTTTTGTGCATTTCATAGTTGGGTTTTGAAAAGCATCGGAGTCATGTTGAGTTCAGACTCCAACGAAGTGACCAGCTAGGTCTCGCGCACATCAAGTTCTCACTCTAAGAGATTTTCGAAAAATCGAAACAAAAGAGAGAAAATCGAGGATTTGAGAAGAGATTTTGAGGCCAAGATCGCTGCCCTTAGCCAAGAGGCTGAAGGAGCTGATTCGTGTTCGACACATGTCTAACCCATAAAGGCCAAAAAGAAATTTGAAAAATCTCGAAAGCACAAGGAGACCTCCGCTATGGAGGGCAACCAATACCACGAGTCCTTCACTCAAAAGGACCGTAAAGCCCTATAACAACTGCTGAAAGGGCAGAATAAAGAGAAAAAAACATACGCCCTGTCTGATTTCCTTCATTTGGATTATGAAACAGACAGTGACGATGAAATACCGAATTTCCATCGGTATGATGGCACGGGAGACCCTAGGTCTCACTTGCAACTTTTCTCTCGTCGAACCCACAAGAAAAATAAGGACTCGATGAAATGGGTGTATTGGTTTCTCCTTTCCCTCAAAGGCACATCTTCCAAATGGTTGGCTTCCTACGATCTAAGTCAGTTCGTGACTTTTGAAGAGTTAGCAAACTGCTTTATGCAAAGGTTTTCGCATAACGTAAAAGTCACGCCCACTTTAAATACTTTGAGGGATACGAAGCAAGGTATGAACGAAGATGTGCATGCATTTATGGTTCGATGGAGGTCCCTCCTTGGGCAAGTAAGAGAACCGATATCCGAAGGGTGTGCAGTAATGCTCATCCTGGATAATTTCAAAAATGAGTTAAAAACCCTTCTCTCCCTACACGAAATCTCGACTTTCTACAAGTTGATTAAAAAAGCATTCCTGTTTGAAACGAATTTTAAAAAAGGAATCTACGATCACTTGTGGAAGGGGAGTGTGGTTTCAAAAACCCGCTTGGAAAAACCTGGAACTTACGGGTTACCCACCATGGACAAAGGGGCAAAACCCCACAAAGTTGCAAACGTCCGAGTGGATCCAAGCCCGACGAGCACTTCTAAAAATTTTGAGAGTTTTGAAAATAAAAAAGACAAAAAAATACAAAACCCTTTTGAAAAACGGGAGTATACTCCACTAGGGCAACCTGTGTCGGAGGTCCTGGACCTCCTACTTGCCCAAGGAATGATCGAACTCCCTGAAATTCTCGAGGGAACCACTTCCAAAGGGAGGTTTTAAATCGATTTTGCAAGTATCATCGGCTCAAAGGCCATGATACAAAGCAATGTTTTTCCTTACTCAACAAGATTGAGAACTTGATAGAGCAGGGTCGGCTCCAGGTCAATGAGGAACCAGAGCCTGCCTAAGCTATTTTCAAAGAACCCTTCCCTAACCACGCAAGTACCAGTGGGAAGGGCAAAAAAGTATGTGCTGTAACGATTTCAAAGAGTCTAGCACATGCATATTATTCTGGGTTTTTTACTTGTGCACCATCTCTCATCCTTCATAGGAAAATCGCCCAAGTAGTGATCCGGGGAGTGCCAAAAGGCCCACCCCCGATTAAACTTGTTTTACAAATCCAAGGTGCTTCAAAGCACACGAGTAGAGCCATGATAGGCACGAGCCCTAGGCTGATTGTGGGGGAAGTGGCTAGGTTCGGAAGGATCTATCAACCCCCACATCTACAAAGTGCTAAAAAAGTGGTCAGTGTTCTTGGCCCTTCAAAAGCATGGATTCCTAGGATCTCGCCAAAAATGGATAAAGGCAAAGTTGTTTTAACCTTGTATGATTTTGAAAATCATCTTTCAAAGATTCCAATTAACATGTTCATCCTAGAGCTGATACAAACCTCGCCTAGGCATAAACTTGTTTTAGAGAAAATTCTAGAAAGAGCCAAGGTTAGCTCAAACATAACCCCAGAGTCCTTGTTAACCCAAGTGGCGTCTATTGGTACAAAAATGCCCATCGTGTTCTCGGAAGAGGATATCGAAAGACCATATGAATCCCACAACCAGACCTTGCATATCGAGGTGGTATTGAATCACCATTCTCTGGACAGGTGCCTAGTTGATGGGGAGGAGGTCTCAATATCCTTCCGCTCCACGTGGCGTATCAAATCGGAGTCACCTTGACCTTCGTGAACCCAAGCCCCATCGTAATCACTGGATACGATGGGAATGCGTTTAGACCCTTAGGAGCCATAGAATTACCCATGGACACGGGGGAGATAGCTCACATGGGGGTGTTTTATGTCTTGGACATCCACCCCCACTACAACCTATTGCTAGGGAGGCCTTTGATACACAGCCTGCGAGCTGTACCATCCACCTTCCATAGGTGTGTCAAAATCCCCTTCGAGGATCAAGTCGTGGTAATTCTAGGTGAGAGGCATCCTCAGCTTCAGGGAATACAAAATTTCTCATTATTGTCAAGTTCTCAAGCCTACGAGGCCAACCTGGGGCAAGTCTTGGTCGAGCCACCCAAGCTCGTCCTTCCAAAGCCTAGGAAGGTATTGTGTATCAAGGGATAGCTCAAGGCTTACCCACTCAAACCTAACCATCCTAGGTAAGGCCAAGAGTCGCCTATTCCAAAAACCCCTAGACAAAAGGCCATACGAGCATAACATGGATGATAACAAGTTCCAAAACCACGAATTATATCAAAACTTTTCAAAAAATAAAAAATCGTGGAACATGCTATTGAACATAGGATATATGCCCTACCAAAGTCTAGGGGCACAAAGCCAAGGTCTCCTCGAGCCCATACTGCCCAGAGCCAACCCAAGCCGATATGAGATCGGCTATGCTCCCAAAATACCACCAGAACCACCACCTATGACCACCTGGGTCAAGGGTGCCCTAGAGCCTAGTGAAGCAGAAACCTACGATTTAGACCTCTTGTTTAGAGTCTAACTTGTGGCGTTTTCCTTTGTAGGTATGATGGAAGATCCTTTCTTAAACCAAAAATCAAAAAAATTGAAAAACCTTGAAATTCAAAAATAATTTGGAAAACCTCAAAAAATAAAAACATTAGAAATTTGTGCAAAAACCAAAAAAACTGTTGTTTGTATAGCTCCAAGTGTCTTCGCTTTACAAAAATCTAAAAAAATAAAAAATTTAGAAATCTCCAAAAACAAAATCCTGTATATACCAGCTCCTGGTAAAAATTTGAAAAAAGCCAAAGATTTCGAAAAGAAAGTTGTCTTCATGACAAGACCAAAAGCTTCGAAATCCGTTGAAATTCCAAGTAAAAAACCAGGTGTTTTCAAAACCCATGCATCGAGTTCAAATTCCCTAGGATTCAATATTCTCGAGAATGATCGAAGCACGGAAGAAGATCCCCTTCTCCTTGAGGAGGATTCAACTTCCGAGTTCCTTGAGTTTCATAAAATTCTCGATTTTGAAAAACCTTCGAATTCTGTAGGAGGGGATTTCATAGAGATCAACCTAGGGAGTGAAACAAAGCCCAAACACATTAAGATAGGCTAATGTTTGCATGAGTGTAAACACCCCAAAATCCCACGATTTTCCCAAAACACCTGGTTTTGCAAAAGCAGCCTAAAGGGCTATTTTGAGTTTGGAAACCCAGGAGCCTTCCAGGCAACCCTGTACATATGTTAAAACTATATATGTTTTAAAATATGTATTATATAGTTTTAAAACCTTAGAAAGGTGTTTTGAAACCCCGGAAAGCAACTTGGCCTGACAAAAGCAGGACTAGAGGAGTGAAAGAGAGCTCGGAACCGGAGCATATGTCGAGCCCGACACATCAACTCTCGTATCAGATTCATCCCCAGAATTTCGGACATCCAAGCCCCTGTTATCAACAAATTGTTTGTAATGATCTCCGGAAGGTGAAAAGAGAAGCGGACGACAATGTTGGCGAAGACCCAACGCAAGACAGAGTACTGATGCTGTCAGGTCCCGCACAAACCGTTCGTTTTGAACATACCATGAAGGAGTCAGAAATCATATTTGGATCGGATCTGGATCATATATATCCAGATCTAAATCTAAACATGTATATGGATTTGGATCCGAAGATCCAATCCAATATCCACATCCATGGCCCACATCACCTTCTCATAAACGGAGGTGGGGCCCACAAGAAATTCACGTGAAAAGCTTGGGTATGAGAGAGAATGGGGGGATAAAATATGAGTGAAAATGTGATACGCTTGACTTTTGTGTCAAGTTTTGGGTTAATCATGTGGGTTATCCTAATGAGTGTGGGTTTATGCTTGTATGCACCTACACCTAACCTAGGGCTGCACCAATTTGCTGCAACTAGGTCCATGGGTCGAAGGCAAAGGGATGCTTCTACACTTAACCCTAAGCTAACCCACCTTACCTAGCCATTTCCCCCTAAACCCGACCTAATCCTAGCCTAATCACCTAACCCACTTCCTTAATCCTTTCCTAAACCTAGCCTAATCCCCCTAACCTCACCCTAATCCTAGCCTAAACACCTAACCCACTTCACTAAACCTCACCCTAAGCCCAACCCACCTAGCTAAGCCCTAAACCACTAAACCAGCCCACCTAAATGCCTAGCACACCATATCCCCAAACCACCCAAGACAAATATCTGGTCCACCTAAATATCTAGCACTCCATACCCCCAAACCACCACCACCACCTAACCAGCCCAATCAACTCCCCAATACCAGCCCAGCCACCGACCCCACTAAGCCTATAAATACCCCTCCCATGCATGCGGGTGAGGGATCCTTGGCTCTAAAAAATCTGGGATTTTCTCCCCCCTCTTGGAACCCGCCACCTCCCCCCTTCGGCCAGCACCACTCCACGTCACCTCCACCCTTCGGCCAGCACCACTTCACTCCACCTTCCACCTGCTGCACCCGGTCAAGACCTCACCTGTCGCCTCTTCCTCACCCATTCGGCCAGCCTTCTTCCACGGTTTCCCTTAGGTAAGCCTCACCTCTCACTCTCCCCTCCTTCTCCTCCATCTCAACCCCTAGGTTGTCTCCACCAGCACCTCCACCTTCTCTCGCCACCCCACAAAACCTGTCGCTCCATCACCCGACTGCCCCCAACATCTCCCATACACCCGGCCAGCATTTGCACCACCTGCCCCTCCTCTCTCAGCTAGCCACACCTTACACCCACCTTACCTCTCCCTAAGACCTGTCCCACCCCTTAGCGACACACCCTAGTTCCACTTACCTCCCCTAAGTACTTCCAGCCCAGCCAAGACAACACTCCATCCTCTCGGCCAGGACCTGCACCTTTATCCTCCGGCCAGCACACCCACCTGCCGCGCCCATCCAAGGAGCTCCCTCTTGCAGCCCAAGGCGACTCACTAGGCCCAAGTGCAAGCAAGTCACACCCGGACCAGCTATACGTAAGTGCCTAACTCGGTCCTTGTTATAGACTTGCTTATGCTTAATTAAATTTGATACGGGGTTGTAATAATGGAGCGTTGTCTCCCCCCGCTTGTAATAATGTGGTTTGGCACACCCACACACACGTGCACTTGAGCCTATTCCGCTCTTAGCTGCACACGATTATAGCACACACACGGGCCTAATCAGCCCTTAAGATATAGCTATACTTATACGATTTAAGTTGCGTGGGTTTTATTTAAGTTGTGTGTGTTGTCTTTCAATTTCTACACTCACATACATTGAGCTTTCGCTCTTATTTTCAAGACCCTAGTAAGGGCCTATTGCAATTTCGTTTTGGGGTGTTTTCATTCATGTCGTGTGCGTAGTATTTCAATTCTACACTCACACACATTGAGCTTTCGCTCTTACTCCCAAGACCTTAGTCAAGGCCTATTGCAATTATATTTGGGTTTCATTACATGTCGTGTGCGTAGTATTTCAATTCTACACTCACACACATTGAGCTTTCGCTCTTACTCCCATGACCTTAGTCAAGGCCATATTGCAATTATATTTGGGTTTCATTTACAAGTCGTGTGAGTTGTCTTTCAATATACACACAACACCCACGCACACGTTGGCGACCTTCGGGCCCATATATATTATAAGTTTCCCTTCGGCTATGTCTTTAAGATTTGGGTTTTAAGGTTCAGCAGTGTGCGTAGTCTTTACATATATACACGACACACTTGCACAATTGAGCCTTTCCGCTCTTAAGATATAGCCATATTTCCCTTTTGTAATTTCCCTTTTGCAAATTTACATTAAGTCATTTCCCTTCCGCATTGTCTTTCAATTCGGGTTTTCCCTTTGGAGTTGTGTAAGTTTGCATTGCATATACGCCATACCACGAGTTAGGACACATATTGCATCAAAGCAAACCCCATACTCCCGCTCAAAATCGCCCAACTTAGGTCACTTGTACACACACACACCTAGTTGGCCCGAAAAGAGATAAAAAGAAAGACATAGGCACGTGCAAATCCACGTGAAAATAAAATTTGAAACCATACAAATCAGCCCAATCGAACACTTCAAACATTTTCCCTAGGTTATCATGTTTAAAACTCGATTTTCTAAGCGTACAGATTGACTCTTGCGCATCGGTGCAAGAAGGTCTGCGACGAAAAGAGCTTGCTTGCTTACAATAGCCCCGATAGAAGTCAGATTTCAAAAAACTTTCTTCGCTAGCTTAAGCAAGCTAGTTGGCACGCCTTTTTGCTAAAATATGACTTAGACACACAAAAAGATTCTCTTCAGGCCTAAGAACCAGAGGTGAGGATTTTCAGTGTCTACAATGAGCATGAAAAATCATCATTCATTGCATTTTTGAAAACCTATATAGATGTGTTTGCATGGATGTATGAAGACATGCCGGGTATAGACCCAAGAGTTGTAGAGGATTGTCTTCCCCTAGATTCAGATTCGAAACCCATAAAGCAAAAGCTTAAAAAGATTCATCCGAACGTACATACGCAAGTTAAAGAGGGTTTGGAAGATTTGCTAAAGGCCAATTTTATAAAACCCATTGCGTATTCTGATTGGTTGTCAAATATTGTTGTAGTTTGAAAAACCAATGGGAAAATTCGAATATGCATCGATTTTTGAAACCTGAATAAAGCCACTCCAAAGGATAACTTTCCTTTACCAAACATTGATTTGATAGTCGATAGCACTTCAAATCATGAAATGTTTTCATTCATGGATGGCTATTCAGGATATAACCAAATCAAATTAGCCCCGAGAGATCAGGTTAAAACTGCTTTCACAACCCCCTGGGGCACGTACTGCTATACAGTCATGCCCTTTGGTTTGAAAAATGCTGGCGCTACCTACCAAAGAGCTATGACTACGATCTTTCACGATCAAATTCATGAGCTCGTAGAGGTATATGTGGATGATCTCTTGGCTAAATCTAAAACTCGATACACTCATATCGAATGCTTACAAATTTTTTTTGAAAGGCTTAGGCTTTACAAAGTAAAGCTAAACCCTCAAAAGTGTGTGTTCGGAGTCGAATCTGGTAAGCTCTTAGGCTTTATGGTAAGCCAAAGGGGCATTGAAGTCGACCCCTCTAAGTGTAGAGCCATCATAGACATGTCTCCACCCTCCAATCTTACGCAAATCCGTAGCCTCCAAGGTCGCCTCCAATCAATTCGCAAGTTTATTTCAAACCTCGCAACAAGATGCGAACCCTTCAACAAACTTTTAAGAAAAGGGGTGAAATTCGTATGGAACGATGATTGCCAAAAAGCTTTCGAAAGACTAAAAGCGTATTTGGTTAATCCTCCTGTTTTAAACCCTCCAAAGCAGGGAAAACCTCTTTTACTTTACATTTCTGTGCATGCGAATGCTTTGGGTGCATTGTTAACTCAATATGAGGATGATACCCATAAAGAGTATGCCATCTACTATATTTCGAAAACTCTATTGGCTTATTAACGAAATTATCAAGCTATGGAGAAGACTTGCTTGGCCTTGGTGTGGGCCTGCCAGAAATTTCGACACTACTTCCTAGATCGTGAGATCTGGATAGTGTCTAGGCTTGATCCCATCAAGCATCTATTTGAAAAACCTATCCTCACGGGTAGGCTGGGTAAATGGCAGCTCCTCTTGATGGAGTATGACCTGAAATTCCACCATCAAACATCCATCAAAGGCCAAGCCCTAGCCGACTATGTGGCCGACTTCCCCTTGGAAGATGTGTATCCCACACTTGATAAAATGCCCGATGAAGGCATATTTCAAAACCAATTTCAAAATCACATTTTATCAAGTTGCTCCAACGAAAACCAAGTGTGGAAAATACACTTCGACGGGGCACGAAACCAAAGAGGGGCTGGGGCCGACATCGTCCTCATATCCCTTGAAAAGGGAGAAATACCCATAGCCATTCGCCTAGATTTCGAGTGTTCCAACAAGATAGCCGAGTATGAAGCACTCATACAAGGCTTAAAAATTTTGAAAACTCTAGGGGCATCATGTATTGAAGTCTTTGGAGATTCTTTACTTGTCATAAACCAAGTGTTAAAGATTTGGCAAGTTAAAAACGAAAAACTTCTTCCATACAACGAGTTAGCCACCAAGCTGGTCAAGTCGTTCAAATCGTGTACACTTACTCACGTAGGAAGAGAGGATAATGGTGTAGCCGATGCCCTCTCATCCTTGGGCTCAGCCCTAAGGGTTGATTCCACTCTGGGAACCAGACCCTTAGAAATATGGCATTCGCCCACTCCATCCACACACGATCTTGAGATTTGCCAAAACAACCAAACTGATACTGAAAAACCTTGGTTTCAAGACATAAAAAGTTTCTTAGAAAATGGAGGATTTTCAGAACACTTTTCGTCTAAAGACAGCTTTTATACGAAGAATTTTAACCCGGTATTCGATTTTGGGAGGGGTTCTTTACAAAAAAAGTTTCACTGGCATCTTATTAAGGTGTGTCGACCGAGAGGAGGCTAGGATAATAATGCATGAATTCCACGATGGAGAATGTGGAGGGCATGTAAATGTCAATATGATGGCAATGAAAATACTTAGAGTGGGTTATTTTTGGTCCACCTTAAAGCAGGATTGCCATGACCATGTTAGGAAGTGTCATCCATGTCAAGTGCATGGACACACCATCCATATCCCATCATCCTCATTGCATTCCGTGGTCAACCCCTGGCCATTCACCATGTGGGTGTTTGACATCATAGGACCAATATTTCCTCATGCATCAAATGGGCATAGGTTCATACTCACAGCCATCGAATATTTTTCCAAATGGGTTGAAGCTACCTCCCTGACCAATGTTCAGGGGCAGCATGTAGTGGCGTTCATTAGGAAAAACATTCTGGCTCGCTTTGGGGTTCCAAAGGATTTAGTGTCCGACAATGGTACCCCCTTCAAAAACGAGAGGATGGTCAAGTTATGTAACACGTATGGCATAACTCACCACTTCTCATCGCCCTACTACCCTCAAGGCAACGACCAAGCCGAAGCCACCAATAAGACTCTCATAAGCATTATTGAGAAAACTTTAGACAAGGGTAGGACATGGCATGAGAAGCTGGATGAAGCCTTATGGGCTTATAGGACTTCCATCCGAACTCCCACAAATGCCACGCTATTTGAGTTGGTCTATGGCACAAACGCCATTCTCCCCATTCATACCAAAATTCATTCATTTCATACATCCATTGCACTCGACCTTCCCCTAGAGACGCTACAACATGCTAGAATGGCCGAACTTGACTTATTAGATGAGCGAAGGCTCCTTGCCATGGATCATGCACATGCATACCGACAAAGGGTAGCCCGACACTATGAGAAGCATATGAGACCTCGCCACTTCAAAGTGGGAGATGTGCTCAAAATTGTCCAATATCGTGGCCCACATCCACTTGGAAAGTGGCGGCCCAAGTGGGATGGCCCTTATGTTATACGTGAAACCACCACGAACAATGCATATAGGCTAATCGATATTGAGGGTAGGAACTTAGTCGATCCTATGAATGCTCAATTTTTGAAAAACTACTATGTGAAGGGTCTAAGCTAAGCCCTATTTTGAAAATAGTTTTGAAAACCTCCTTTTGAAACTTCGTGAGTGAGGATCAAAGCAAATCGTGCAACCCTGAATGAGAGACTCGATTGCTTGTGAAAAAGCGGAGTTTTCCAAAACCAATGGGTTACATTTCAAAAATCCTTCTTACAAACGAAGGCCTTGTTCAAAATAGCAAGATAAAGTAGTATGTGCTATTTCTAAATAGGCCAATTTGGGATGAAACGAGTGGATCCTTAGGATAAGTCCTTTCCCGTTTCTCTTCTCTTTCCCAAAAGGAAAACTTAGCCAAAAAGAAAAAGGAAAATCCCTGCAAAGTTTCTTTTCCAAAAGAAAGTTGAAACAAAAGAAAAATCGTGTATTCTATGGAAAAGAGGGAATAAAGAAAAAATACTCCCAAAGGGAGACCTTCTACGAAGAACAGAAAAAAAGGCCAAAAAGCTCAAAAAAAGCAGTTTTTCGCCTCTATGCCTCAAACCACGAGACACTCCAGAAGGGACCGTGGTAAACTCTTTCCCATCCCTGCGACTTATTCCAAGGTGAAGAAAGGTTCATTCTAGGGAATCCTAAAGTAAAAATAGATTTGCTTACTTGAATCTCATCTTGTTTGAGAATTAGACGTCTAAGTAAGGCGTAGAAATTTTGAAATATGGCTTGATCTTCGAATAAAACCTCCGCTAGATTAGCGAGTGTCAAGAATCAAGTAAAGGGAAAACATGAAAAGCTGAAGTTCTTAGGATTGAAGCTAAAAGGAACTTTCCTCTTTCAAAAACGAGTTTAGAAAAGCCTCGAACATCGAGCAACATAAGACCAGCTCACTGGGTGCAGCAGGTCTTCATAAGACTCCCAAGTTCGGCTATTACATTAAGTCTCTAGGAGACCATACTTCCTAGCATATCATCCCATGCCACTCATCCATATTCACGCATGGACACTTGCATCAATCCCATTTAGGACTAGAACCACATAGGTAAGTCTCCTTTGGCGAAAATCTCCTCCTACCAAGCTTAAAGAAAATGCTTTTCTCAAAACTGGGACGATCCCATATCCTCGAGAACAAATCTCGAGAGAAAGCAAATAGGGGTGTTGTCGTCTTTGCCATTATCCAAATCCATTTGGATAATGCCAAAGAGGGGCATCTGTAAACACCCCAAAATCCCCCGATTTCATGAAACAAATCCCTAGTTTACAAATCAACCCAAAGGGTCATTTTGAGTTTTGAAAACCCAGGAGCTTCCCAAAAGCCTGTAAATACTGTTGTGAAACCCCATATCCAATATGAGTCCTTTAAACTCGGGCTAAGCTCCATTTTTCCAAAAAGCCAAAGACGAACAGGTGAAACAGGGAAGACGACACCTGATCGAGAAGTAGCCCAATAAGTAGCTCACGAAGGCCAAATCAAAGGCAGCCTCAGAAACAAGTGCAGAAGCCAAATGCAAAAGAAAGGCCCAGGCCCGATGCAGAATGCAAGCCCGACACACCCAGAAGCCAAATCAAGCATCCCCATCCAAGCAACATGAATCTGAGCCAGAAATGGTGAAATTAAGCAGAGACGAAGTCCAGAATGGCGAGATGGAGCCCGAATGACAAAGTTGGGGGAAAACCCAGCACCAGACGGAGCGCTGATGAAGCCAGTGTCCGCACAAAACGTCCGCCTCAAAAAGCCAAGAAGGACCATCCAGAGAAAATTTGGATTGGATTTGGAACATAAATATCCAAATCCATATCCAGATAGTGTTTGGATTTGGATTAGATCCAAATAGTGTTTGGATTGGATCAGATCCGAACCAAAATATCTAGATCCAGATCTATAAAAATGTTGGATTTGGATTGGATATGGATCTCAAAATATCTAAGATCCAAGATCCAGATCCAAATAGTGTTTGGATCGGACATGGATTCTACGATCCAAACCCAAGAACTATATCCAAGACCCACCTCATTTGCCTATAAATAGGAGTGAGGGGGTCCCCAAGAGTTCACGTGAAATCCACTTGGAGGAGCTTGGAGGAGAGAGAGGGTATTAAGGTGAGTGCTTAGTGCTTTCTTAATTTTGTTTAGTGGGTTAATTATGGGCTTAAAGAGGGATTATTGTGGGCTGCACCACCTTGATTAAGGGCTGGATTTGCTTAAACAAGAAGGCTTTGGAGTGGTTGGTTTGAAGCTTGAGCACACCCCAACCGACCCTAAGAGGTAAGCTTAATTAACTCCCTAAACCCTTCTATCTCTAACCCTCTAAACCACCTTAAACCTACCCTAAATCAACACTACCTAATCCCCTACAACACCTCTAATCCCCAACTAAACCAACCTAACACCCTAACCGACTCAAACCCCTCACTCCCGTGCGCTCCTAGCAGTACCCAAATAGCCTCCCATTCCCCCGGTTGTCCCGCGCGCATCGCTCGTGCCCCGCTCCCGCTCCCGCTCTGCGCACGCGCCGCTTGCCTCCTGCGCACCCACCTGGCGCCTAGCGCCTATCGCCTCGACTAGCCCCCGGCCACCCTGCTACACCTCTACCTTAGTCGACCTTCACCCCACCAACTCCATCGACTCCAGCCACTACCTGCCACCACCTCAGCCTAAACTACCCCAGCCACTACCTGCCACCACCTCAGCCTAAACTACCCCATACACCGCCCTACACTCCCACACCATCTATCCCCAACACCACCGCCTTACACTCCCCACTCCATACCATACCCCTGTCCTTTGTCGTGGCCTCTAGCCTAGCACCTCCCATATCATCCCCACATCACGACCTCCCTTTTGTCATAACCCCACACCAGCCACCAACACCTGCAGCTCCCTTGCCTATCCCCCACTAAGACCCGCATCCACCTAACATCCGTGAGCCCTATCTCACAAGCCTCGAACTCACCAAGCTCAAGCTCGATCGGCCACTTCACGCCTCAAGCTTCAAAGGGGACCCGTCCGTGGTTGTAAAGTGTACCAAAGCCCTTGTAGATTGGAATAGATCAAACGTCCGGATCACTTGTAAGTGTTTCAAATTCGGTATTTACATTACTCCTTCTACATTCAATTCAATTAGGATACAGGGTTGTATTAACGGAGCGTGGTCTCCCCTCGGGATGTAATATGGATGCTTGATATACGAGACACAAGTGTACTTGAGCTTTATCTCTTAATCTCATACACCAAGCACCCACGTACACGATTGAGCCTTCGCTCTTACTCCAAAGACTTCTAGTAAGAGCTGCGTGAGTTGTCTTTAAATTCACACACTACACCCACATGTGCAATTGACAACATGAAAAGAGTGACAATTTTCATTAAAAAACTCTGCACACTTCAAATTTACTTTCTAAATTACCTCTCTAAAAGTCATAGTTGATTTAATACCTTGTTCAACTCTAGAAGTAGTACGTTGAGGAAACAATGAATGTATTTCACCGTCTCTAAAACCTCCTCTATTACTCCTAGCAACCATCGAGGGAAGAGGGTCCTTTACAGTGCAACAAGAACCAACTCTGTTGCTACTATCACCAGAACCTACATTTTTTTCTTTATCTTGCCTTTTCCCGTTCTCCTCAACTGTCTCTTCCTCCTCTCTAGCCATAACATTAATTTCTTCTCGAGAAACATCTTGAGAAATATCACAACTACCTATTTCTGATCTTTATCTTTATCATAATCTCTTCCTTTCCATTATGAGCTGCAAAACATGTTGAATTTTATACTTCATACTATCACACACCCGACGACAAACACTTGCATCCTTTTTAGTTCTTGCAAGATGTTTTATATGGAAAATACCTTCATGCGGAAAATACCTCCATGCGGAAAATACCTCCATGCTTAACCTCATTACAAAACATACACTTATTCAAAAGTCTATTACTTTGATACACTGGAAAATACCTCCATGCGGAAAATACCTCCATGCTTAACCTCATTACAAAACATACACTTATTCAAAAGTCTATTACTTTGATACACCGGAGTACAATACTTACACCTTGTATCGCCTCATTCTAACACCATCAAGCCATGCAAAGATAAACCACAATAAGAGCAATATTTTATGAAAGTCCCAAAATTTTCAAGTGAAAAATTGGGTTACAAAAGAGTAGGGATAAAAAAAAGGAGTATGTCATGGATTTGAGAAAAACTCTATGGATTTTTAAGGGTTTGAGACCAAAAACATGTTATTTCTCCACAAAAATTGAGTAAATGGAATATATGAAAATCGTTTGGGAGCAAGGTAAGGAGTAAGGAAAGGTTTGAGAGCAAGTAAAACAAAAAAAAACTTTGAGTTTCTTGGGTTTTATATCCTGTAAATTAACATCGACTCGTACGATACAGATTTATAAATTACAAAGACTATAATATACAATAACTCATACCATGTCGTACGATACGGTACAAGTTTACAACATGATTTCTATAATATGTCTATGTTTTTGTACAAGATTTTTTGTGTAAAATTTCTTTTGTTTTCAAATAATTTTGAAATTCTTTTGATATATATTCGCCATCGGAATCCGATCTCAAAATCTTAAAAGTAGTGTCGAATTGATTTCTAATCATGTTGTGAAATATCGAAAAGTTTCTAAAGACTTCAAATTTATATTTCAAAGATATATCAAAGTATATCTACAAAAATCATCTATGAAAGTCACATAATATCCCACTCCTCTTTTATATACAATAGAAGTTGGTCCCCAAATATCGGAATGCACCAACTCAAAAGGCTTATTTGAAATAAATTTTCTTTTACCGAAGAGTATATGATGCAACTTTTCAAGAATATACTCTTTGCAAGCAAAATCTTGAACTTTATTATTTTTCAGCAATGGATGGTTACACAATTTTTTCATATCAAAGTGACCCAATCTTTCATGCTAAAGAGTTGGGTCATTGAGTACTTTGAAACTTAAGGAACAAAAAGTATCTTAAGATTTAGTTTTGGTATAAAACTCACTTTGGGTACTTTGAAATCTTTATTTTCAAAACTTTTAATTTCCTTACTTGAAGTCTTGTACCATCAGCTGTAAAAATATGCTTACTAAAACTGTTTTGGGAAGTATTTTTCAAAAATTCTCTTTGTGTGTGATGTGCACAAATGCACCAAAATATAAAAACTAAGATATATCTTGAGAAATTATTGATAGCACGTTTTTGGATATGCTTGCCTTTTCTTTGTGTCTCTTCTATTTATGCCTTAATGTTAGAAGGTAGTGTTCTTTCATTTTTATCCTTCAAGACGATCACATTATCATTTTTCTTCATCAAAATTGGGCAAGTGATCTTGATGTGCTCATTCTCTTTGTAATAGTGGCAAATGATACTTTTGTTGGGTTATGGAACCGTGGGTCTCATGTAGGTAGTTCTTGGTTTTCTTTTAATATTCTTGACATATGGTTGTTACCACTTCATTTTTGCTTTCCATTGTTTACAAATGCGAGTTTTGAGGATTACCTCAACCTTGAAATGATGAAAACAAGAAGACACGGTTTTTCCAAACTCGCTTCATGTCAGATATGTTTTTTTAGTGCAACTGTGTCCGATGATTTACTTTCGAGTAGGCTCTGATACCATGTAAAAAATACCTTTTTAATTGACTTGGAGAGTACACCAAATGATAATATCATGATATAAGAATCGCCAAACAATCAATACACCAAACACTTATATTCAAATACACAAGTTAAGTCAAATGAATAATCAATGAATCAAACAAATAACATGTTGTCCCAAAAATAAGATATTATTTAACGAAGGTTGTGGCTCAATTTATAGAGTAAGAATGACAATTTACAACATCAAGAAGAGAAAGAGAGAGAGAGAGAGAGAGGAGAGTTGTTGGTGCTCACTAGCCGTTGGGTGCCAACAGTTGGCCCCAATGTTATAAATATCGTATTGTATTATATGATACGTGATATAGGTGTATCGGTATCTGAATCGATGCGATTCAGGTATATGTATGTCAACATATCATATGATATATTACGATATAGGTATTGTATCGTACAATACATCCCATATCGCATGATAGAGGATATTATGATACATGATTTTTTTATGATTTTTTAAAATATTTTAATGTACCATATCGTACGACATGGTACTATTATCGAGTATCGATGCTCTATACGATATGGGTACCGATACACTAATTATAATATTGGTTGGCCCCCAACGACTAGTTGGGGCCAACAGTCACTTGGTTAGGACCCTAGTGGCCGGACTAGATAGAGTGAGATCAACCGGCCTTAGTGACCCGTTTCCTATTACATTTTAATGCTCCCAAAAAATCACTTTCTATCGACCAAAAAAATGATCACCCTACCACCAAAACCATCTAAAAAACCAAAAGACCAACTATTATATAATTATTTAGGTCTTTTAGGTGGTTTCAATGATGACAGTGATGGTTTTGATGGGTGGATGGTGGTTTTGAATATTGAAGTAGTGAAAGGTGGTAGAAGGCGGAGGTCGATGGTTGAAATGGTGAAACCATGTGAAGCAAGAGATTGAGCATGAGCATCAACCACTACCTCTATGTGATGCGGGATAAAACTAACATGGAGTAGCTTTTCATGTCACAAGAGCAGAGAAACCTGAGATTAGGAACTGAAGTTAGTACTAACAAGAAGAGGAGTATGAGGAAACACACACTTATCTATGGCAGGCCTGAAATGATTGGCTGATATTGTTGTGTCATTGTGTGGGAGATTGGAATATAATGACCAACTCTTGTTGGCATTGGCCCAAGAGAAGAGGAGCTAGGGATTTAGGAATTTAGGGCAATAATTGTAGTAATAATAATAAGAAAAAGAATGACTTACCTGAGACTGGCCTAGAATGAGAAAAGGGAGGGTGCTAGTGCTGATGTATGGGGCTTGTGGGGTCGGGGAGTCTTAGAGAGAACAAATGTTGTTGCAAGAGGAGAAGCCAAGTCTCTAGTGTCTAGCAGTATTACATAGGAGCACTACTATGTTCCTTTTTATTTAAAGAAAGACAGTTTTTAACCCTAAAGTTTAAATTCATTTACCAAATAAAATAGTGTGCAGTACATTCTATATAGGGTTGTGTTTCATGGTGCAAGTTATATAGTGTACTTAGGCACACTAACTGTGTTTCCTGCTATATAAGAATGCTATATGATGCTCTAATGCTGTAGCAAGCTACATTGCGTAAATAGCGAGCTATGCGGTGGGCTATTAACAATATTGATAAAAATGATCATAGGTGGAGTTTATCTTTAGGGATGATGTTTATCTTTAAGCGTCCGTATGAACCTTGAATTTCCATATACCATCACTCTATAAATATGGATGATCTACATATAAAAATGATCACCATGGAAATTACAATAGCCTTAGTTTATTGAAGTCTCTCATCTCTAGGGTTTTCTTCAATTCTACTCATCCCCTTACCGTTCTCATCCTGGGCATTAGCCTCTTCTTTTATTTGTAATCTTCCGCTGTTGCCATGTTGCAAGAAATCCCGTTCTAGTTAGCTTTGGTTGCAACCAATGACCCATTTTACATGCAGCCAGTCCAACCGACTGCATTTTGCCAACACCATGAACCACCATCCGCTAACCAGCACCCTCGTCTCTATTTAAGCCTGAGCTGTCTCCTCCAGCCACTTTGTGTGGATTGACCTTCGTTAGGAAGCCCTCCTACTCAATACCCTGGCCACCATCCCTTTCTCTTGAGAACTTTTAGAACTTAACCCAATTTGTCAAAAATGTTCCCTTGCATGTCGGAAAACCTAGCTGCCAAGAATGGCAGCATTGTCACTACCTTGCTCCTGATTGTCCAACCCGACCACTTCCAAACTCTGCCATCTTGCTTCGCTGGATCCTGGATCCTTAATCACATAGAAGCCTACTTGCACACAAAAGTCTCTCCACCTTCCAACGCCTTCTTTGTTAAGGACTCTCCCTTCGATCACCTCCCTCCAACTGCAACTTTCCACCCTTGAACCTTCATCCTCCCCTAGTTGGGCACCTAAAATCCTCTATCCTCGCCAGATTTTCACCACCGTCAACCGTTCGTTCTGGCTATCAAGTTTAATTATAGAAACCCTAGTCGAAGAAGTCAATAGATATATCATTGATTGTATAGATAAATTGGTCCATGATAAGAGTTGATCAAATGCTTTATATTACGAGACGAAGATCTATGATAATTCTCTTGACTTGATGGGCTTGCTTGTAGCCATTTACAACCGTATTTGTTAAAGATAGAATTCAGGTCCCAAACTGGACACGTCTTACTACTTTGGTCTCTTTATTCCTTATGTTTTAACTGTAATACATCATTAGTAACAGGAGTAGATTAGTCTTTCAAGTTAAAAGGTACTTATAAATAAGAGATTAGGGTTTATGATAGTTATGCTGGTGAGAGAAAGAAACACAGGCAACCGATTGTGGCATCCTCTGCATGGCCTAGGCAGACTGGATGGTATGTCTCCAATCTGCCACATCTTGTAAGTATGTTATTTTGTTAATTTATATCGCAAGAAGACGTGTGTGACCGCACAAGGAACGTGTGCAGAAAATTTCAGAAGTGTCTGCACAAGGTTAGTGTGCAGATTTTTTTTAGATTAGATATTTACTGAATAGTACAACTTCAATACTGCAAAGTGTTTGAAATAGGCCATCCTTCATAATACCCATGTGATTGATTAAGGTGGAAACAGAAGTAGACTATGATTAGTTGGTTGAGAATGATCACCTTGTTTACTAGAGGTAAAGCCCCCATCACCCAACAACTGTCAGGAGAGTCAAACCAGGAATATGCAGACTTTTCATCCAAGTTACACCTTGTGATATTGATAATGACTAGCGTTGTAGGGTTTTGCATTTGAAAGGGGATAGACAAGATCTTAATTTTGTCAGAACCACACTTGCAACAACAAATTTTGATGTTGTTTATGACATAAATGGTACATATATTGTTCATCAGTACGGGTGTACCTGAAATCTGATCAGTTGCCACATTTTGAGACTGATGCAATTGATCCCAAGAGCAGACACAAAGGGAAGTTGGAGACAGAAAGTTTGTTGGATAGGAGAGGAGTAAATTGGACCTCCATCAGGCCAGTGTACATCTATGGACCATTGAATTACAACCTTGTTGAAGAGTGGTTCTTCCATCGCCTGAAAGCTGGCCGTCCTATTCCAATTCTAAACTCAGGCCTTCAAGTGACTCAAGTTGGCCGGCTTTTCTTGCTTTTCCTTTATCGTTAATTCTTTGGTGATGAGGACTTGCTTAAGTAAGTGATTCAGCCACAGTTTGATCAATACCAAAACGACTCTTGGCGCAGTCAGAAGTATGTCTCTTTAAAAGTGCAACTTACAGTATTGGAGCAGAATATAGACATTGGCATCTTCTTGAGAAGAAAAACTGCACAACTCATCTCTGGTGGCTGTTTTACCTGTCTTAGCAGAACCCCAACAAAGAAGAAAGAGAACATATATATATATATATATATATATATATATATATATATATATATATATATATACAAATGATAAATAAAGGAAAAGGGGTTGAAACTTCCTACGAAATTTCTGAACAACCCATAAATGACAAGGTGGATAGTTTTCAAATCACATCTACCAAACTAGATGGCAGAAATTATTTGGAGTGGTCAAGATCAATGGAGTTGGCAGTAATAGCAAGGGGGAGATGGGCTCATCTCATGGGATAAATACCATGCCCAGCACAACATGAAGTACACTATACCTGTTGGCATAGAGAAGATTACGTTAATTTCATCTTGATTACTCTAGTCAATGATCCCAACAATAGCGGAAACTTTTATGTTTCTTAACTCGACACATGAAATTTGGAGTGTAGTTTTAGAATTTTATTCCAAAAAAAAGAATGTAGCAAAGGAATATGAAACCTTGAAAAAGATAAGGAAATGTAAGCAAGTAAATCGCTCTATTAGTGAGTACTATGTAGATCTTCGAGGATTATGGGATGAACTCTTTTATATCAATATCAAGTGTTCATCATGTTATGCAGAAAGAAATTTGGAAAATGAAAAGAAAAAAGTGTTTGACTTGCTGTGGGGTGTAAATCTTGAATTTGAGACTATAAAGATCAATATTCTGGGCATGGATGAACTTCCTTCACTTGGTACAGTTTATTCCTTACTGATTCATGAAGAAGATCGCATGAATTTATAGAAGAACAACATTAATACCACAGAACAACATGCCTTACAAAGTAGAGGAGAAACTTCACAATATCGTGGAAGAAGTGGACAACATAACAGAGGATGTAGAAGAGGATGCTCTTATTCTGATGAGAAGGATAAAATTATATGTTATCATTGTGAAAAACATCGACACTTAAAAGAAAATTGCTAGGAATTATATGGTCGTCTAGACTTCCACAAACCAAGGAGTAATTCAACCAATATTGCTGAGAGTTCCATGCCTAATAGAGATGGTATTCAAGCACTTATTAAGATAATTGAATGCTTACAAACAAAATTATCAGAAAAGCAGGATGCTTCTACTTCTCAAGCTACGTTAGCCCATGCAACTCACACAGTAAAGGGTAAACAATTCTCTCTTTTTCATTCTAAAACTTGGATTATTGACTCTGGGACTACATATCATATGGTTGGAGATACTTCATATTTTTCAGAATATCATCTACCTCAAAAAAAAGAGCCAATTAAGTTGGTTGATGGATCAATCTCTTATATGATTGGATAGAAAAGTGTACTCACATGTCTTACATATTTTCAGTCAGTTTACCATGTTCCTAGCTTTTTTATAAATCTTTTGTCAATCAGCGCCTTAACACATACATTGAATTGTAGTGTGACATTTGATTCTTTTGGTTGTTCTTTTCAGGATCTGAAGAAAGGAAAAATCTTTGGTCGTGGTAGTTTTCGACGAGGATTATATATTCTACAAGACAAGTCATAACATTCTGCTTCACTTAATACTGTTGCAGTTACTTAAGATGCGGAGACTCAACTTTGGCATAG
Organism: Brasenia schreberi; assembly: GCA_036023115.1. Taxonomy (NCBI): domain Eukaryota; kingdom Viridiplantae; phylum Streptophyta; class Magnoliopsida; order Nymphaeales; family Cabombaceae; genus Brasenia; species Brasenia schreberi. The sequence goes on from JAYKKT010000078.1 coordinate 23,203,172, forward strand.
ACGTTTAGGTCGTTTACCAGTGTCCAAGCTCCATTATGTTTTTCCAAATTTGAAAGTCGAGTCAAATAAAATTCCTTTTGAGTGTGAAGTGTGTCAACTTGGAAAACACCAAAGAGCACCTTATTCCCCGAGTGAGTCTAGGAGATCCCAACCTTTTGAACTTCTATATTCTGACATATGGGATCCTAGTCCTATTTCCTCTTTGTTTGGTTAGAAGTATTTTGTTTCTTTTATTGATGATTGTACTCTGAGTAACTTGACTTTTTTTTAATGAAAGATAAATGTGGATGTGTGTTTTGATTTCTTCATTTCGGTTTTTAGCATAGTTCAAACCAAATTTGAAAAAGTCCATTAAGCGTTTGCGTTACGATTAATGGTAAGGGAGTATGTCGATCAAAATTTCTCTATATTTATTGAGCAAGAACATGATGTGTGTATGAATTTACGTGTTAGTAGTGCAGTGTCTCAACAAAATAATATTGTCGAAAAGAAAAAATCGTCATTTACATGAAATCACGAGGAGCTTTACTATTTCAAATGTACGCATTTCTGGCTTCGTACTAGGGAAGTTATTTTAAGCTGCTACATATTTAATACGATCGGATTTACCATATCGTGTCTTGGGTAATGTAAAGTCTGTCCAACTTATGGCCCTCTTTTTTTTCATACTTTTCTATTATTACGAGTCCTACGGTCTGAAGATGTGTCTTTGGTTGATTGTGTGCTTTTGTTCATATATACATCCTTGACATTGCGACAAAACTTGATCAGAGTCTTTGTCAAATGTGTTTTTTTGGGTTATGCTCCTGACAAGAAGGAGTACGATATGTATACGCCCCTTCAAGTCGTCGTTTTTTCGTATCCATGGATGTCACGTTTTGTGAATCGTCTTCCTATTATTCTTCCTAAGGGGAGTTGGCCTCCACTCAAAACAACTCTTCTCATGTACTTTCCTTAGTCCGTGAAACTGAAAATCTAGTAGATAAAATAGAAGGTAAGTAAGTTGAATCATTACCAAAGTAGATTACTGTATATAAGAGGGGACTAAGGAAGATTGTTCATTATCAAGAGGAGAATTCAACGACTCCAACCCCCAAAGATTATTTCCTTGATTCAGATCCACAAACTGGAGTGGAAGAAGACTTGGAAGTACCTATAGTATTTTGAAAAGAAAAAAGAACGTATACACAGTATCTCATCTCTAACTATGTTTCCTTTTCTAACACATTCGAATACTATCGAACTTTTGTTGCAAATGCGGATCAGAATAACATTCCCTCAAGTTTTGAAGAAGCCAACATATACTCTTTATGGAGAGCAGCAATAAAAGCAGAATTGGATGCACTAGCCAAGAATAATACCTGGATAATCACCAAACTTCTCCATAACAGAAATATAGTGGGATGTAAATGGGTTTTCACTATTAAATACAAAGCAGATGGTACAATTGAAAGATATAAGGCAAGACTTATTGCCAAGAGCTATAGTGAATCTTATGGGATTGACTACAATGAAACTTTTGCACATCTAGCAAAACTTACTTCAATAAAAATACTTCTCAGTATGACAACTAATTTTGGAGGGGATCTATGGCAACTAGATGTGGATGGGATCTATGGCAACTAGATGTGAAGAATGCTTTTCTACAAGAAGATCTACATGAAGAGGTATTTATGGAACTTCCTCCAAGATTGAGTGGTAAGATTAAAGAAGAGACAATTTGCAAACTAAACAAAGCTATCTATGGATTGAAACAATCACCCAGAGTTTGGTTTGAAAAATTCGAACAACAACAACAACAACTAAGCCTTTTCCCATACTAGACGAGATCGGCTACATGGATTCTTTGTTTCCACAGATCTCTATCGTGTGCAATGTTAGCAGTTAACTCACAATAAGCTAGATCATTCTTTATTGTTTCTTTCCAACACTTTTGTGGTCGTCCTCTACCTCTTTTAATACTTTCCAAATTTAGTTTTTCTAACCTTCTTACAGGTTTTTCTTTTGATCTTCTTTCTATATGTCCAAACCATCTTAAACGATATTCTCTCATTTTATCCTCTATTGGTGCCACTCCTAATTTGTTTCTAATAACCTCATTATGTATATGGTCTTTTCTTGTATTACCACTCATCCATCTCAACATCTTCATTTCTGTCACAGACATCTGTTGTACATGTTGATGATTAACTGTCCAACACTCATAACCATAAAACACGACAGGCCTAATTGCTGCTCTATATTATTTACCTTTTAACTTTAATGGTATCTTCTTATCACAAAGAATACCTGATGCTCCTCTCTATTTTAACCAATCATTATTAATTCTATGCGTAGCATCTCTATCAATTCTTCCATCACTCTAAAAAAGTGACTCTAGGTATTTATAACTTTCTTTTTGGGGGATGCACTGTGTGCCAATTTTAATTTCTATGCCCTCTGAGGTAACCAAATGATCAAACTTACATTCCATATATTCTGCCTTTGTTCTACTAAGTCGGAGGCCTTTGCTTTCTAATGTTTCTCTCCATAGTTCCAATTTTCTATTAACTTTTTCCTTAGACTCCTCCACTAATACAATGTCATCTGCAAATAACATCAATAAGTATGGACTTAAAGTTGATCCTTGATGTAACCCAATATTAACTTCAAAGAAGTCTGTCGTTCCTTCCTGAGTCCTCACACATGTTTTTGCACCATCATACATGTCTCTTATAAGGTTAATATATGTCAATGTGATACCTCTTTTTTCCAAAGTTCTCCAAAGAACCTCCCTCGGTACCCTATCGTAAGCTTTTTCTAGATCAATAAATATCATGTGAAGGTCTTTTTTTTTTCTCTAAAATGTTTCATAAGACGTCTCAAAAGGTGAATCGCTTCAATAGTAGATCTGCCTCGCATGAATCCAAATTGGTTCTCTGTTGTACTTGATACTTGTCTTAACCTACGTTTGATAATTCTTTCCCATAATTTCATAGTATGGCTCATTAACTTGATACCTCGATAATTCACACAATTTTGAATGTCTGCCTTGTTGTTATATATGGGTATAAGTGTACTTGCTCTCCATTCCTCGGACTTCTTTTGGTTTTTTCATATTTCATTAAATAGTGTTGTGAGCCAAGTGATTCCTATTTCTCCTAGTATTTTCCAAACTTCTATAGGAATATTATTTGGTTCTACCGATTTACCACCCTTCATATGTTTAAAAGCCTCATTGACTTCATTCTTTTGAATACGTCGGTAGAAATTGTGGTTTATATACTTTTCTGATTTGGCTAACTCTCCTAAGTTAATACTAACATCTTTATTTTCATTAAAAATATTATAAAAATAGTTTTTCTATCTATTTCTTATATCATCATTTGCCACTAGAATTTTTTTATCCTCGTCCTTGATGCATCTAACATAATTAAGATCTTTAGTTTTCTTATCTCTAGCCCTAGCTATCCTAAAAATCTCTTTCACCTTCTTTTGAGTTGAGTTTTTTATATAAGTCCTCCCAAATTTTAGCTTTTGCTTCACTCACGGCCTTTTTCTCTTCCTTCATTGCTTTCTTATAAGCCTCTAAAGTTTCACTAGTTTTCTTAGCATAATATAATTTGTAACATGCCTTCTTTGCCTTGATTTTATTTTGTACTACTTCACTCCACCACCAAGCTTCTTTTTGTGCCGGTACGCCTCCCTTAGATACCCCTAACACATCTTTCGCCACTTTCCTAATATATATAGCCATATTGTTCCACATATCACAGGGTGTACCAACATAATACCAAACATCTCTTCGAAGGACTTTTTGTTTAAATATATCTTCTTTCTCGCTTTTGAGGTTTCACCATTTAGTCTGAATAGCTCGATGCACTCTTTTCTTCTTTGTCCATTTTTTTATTTGTAAATCCATAACTAAAAGTCGATGTTGGGTGGTTAAGCTTTCTCCTGGAATTACCTTGCAATCTTTACAATACGCTCTATCTTTTTTCTACAAATAAAGTAATCAATTTGTGTTTGTGATAAGCCATTCTTATAAGTAATTAAATGTTCATCTCGTTTTTTGAAGATTGTATTGATTGTAAAGAGATCAATTGCCATAGCAAAATTTAAAATCTTCCTACATTCTTCATTTATATCCCAAAAACCAAAGTTTTCATGAATCTCTTGATATCTCAATGCCTCTTTACCAACATGTCCATTTAAGTTTCCTCCTAAACAAATCATCTCCCTTTGTGGAATCTTTTGAGTCACCTTATCTTACTCTTTCCAAAAAGTTGCCTTTATACTATCTTCTAGTCCTACTTAGAGTGCGTAAGCACAAACTATATTCAAAACCTCTGCTCCTAACATTAATTTCAAAGTCATGATTCTGTCACCATATCGTTGTATGTCTACTACACTATCCTTTAAATCTTTATTTATGATAATACCAACTTCATTTCGAGCCTTTTTTTTACTTGAATACCATAATTTAAAACTTGTATCCTCTATCTTCTTTGCTTTTTCTGTAACCCATTTTGTCTCTTGTAAACATAGAATATGAATCTTTCTTCGAATCATAGTATCTATCACTTCCATTAGCTTACCGGATAATGTTCCGATATTCCAAGAACCTATACGAATCTTATTATCTAGGACTAGCTTCCTTATCCCCCGCATCCGTCCATAATAAAAATACGGAGACCCTCTCTGAAAATTTTTCACTACATTGGGGCGACAATGTAGTGGGACTAACTTCTTTACCCACATCCGTCCATGATGTGGGAACCCTCTCTGCAATTGATTCACTTCATTCGAGCGAAAATGTAGTGGCCCTTGCTTACTTATTACTGCATTCGGGCTGTGCAACACGTCGCTAGGCGGGGACGCCCCAAAGCAATGCTTATAATTTTTGTAATCCATGTTATAAAAATCCGACGAGGTTTTACGCTGGCTGTCGGAAACCTAACACAACCCTCCTCCTTTGTCTGGGCTTGGGACCGGCAATGTAAGGGTGATCCCTTACATGAACGGAGTTAAATTTTGATTTATAAGAATTGTTTAAAATTGTTCTTGGTTTTTCTTGATTTTTAAAATAATTTTACAATATATTCTATTCGATAGAGGAACAAATAGCACTGGTCTTTAGGGTCTACTACTATGAAGTGAGGTCTTTAAATGGAGGGTAGGGGAAATGATATACCTCAACTTGACAGAGAGCACAACAATTGGTGGGTTTTCTAGAACGAGAAAATTGTTACCGAAGACCTTCAATGGTATATTGGCGGGACATAGAAAAAGCCAAAACATGAGCTTAAGGCTTTAGAAACCGGTGTTGAAAAACAAAAACTCAAGAGAAATACAATGTGGAGATGGTTGTTTAGGAAAAAATTCTTTACAAGTTCCTATGCATTTTCTTAACATTGATGAGAAAACCCATGAAAGCCCATCCGTATTTGATCTTGTGAAGCTTAGATGCTGATACTTAAAAAAAATGTATCTATATAATGACTATTCAGCAAATCGAGTTGAAAGACAAGCTTCTTTTATCGAGGCAAGACAAAAGGAGTGTAAGAGAAACTAAAGAATTTCTCTTTGTATTGGAACACAAATATCAAAGTAGTGATAAATTTTTAGCACCATCAATGAAGAAATTGAAATCACTTCGATAACGAGTTATCCTTGGAACTAGCTTGCCAGATGAGTTTGAAGGAGTTACTCTAATCCATCAATAAAAAAGAGATGGAATTGAGTGAAGCTTGTGATGGCAGAGAGACGAGTACGAAGAATTGCAAATTATCAAAGATGTTGTCTTGCTGCCTCTAGATGGGGGCTAATGTGAAAGGCCCTCCATGTTTTAGAACGGGAATTAACCTTGAAATGAAGTGCACGGTGAACTCAACTTAAAGCCTTGTCCAATGAGTATATTATATGTTAACACCCAAAATTTCCAACTCATAGAGGGCATTGAGTAGTACCCTTATGATGATTGAGACGAATGTGGGGCCTAGAGCTTGATAAAAGGTAGACTGCTATCAATAACTTCACCTCCTGGACAAGAAGAAAAGGATGTTGACTTGGACTCGGTTGATTGTGTAGGCAGACAGGTTTAGAAGTAGCGCCTGCCTAACCAAATGATTTGTCAAACACATGCCGCTTAACCAATTGTTCCAAAAGAATTTCAGGCAACTGGTAATTCTATGGTTTAATTCACCTATTGAGATGTCTTATAGAACACTTAAAAAAGAACTTTTATATGATATTTATTGATTTGAAAAAGAGCTTATAATAGGCTGCTAAGAGATTCTTTGGAGAACCTTGTGAAAGAGAGGGATCTTAAAAGAGATGTGTATGATAGTACACAAACATATATGAATACTCATGCAAGAATGATGCATTTCTTTGAAGTTGGATTACATCAAGGATCAACTTTAAGTCCATATTTATTTACCTTGGCTGCTAATGAGTTAACAAAGCATCTTCAAGACGAAGTACTCAAGTATGTTATTTATAGATGACATTGTGTTAATGGATGAATGTAAGAAAGAAGCTAATAAGAAATGAAAACCGTAAAAAGAAACATTAGAAATAAAGGTTTTGACTTAGTAGAGTAAAGACAAAATATGTGAAATGAAAGTTTGATCACTTGGTTACGAAAAATGACATAAAAATTAAGATTAACACATATTACATCCTACAAATAAAATAACTAAGGTCGGTTTTCTAAAGCGATTGGAAAAATTGATGGAGATATCACACATAATTAATACATGTTGATTAAAATAGAGAGGTGCATGAGGTATCATATGCGATAAGAAGATACCATTAAACTTGAAAGGTAAATATTATAGAGCATCAATTAGACCTACTATATTATATGGTATTGGGTGTGTATTAATTAATAATTTTTGAGTGACACTAATAGATGATAAAATAAGAAAAAATCATTTAAGATGATTTGAACACATGAAAAAGTGACTAAAAGAAGTTTTGATAAATAGGTAAATGGTAGTAATGTTAAAAGAAGAAAAGAAAGACCACAAAAATAGTGGAAAGAAACAATAAAGAATGATCTAATGTTTAGGAATGATATAACAATGAAATAGTATATTTATAACAGCAATTCTGGCATGACGAAAATTTTTAAATATGCAGCAAGGATGTAATGCTGGTGACACATGTTTCTTTTTTCCAAATCAAAACCGCCATCTTAACCCTTGATATCTTATCCCAATAATATACTTGCTTTTCAAGTAATTGCTTAACGAAGGGCAGTGGCAAAAGCGCCTCATGTTGCTTGCCTAGACAGAGTTCAATGGCCCTTATAAATAATTAAGAGAAAGAACCAATATCATACCAAAATCAGCGGCCGGCGAGGAATAAGTTAAAATTCTTCATCATATTTTAAACGAGCTTAGTTTCCTTTTTCTTGAAAAGCATGCTGGATAAACCCTTCATAAGTGGTAATAAAAGAAAAGAATCTGGTTGACATTTCCTTAAGCACGTGAATTTCCTTTACCGCAGATGAGAGCAAGTTTAATTTAAACATTATTCGTGTGTAATGGACATGATTAATTAGACTAACTGGTTAAGTTTAGGTTTGAACAAACTCAGTATTGTGTCTAGGCTGGGTATGATCGAGTTATCTACCGAGTTCAAGTCCATCTTAAATGAGCCGAGGAAGTTTTGGCTTGTCTGGAAACCCCTACAGGCTGATACATACATCGCGTCTTCGGAGGACCATCTCTCCAAGACAAGCAGATGCATTCATTGGAGAAACTTTTGTTGAAAAACTTAATGGGGACATGCATCTGGAGCTGAACGACGTCTAGATTAGGCTTGTGAAGAAAAACAGTCTACAAATTGAGACTAAAAGTTGGCAAATGGTCCAGCCTATGATTACTGATACATGTGAACCTGATTATATTGCAGACCGACAAGATGCTTCTTAGTATATATTATCTAAGACCATGATTTGTGTGTGTGTGTGTGTAGAGAGAGAGAGAGAGAAGGTGTGGGGTTTTCTTGGTTTTCCTTTATATTATTAGATGGAAAAGAAGTACCGGCAACAAAGTCTAGAGGAGCACCTTTTATGAAAAAGTGGGATGACAAATGAGCGTTTAGGTCATACAAATAGGTGACGGGAGTGAGAATCAGACTACATTTTGATAACTTAATGTGAGTGGTGTAGGCATTAGGAACCAGAACAGAAGATAATGGACGATGACATCCAAAGCAGCAAACAACGCACTCGCAGGGCACTTCCTTCGGGCCACCTGCATGCTGCATGATCATCTAGTCTAGTGTGCACGTAACTACGCAATTATTAGGTCGTTTCTAGTCAGACCCGAACCTGACCTGATATCTGAGGATGAGCAGAATAATGAACCAGGGAGAAAGAAAGTGGAGGAAGGAACCCGAACAGAGAAATGGGAATAGATTCATGGGTCGTTTCATAGTCGTCCATGTCAACGCCGAATGGAGGGCACAACCCACCGGGTGCGCAGACACAAATGCAGAGAGAGAGAGAGAGAGAGAGAGAGAGAGAGAGAGAGAGAGAGAGAGAGAGAGAGAGAGAGAGATGTCTTTCCGTGGGTCAGGTTGCCCATGTTCAGATGTTTATCCTTTATAAATATATGTGAAAACTCTATGCACTGCCTTTCTTTTGTTAAAAGGTTTGTTATTTGAAATTCCTAAAAACTGTACGAGCAAATAACAATTTATACGACAATATTTTCTAGGAAATCAATTAAATGATTTTCTTTAGCTTATTGTTGTTTATTCCTCTCCTAATTTTTGTTTAAAAATGATAAATTTACGGTTTTTAATCAAATATAGATAATTGATTGATCAGACCAAAGGAACAGTTATAAGACTTTTGCTTCTTAGAGCAGCATACAGAAGCAAGAACCACAGGCAGTACCCGAGCAGATCACAAACGTTACAAGCAGTTCATAGATGGAGAGAAACAGGAAGGTTGAGGATCTTGAGTTCATCTGCAAGTCGAATCGCCACCCTACTGACTCCCTGTAGATGAATCAAGCAGCCTCGAAAAGTGTTCACATTTCGGCTCAACAAATTATGCTTCCGAATATTAATTCACCCAAAACCAAGCTTAGTTGTCATCGTGCACTAACTGGAGTCGGTATATAAGATCTTAATTGCATCGTGCTCAATCTTGTGCTGTACAAAATTTAATTCTACCAAAGCATGACCATGTTGAATCTTTTCCCTCCACAGAAAAAGATCGGTTCATGGGACATCTTGGATAATATTGGAAATTAATTTATTATATTTTCTCCAAAAGATTAATACGAAAACTTTCACCAACTTTATCACGATCAATTACAACTTCAAATAAAAGAATGGATCGACAAAAAAGCTTCATAATTTCTGTTTATGCCAAAAAATGTAGGAGTGTGCATGGCGGATGATTAGGGGCTTCGAGAAGGCAAACACTTGAAATGGCCCTCAAGGGGTTCCAAACGAGAAAATCGAGCCCATTATGCTTACTAATCTAGAAATACAGATGGATCATGGGGTTAGTTAGCACATTCCAATTGATGTGGCAGTGAACAGATGACATTAACACAAAAGTGTGGAGCTGTCGGAAATCGTACTTGAAAAGAGTGGCACATACTTTGCAGTTTCAACGAAAGTTTATAAATAACACTAGTAATCAAAGAGAAGGCATCATAATACAATTATAGTTCTTGTTCCTTTACTTTTCCTTTGCTTTACTTTTTAGTAGTAATAACTTAGTTTTGCTCGATGCCTTCTCGAGCACATCGAAGTATTTCCTCATGCTATGCAAGCCCATCGGTAATTGGGATACGCACAATCATATTCTTAGAGACCCATTCCACCACCTGAAGTCATATCTATTCATCTTCCTTTTGTGAGCTACCATGACTTGATCTCGAATGATAGCTAGCTAATTCGCGATCATAATGGGAATGAATTCTATCATTTGAGGAAATAATGCCTCTTGGGGATCTTGAAAGTGTTCTTGCAACCAATCAATAATTGGTAGTACAAACATTCAAGAACAACATCATCATTCGGTTGAATGTGAGGTGTGAACCACACTTCTCCATTTGATGACATGGTGGATGAAAGGAGAGAGCTTGACCCGATGAATCATTCATGCCTGACATTCATGAGCTATGAACTGGTGAACTTTAGGATTGACGATCAACGTTCATATCGGATGATGTCATCGGGTATACTCGATCAAATCAAGTATGCACAAACTGTTTAACTCCATGAGGAAGCATGAAGTCACATCGGGCCTGCCTAAGAATGTGTTGTTGCCTAATATAATGAGTCAACCCTAGTGGCAAATTCGCAACCTTCTAGAATGAAGTGGAGTGTAGGAGGAGTGCTAAAGAACTCAACCCTCATTTGGAAGCAGGTTGCAGTGGCAGTCGCCCCAGCAAGGGTCGATTTTTGGAAAGTATACAAGAAGCCATAATATCCCTAGGCCTTCTATGGATCGCTTGAAGCCATAAGAACCCTAGTGGCAGTCGATGTCATATCGCTTGAAGGTCACCCGATTCTTTGATTCTGGTGTCATCTTTTCAAACTATTAGCAAAGCTCAACCAATACATTGGGGGCATATATCAAGCATCTTCTCTGGCGGTATCACCAGTCAAACGGAATTTTATTGTTGCTTAGACATGGGTGGGTTTCCCGCCACTTGTACAACCTACAAAATTTGGACCACCAGTTTCATAGCAACAACTAGTCTATCAACCAAAGGTACATCCATTTCAACTGTATCCAATGTTGTTACCACTGCTCACCGATGTAATCAAATACCAAATCAACCTTGAGAATTTGATGACATGCCAATAAACTGAGACCCTCATTGATTTGGTTCGAAATGCGTTCGGGATCACTCTTACTTTGAGAGGTTTCAAAGTGAAATGTACCACCTTTTTTAGATAAGATGGTAAATATCTAATTGATCATTTGGCTTGATTCACCCTCAAGTACGGGGAATTGGGAGACAATGAGTTCAAACTCAAACTTTTCACGTAATCTCTCATAGGTCAAGCATATTCCTAGTATATATCGTTAAAGTTCAAGGCAATCTAAACTTGAGATGCAAAAGGCATCCCTCAAGCGTTACAATAAGATTCGTTCTTAGCCAACCCCTGTTGACTTGATGAACCTTTGCCAAAAAGCTGGTGAAACTATCAAAGTCTTCTTCAAAAAGTTTCATGAATTGATCACACATCATATATAGTTCATCAAGACCCAATATGTGGACTTAGTATGTAACTGCGTTTATATAGAGATTAAGAAGGATTTAGCAGGTCATTTCTATCAAACTTTCATCCACTTAGCTAATCGAGCAATAGAAGTTGAGTATATAATGAATACCCTAGACGCATCATTCCATAAGCGTTACAGTCCATGACGAAATCAACGCAAGCTTTGATTTCCTACTTAAAAGAAATGATGAGAGATTGATAATGAGTTTGACTCAGCCAAAGTTGTGATTGTTGAGTTGACACAAGCCCCCCTTATGTTTGTAATGCTCTTCGGGCCCCTAAAGGGCATTTAATACCCTCTCAAGATGAATGCAAGCAGATACCACAATACTGTAAATGGCACAAAATAACTCTGCACATGGCATAAATCAATATGTTAAATTTTGTTCAGTTATACCAACAGGCTATGAAGGATGGTCGCCTTAAGCTTAAGCAACTTGGGACTAATGTGAATCCATTCCCATCCATTTGTATTGTAGTTGAAGACAAGCCCACACTGCCTTTTTGTGTTATCATAAGGGGAGGATTACTGCAAGGCAATTTGTCCAAAGTGAAAGGGATAAGCAAACATACCATTCTGATCCACATGAAAGTGACCTAAAACTCTTGAGGTCAAGCAAAAAATGATGGGTTGATGATGAATGTAAGTTAACAAGATCTTCTCAATCGTTAGATTATTTTGCTTATCTCTAGTTTCAAGGAGATCCTAGATTTAGGCAAGAGCCTCATCTACTAGAGACTTGACAGGAATGAAGGTCCTATCCATGATCGCAAGGGATGCAACAACCTCATCATCGAGGCAATGTTCAATCTCAACCAATATGGTGTCCAATTGTGCACACCCCTAATTCAAGCTTGGGGGGCAAAGCCAAGCCTAGTTGGATGTCACATCATCATGAACAACGCTTACCTCAGGCCATTGAAGTGCATGTACGAGATGGTTTAACCTTGTTGGACATCTCAATAGAAGGAAATAATTCCTCATTTCGGGGTCGCATGGTTAAGTGTCATACAAAACTCACTGAAAGTTGATCAATAGCTGGAAAACTCTTATCCAAATGTATGGCCCTGATTCCATTATTGGTAGCCTAGTGAAACTCAAAAACAATGGGCTCAGAGAAGAAGGCATAGTGTAGAAGAAAGATGGAGTTTGATGGAGTGCCTCATAGCCTAAAGAGTCGTATCCGATATAAGTTGTCCCGAATCCTACAAAAATTTGATGAGGAATCATAGCATGGCCACCTATAAAGGTCGAGGAAATGCAAGCAACACGAGCCAAATCCATCTTTTCTTGGTAGGGTAGAAGAGGGTGAACCTCCATTTGAACCTCTAAGCTCACCAAAAGAGAGCTGCAAAGTATTAGAAGAAAAAGAAGCAAATACAAAGAATGTTGGATCCGAAGGGCATCTATATTTCCTACTTGAAGATAGTCATGAGCAAGAGAGAGTGAGTTAGAGAATAAAAACATTTAGTATCATTCCTGTGAGTGAGGCCAATGCATTTTTCTCTGCAATCATAATTGATGAGGGGACCAAAGCATGAGAGTTCTCTAGCTCCACAACAATTGTGGTCGATCCAAGTAGAATTCTGAATAGCCCACAAACTCAAGTTGTTAGCCAGCAGGAGTTGGAAGACACTATCAAAGATGATATTTCTTGAATGAAACATACATATCCAACGAAGAGGTTGGTGATGAAGCGTTCTAATGCCAACAAGTTTTGCCCCAGTAACAAATTCCTCGCCTATCGAAGATGATGATTTCCTTACAAACAAACCGGATTGGGTAGCTTTAGTCATTAACATTAACTTGAGTGTTCGATAAACCACTTGAAGCTACTGTAAGGTATATTCTATCATTATACATCAATGCAGTGTTAAATGATTATTCTTTTAGATGTGTGTTCATTGATAGTGGCACGACACTAAATGTGATGTCAACAATAAATCAGAAGGACAACTTTCGATGAATCTCAAGATTTTTTACTTTCGAGGAGAACCATTGGTCACAATGATGATTATAGCTCTCAAACTTATGGTGGGTTCAAGGACCTCAACTACTCCCTTATTTGTGGTTGATGGTGAACTAGGATATTCTTTGCTTTTCAGGAGAGATATATTCCAAATGTGCCATCAATATTACACTAGAAATTGATTTTGTGGGCCAATGAAGCGGTTGAAGAAGTCAATGCAGAAGAGGATCCTTTAACAACCGAGGTCAAGGCATGCAAGGTGTTATTCTATTGCCTTGAGTCAACACGATAATTATCCCTGAAGCTTTGGATGATGTGAGATCATATCTATTGACTACATACAGATCCACTTTTGATCAGGTTGACATACAACCACTACCTAGAGTTACTCATGGATAATCAACCTCAAGCTATTAGAAATTGCTTCCAACATTTAGAAGTTGCCTATGTTAAACAAGTCATAAGGGATCACTCCAATGTGCCCAGGGGGCAAACCGATTGTTGTTCCCTTCTCACAATTGCACCACATGCTAGGAGATGAGCATAATTTAATTGCATAGCATATCCCCTGGTAGAGTTGAATTTGAGTTGGGAAGGAACGATGAGGCCGACGAACATGAGCACTATCATATCTGAAGAAAATCGACCACGATTGAGCGAGTTGCTTAAGAAATATAAGGGTTGTTTTGCTTGAAAATATCATGAGATGCCAAAGTTACCTCGATATTTGGTTGAGTTCACCATTCTATTGAAGGCAAGGATGAAACCTCACAAACATCTTTTGAGGAGATTCAAACCTGAAATGCTCTTAGCGATCAAAGAAATGATCCAACGTCTTTTGGAAGCCAAGTTCATGAGAACAACTCGATATGTAGACTAGTTATCTAATATAATTCATATAATTAAGAGAAATGGAAGTTGTAGGTATGCATTGACTACCACCCATGGGGTCTTATCATTCCTTTACAGTGCCTCGGGATATAATCAAATCAAAGTAAACTCCGATGATACGCATAAAATGATATTTCAATGTCTTGGGGCATTGAGGATTTATGAATGAATAGTTATGTCGTTTGGACTAAAGAATGTTGATGCCACATCTCAATGGGTAATGAATTGTATTTTTCATAATTTAATAAAAAAAGCATGGATATATATATATATATATATATATATATATATGATATTGTGGTTAAGTATGAAGATTTCAAACAACATTTGTCTGATCTCGAGAAGGCTTTCCAATGAATGCAAAAACAACACTTGAAAATGAACCCTAACACTTTTGCTTTTACAGTTTCTGATGAATATTTCTTAGGTTTCATGGTATATAATAAAAGAATCAAAGTGGGAGTTGTAAAGTTTAATTGGCCAAGTTAGTTATCTATGACACTTTATTACTAATATTGCACAAAAGATGACTCCTCTAACAATGTTACTCAAGTGGAAAGACGCTGACAACTTCATTTAGGGTTCAGAACAACAACTTACGTTTGAAAGAATGAAGGCTTATCTAACTAAACTATCAATGTTTATGCCCCCAATTTTTGGAAAACCATTAAAATTGTATATTGCTATGACAAACAATTTCATTGGTACCCTCTTGGTGTAGAATATCGAAGATAATATTTAGTGGGCTGTTTTCTATTTGAATCGATTACTCATCAATATTTTATAATAAAAAAGTTGTGTTTGACCTTGTATCACATGCGTATGAAGTTAGAATATTACCTTCTACAATCTTTATACCAATGAGTGAAAGGTTTACTAGAAACTTCCATAGTGAAGATGTCATATATCCCAAGAGAGGAGATCAAGTGACAAGCAACTTAGCTTAGTATGGCTCAGGTTATAAGGCAACATATCAGTCGCATTCGCCAATAGTCTCGATCATCGAAAGGAAACAAGGATTGGAGGTGTTTGTTGATACGGTATTTAAATAAACCATCACAATGCTCATACCTCAAAATCTGGCATAGAGTCCTAAATTACACTTTGTTGGATGACGATTTGTATAAACAAAGTCATGAAGACCTCTTATTAAAATGTGTGAGTACAATAGAAGCTCAAATAGTGATGGCTAAGGTCCATGAAGAGATTTGCGAGGCCATCAGTCAAGGCCAAAAATGAAATGGTTAGTATATCGACACGGATACTATTAGCCTACAATGCACAAAGATTACGTTATTATGTGAAGGGATGCAAACAACATCAATATTTTGGCCCCTACAGAAGTTGTTTGTGTTAGAATTACATCTAATCATCAAATTGTGGTTATTCATAGGATGAGCCATTAATCTAAAAGATTTACCCGAAATCATCAAAGGGACATAGTTTCATCATAATGGCTACATATTATTTCACCAAATAGGATGAGTCTTTGCCAATAAAAGTAATGACTCAAGATCATGTGATCAAATTCATGAATGATCACATCATTTTTTGATTTGGTATCACACAATCGTTTACAACTTATCAAGGAATGATGTTTACAAGAGACATGGTAATGACCTTTCTTAAGAGTTTTGGTCAATGTTGTTCAACATGTATCGTATTGTGTATTGTTTTGGTCTACGATATGATATGATACGTATCATAGTATATCATAATTTAATACTAAAAAATTAATAAAAATCTAAAAATGTAGAAAAACATAGGAAAAAAATCTGGTAATTACAAAGAATTCATATAATACAAAGTTTAGTACATATTTATCATTCACCATTCAACAATTGAAAAAGAATTACATATTTTGAAGCAAAAGTGAAATACATTTACATTTACATATTGTAATCAGGATTATCAAATAAATAATCTTCATCTTCTCCTTGCTGAAGATCCTCACCACCTTGTGCTTTAAAATCAAAATCTTCATCTCTTTGATGGTGTTATTGCACTACTTCCAAATTAATCCATGCAATGTCTTCTTCGCTTAAGAGTGTATTTTCTTTCTTATCTTCCATAATTCACTCTTCTAATATATCAAAATTAACAAACTGCTATCTTTGTACATGTAGTTGGCACATTTTCTCATTTTCATATGTGAGTAAAATGATGAGCTCCATTTATTTAATTATTTAGTTTATGACACCTCAGTGATATTGTTACTTGATGATGTCCTCTTTTTCTCTTACTGGAGACTAGTTTTTTAACTAATGCTTGAAGTGGTTTGAAACAAAAGGATGATGGATGGATGTTGTTGGCCAAAATTAGGTCATCTGATTACTTTTGAGTTTCTTGATCGAAATAGGAATTTTCGATGTGTAACTATGATGACATGCTCACTTCACAGGCTAAGCTAAGCCTCACACACGGTGATCATGTTCAACTCAATGGAAGTTGTGTAAGGTGAACCCTAAAATAGTGAAACTATGAAATGCCCACTCAATGAACTGATGTGCATCTCATTCAGTAAACATAAAAGGGTTGTGTCCCTTTCAAAATGACAACTATATGGAAGAACTATGGCTTTTCAAGACATAATATGTTGAAGAGTTTGTATCTCTTTGAGGACTTTCATATAAAAGAGTTATGCTTCTTTTAGAAAGGCTCTCAATATCTGTAAAAGAGTTTTTACAGACATTCTCAGAGGCTTAGTGGATTAAGTGATTCAAAATTCATCTCTCTTATTTGCAAAAATAATAGATGGGAATTATTGTTCTGCAAAACTTTGAGGCAACTAAATTGTTCTTCATTGTTTGAGATTTTATGAAATTAAAAACTGCTAATAGAAATATACCTAAAAGTTGGCAATAGAAGGGAAATGATTTTATCACATTTGTTATTTGTTTATAAATTATTCTTATTCAATAAATTTTTTATAAACTAACTTGAATTTAAATGTTACACGAATGTAGCTTGCAACCCCAAATAAGCATACCGAAAGATGCCTTGGAGAGAAGTGAAGAGAAGCAAACATAAGCCATAAACTCGCAAAAAAAATTTTGCAAAAAAAATTACAATATTTTTTTTGGCCGTATCATACAATAAGTTCGGTTGGGCGATACAGAGGCTTGTATCATATCGTGGTATTTCATGATACGATACATGTCGCATTGTATCATACGATATGGTGCGATACAGATAACACTAGTTTTGGTATTACTTTTTACATTCAACTCCTTATTACATCAAGCAAATGAGAAAGTTGAAGATACGAATAGGATGTTCATCGATTTAATTTAGAAGTTTCTCGAGGATAACCCAAGGAAATGGCACAATGTATTTCCTAAAGTCCTTTGGGCATACCAAAAGTCTAAGACATCAACAACCTATAAGACCTTGTTTTGGCTTACATACAGACAAGATACAATATTGTTGATAGAGATTAATGCTAGGCCATTGTAGGAAGTTAAACAAAATGATTTGCAACATGATGAGTATCTGCAATCGATGGTAATGGAACTCGATTTTGGTGGACGAGGACCATTTGATAGCCTTGGATAATTTATTGGCTAACAATCGAAAAATTGTCATGCCTACAATAAACATGTTTGATCAAAACAATTCCAAGAAAGAGACTTAGTGTGGAAGACCATCTTGTGAGTAGTCATGAAAGATATGTGACTCAAAGAGTGGTCTCTCAATTGGGATAGACCTTGCATAGTATCAAAGGTCCTATTAGGAGGAGCCTATAGGTTAGCAAAAACTGAAGGAAGAGAACACTCGAATAACGTAAACAAAAAGTATTTGAAGAAGTACTATCTTTCAATTTGGGAAGGATAATTTATTTGATGAGTTTGATGAATATAAAAATATATATACTTATTAAAGAATTATAAATAATATTGTGAATACAAGTTGATTGCCTAGCTTGAAGAAAAAGTCTTAATGAAAGGTGCAAGAAGTTCTTGACCAAGCTAGTTCATCCTAGAATATGACCATCTCACACTCCTCTTACTCTTACTCGAGAGATGCACGATCATCAACCATCATTAATGGTTCTCCTGACACTTTGCTACTCAAGAGGTCTTCCAGATATGCCTATTCTATATCCTGCAATCTATGTCATTCCAATTTATAAGTTATGGTGGAAGCCACTGACTCTTGATAACATAGGGCCAAGCAATCATTGAGAGGCGAGTTGTGCAGCTATCGAAGCAACTCCTCAAGAGAGAGAGGAAGTCACATTCAAGTAGGTCAATTTGCTCGTGAGCTTCTTGACATCGATAAATGCTTTCACATAAGTTAAAAGCATTAAACTGAAATCTACTAGGATACATCTCGATTGTGTCTGATGTTGCGCAAAGTTGTTCAACATAGAATGGAGCTCTAATAAGTGTTGATGGTTTGTAAAAATCCTTAGCAATTGACAGTTAATGATCCTCTAAAAATCAAAACAAACTTAACAAGCTCGAAAAGGCATGTCTAGGTTGATGGCTAACTTATGAAGAGTAGAGAAAAGAGTACTTTGAAGATCCATTCCTTTTTAAGACCCTTGCCAAATATAGTCCTGATGAACTCCACATTAACATCGATTCCTGAGGGTGGCTGAGGTGTAGTTTCTTCCATAAGTATGATGACATCATCATTTGAAATAACCACATTGGCATGTCCATTGCTATGGTTGTTTTTGGCTCGAAAGCAACAACCAATGGGGATATGATTTCGGTTGAGACTGTAGTATAGTGATAGAGATTGGCATAAGTGCTCCCTCGAATCTTGAGATTGCGGAGTATCAACTTGGGTTTTCACTTGAGGAGTTGCTTTTGTTGCAATTGTCGTAGTCAAGGTGGAGCATGGCTTTCCTCTCAAGTTTCCATGGTCGAGGCGGGGCTTGGGTTTCTATTTGAGGGGTCATCTCTATCACAACTTTCATAATCGAGATAGAGGCCTATTTTCCTCTCGAGGGGTCGTGGTAGTTGCTATAGTCGAGGTGGGGGCTGGATTTCCCCTTGAGGGGTCATTCTTGTTGTAAATGTCATAGTTGAAACAGAGGTCTGGGTTCTTTCTTGATTGAAGTAGAAACCATAAAAAAGAGACCTCCACTTGAACTTGAGGATTGAATAGGATACTCATAAGCAACAATCACGTACATAAAGTTGAGGAGTGGTGAAAGCTACCGATGAAGAAAAAACAAGAGGCTAAGCTAATAAGAAAATGTATCTTTTCAAGGTGTCAACGAGATAACAAAACATCATCCTCGGGATCTTCTACATCTGACCCCAAGGTGGGTTCCTACAAAAGGAGAACAATGATAGTTAAGACTTGCGATCATGGCTCCTCACTTAAGCTAATAGTGGAGAAGAGTTTACATCACATGAGAGCGTAGGAATGCCAAAACATGGACGCCTTTGTGGTAGCACGCTTAGGTTGGCCAGTAGGTGCTTAACACTTGGTTTAACATGCATTGAATTGGTAAAACTTTGTATAAAATCCTTCGACTCTTTATAAAAATGGCATAACCAATCGATAACCACCACACTTTGTACTCGATTGTGGCTCCTAGATCGTAAAAGAAACCACCAAAAGTAAATTTTCCCCCCAGTTGAAGGTTGGCTTTGGTTATTGTAGCTATTACCGAATTTGATGTCACCATTCCCCCTGCTACTACCTTAGTAAGGTAAATTGGGTCAGGGATTCCTCAGATGGGTCTGAACTAATGAATCAAATATTGAGAAAAATACCACTCGACCATCATTCAGTTATTAGAAGAAGATGATGCCCCGACTCTGTTCAATAAATTTCGAGAGCATAAAAATCGTTACCACTTAGCAAAAGAGATATAAATGGAATGAGATAGTTTTTTTGACATATGTTAGTCACAAAATCACCATAACTCAATGGATTGAGGTCAACATTATTATCAAACTCCAGATAGAGAAGGTTATTGAGACAGATTGATAGTGTGTCAGTTTGTGAACAGTCTTAACAGAACACAAATACACAAAAAATTCATGATGTCCAAGATCAGCAAGACAACAATAGGAGTTAGTGACAATGTTCAATTAGAGAAAATACAAAGATATCCAACGCTAGAGGAACAACCACATGCCAAGAGTAAGTTTGGGTGATTTTCCATTTATAAGTTGAGAAATGAAAGTGTGTATACTTCAAAAAAGGATGTTGAAGAAAAAGTAATAAAAATGAAAAAGGTACTTAGAAAGTAGAGCCGCAATGATGATGTAGTATTATTTTGCAATCGCTATGCCATTAGAGAAATTGCACAACCATAGTAGGAGGAAGTTAGTGTGCTCGTATGAAGTCACTTCCCTTAGGTGATGTACATTGGCTTCCAAGAATCCTCTATAGAATAGATTATGGAAAAGAAAGGAAGAATGAAAAGAATCAAGACCAAGAAAGTGAAGTTCAGGGCCATCAGAAGGAAGGCCAGTGATGACATGGATGTCATGGAGGGTAGGACCGATCATAATAAATTTTAAAATAAAATAGTTGAACTTGTAAGAGTAGAAACCTAAGAAGTTGAAGAGGAGGTTTAGGTCAGCAAGGAAGATGACTTTGGATAGTTGGATAAGGTTAGAAATTCTCTATTTACGCCACTCATCTCCGTGTTGAGTACTCACTTGATCTAGCTATTGGGTGTATTTCATGGATGGTTTCAGTCACATGTGAAGGTCCTTTAAGAAGCGATCATATCGAAACCAACTAACATAAAGTATTAGGGTTTTTGGAAGGATCACCTCATCAACAATCCTTAGGACCTCTTTTACAAATACAGTAGGACCGAGAAGGATGTAGTTTGAATTTGCTATCCCAAATGCATAGTAACCTGAGATTGGGATTTTGAAAAAGTTGGTTTATGGAAGCCATGGGAGTTGAGATGAGGAAAAAAAGACTTGAGTTGATTCCTTAGATGAGCCCAAAACGTAGGTAGAAGATTAGCAATTTCTCACAAAAGTTTGATTAAGAAGGTAAAATCCTGACCACGTTGACAAAAAGTGTGATTTCCCATCGGCATTGAGACACGTGACTTCGTGTGGTTATTCAATTTGGAATCTACGACTACAATGGGATTTACTAGGTAGCGACGAGATTTGATATATGACATTTTAGGCCAACTTACATGGATTTCTCAAAGGAACGAAAAGTAAAGAATAAAAGTGTACAGGAACACAAAAGAACAAGTATGCGCATGCATATATGATTGAACATTGTCATTAAATGAGAAGTAATGATGATATCAAGATCACCATTTTAACACCCTTCAACCTACCTAGTCTATCTCAATATCCTTTGAAGAATTATCTTTAAATTATCCTAATATTGGGTTGGGCATCCTTTTCAAGGGCTTTGCGATTAGTCAATAGTGTATGCAACTCTTATAGTTCTCGAGACGTGACTTTTGTCTCACGAGTTGCAGATGCTTGACACTTATGGAGTTGAGATACAACTATACCTGAGAAACTTCATTAAGCAGTTCACGATGATGCTGATAAAGGATCTTGACTTGTTCCTCGAGAGATGAAATTTTGTTATGGACATACTTCTTACTTTCGAAATCATCAATGGGCTAAGACATTTCTACCAATCGGGTAAAGGCACCATAGTGAATTTCCCTAGCTTCGATAACTTGTCAAGAGAAAGAGCAAATACACTCCCGATGATCAGCTAATCGGCGAGTTCGGTAGGCATTGTGGTGTTAAGGGATCTTGGCACAAATAAGACTTCTACTTTTCGTGGTTGAGGGAAAGGAGTTGGTAGATCAAAAGGATTGGCCGAAGAGGTTGAAGAATGTATCGAAGGACATTTGTGTTGAGACTTAGGGTTATTGTTGATGGCTGCATCCAAGCCATAATATGTATGACTCTATCGATATTCACAATCGAAGCCTCAGCCATATTCTCATGGGGAAACCTTTGACATTTTGAGAAAAATAGGGTTCAACAATGAGAATATGAATCTAGATGATTGAGAGGCATCACAAAACAAGTATTAGGAAGGAAAACCTTTGACATTCCAATTTTAGAATGGTTATTCATAAATATGATAATAAAAGAGGACTTAAGAGAAATAGATATAGAAGGAAAGAGGCTTAAAGTAGGGTCCAACATATCAACAATAATTTGTCGTAAAAGAAGACACATAAATCCAAACTCTGAAAAATATAGGTGAATCTAGAGTTGAAGGAATCACAACAGACCTCCCACAAGGTGTATAGATCTCTACCACTCAAAAAAACCTCAAAAATAGAATTGGTTGAATGGTAATCCATGACCAAAAAAAAGGGGGTAAGTGACAACTTTATATCATATATGATTATAGAAATATACCATGCATATTCATTGTTGACATTGGTTCTACAAACAAAGGCAATAAAATGATAGAACCACAATAGTAAAGAGGCATAGTGTTCTTTATTATAGTTCTGGTACTTGAATATCAACATATGAATTCATCAATCCTGGCTAGCCAAAGACACAAGGTCATCTCCATCAATTAAAAGACTCGTGATCGCCAATTTAATGAGTTATATTATGAAACTATGGGAAATAATTATTGGACAAAGGTTAAGAAAAATATTGAGTATGATAAAAATTTGATTTGAATTTATGAAAGAGAGATCCACTGTTAAGGCTATTCACCTATTGAGACATCTTATTGAACACTTTAAAAGAAAAAAGAACTTCATGTGATATTTATTGATTTAGATAAAGCTTACGACAGGGTCCTAAAAATACTCTTTGGAGAACCTTGAAATAGATCTCATTGACGTAAATCACTTTTTTGAGACATGTTGGTATACAAACATGTGTGAGAATTAACGAACGAATGATAGGTTTCTTTGAAGTTAAGGATAAACTTTAAGTTTATATTTAATTATATTGGTTATTGACTTGTTAATGAAATATATTTACAATGAAATACTTATTTGCAAATGACATTGTATTAGTGAATAAGTATAAGAAAAAAGTTAATATGAAATTAAAACTTTAAAAAAAATTTGTAAAAAGTAAAGACTTTCAACTTAATAAAACAAAGACATAATATATTGAATACCCACTCTCTAGAACTCTATTTTGT
Organism: Brasenia schreberi; assembly: GCA_036023115.1. Taxonomy (NCBI): domain Eukaryota; kingdom Viridiplantae; phylum Streptophyta; class Magnoliopsida; order Nymphaeales; family Cabombaceae; genus Brasenia; species Brasenia schreberi. Next base: position 23,226,373 of record JAYKKT010000078.1, read on the forward strand.
TCTGACTTTTCAAAAGATTCATTTTGAAATCAAGATAGACGTTGAGGGCAATAGTGAAAGAGGATCGAAAGAGGGAGAGGGAGAAAAAAGCAATTCAAAAATATTTTAAAAAAGATAATTGAAGATAGCCAAACTTAGAGAGAGATCGAACAATGAAAAGAGAACAAAACCAAAAAAAGAAAATTTAAAAAAGTTGTTCAAAAGAAAGGGGAAGCTGGCCACATACAAATCATTGGGAAGAAGGGAAGTCGATGAGAAGGCAGGAGAATGTGCAACAGGAGTAATTTGATTTTTTTTGTAAAATAGAATGTATATTTGGTAAGATGTGTATAAATAGCAATTGTGCTTGACAATATATCAAATAGGGCCGAACTAGCCCGAATGTTACGATATGAGAGAGAGAGAGAAAAGGGGGGGTGGCGGGCTCTGGACCGCACGTCTGGAAATAGTCCCTTACCATATTATGCGCATGTCCTCCAATCATCGTTCATCTCATGCTATTCAGGTATCACCATTTTACATTTTCCACCATCTTCCTCAGGTTGTGTTGAATAAATACAACGATGGTTCTCAAATGAAAATGGAGCTACGGTAGCGGATGGTGATTCTATTGTGAAAATCCAAATCGATTGAGTAATATGAGCAATGGAACCGGCGCATGATTCCCGTGTTCTACTCCACTTGCATCTTGGCCAACCACCCTTCCAAATATTGAACTCCGCCATGGTTTTGTCTCCAAGAAAGGAAAAAGTTTTTACCACTATATGAATGCAAGAATCATATTAGGGGTTACACGAACCAGCATTTGGGTAGTCTGGCAGAAAGACTGATATTCATGATTTAATAGAGGTGCATGTCCATCATGCTACAGATCATATTTCTTTCCTTGGACCAATTGACATCTCTAATATAAATCTCGCTCCATCACATGCAATCTCACATCCTCATAGAGAGAGAATAAGAGAAGGTTGTGCTACTGTTATTTTACATGAATTGCTCAAAAGAAAAACGTCTAATCAAGTGCTAATAAAGAAGACGCAGGCTGTACCTAAGAAAACAGAAAAGATAAAAAAAGAAGAGAATATATGCACTCACAGACAACCAGCAAAAAACTCATACTAATAGGAGCCATTAAAGAATAAATTGAGCAAACCCGGAAAGGCCTCCATGCCCAACTCAGCAAGTTAAGCATCTCTGTTAGTATCAATCTCCTTCAACTGGCTACATTAAGAAGAAGCAACATGTTCGGCTTCAAAAGCTATAGGGGATTTACCCTTGTTCGACAAGCTAGAGGCCTCACTATCAGCATGACTCCGTAGAAGATCTCGCTGACGCACTAGTAGTTCTGTTTGTTTTTGCAAAACCTGGAAAAGAACAGCTCGGTTATGACAGTTGAGTCACAAATAAACATTAATAGACAAACAATCCAATACACACAGGTTGCCGCCATTTGAGATGAAAGAAACACAGTGTCGTATAAGATGTTCAATTGAAGCCCAAATCTCCTCCCGAGGGAGTTACACAATCTGGGGTACACATAGGCAGAGATGAGCAGACATATTCAGGAGGTATGTAAAGGGTCTCCAAGGGACACAAATGTTAGGCAATAGAGATTTGCATCTACAGATGGATATGAATGGGGATCGTGGAGATTCTCCTGTTGTGGAGGTATGGGATCTTAATGTTGCAATGGTGAATAGGGTGGATTGAGAACTGTGAAGTGTTTAAGTGAACATTTGGAGGTTGATGTATATTGGGTGGAGAAGATGGGGAAGCGTCAGATGTAGCAGTTCATGGTTGGGTGTTAAAGAACATGAACGTGTGTAAGCAAAGTGATAGGGATCGCTTGTGATGGTTGTGAAGATAAAGCTTTGCACTTATTTCCAGAATTGGAGAGGATGACGGCTACAAATGACCTAAAGGAGGGAAGTAGATGGAGCGCAAAGAAGAAGGGTGGTCTGAAAGAGTTGAGGAGGTTGGAGTTTGACATCAAATATGATTCGTCTTCTCTTAACCATCACTCATGTCTTTTGTCACCAACAGATTTCTTGTCTCAGTAACCTTGGCAAGCTCATCTCTCAGCATTACTTGCCTCTCAACCTCATTGTTATTTCACTCACCACATGCCTCCATGGAATCATGATATCTTGTCCACAAGTTCTGCCTTCCTTCTCTTCACATCCACAAACACTTCTTCAGTACTTCTTTCAACTCCTTTAATCTGAAGCACACAAATGAACCTCTTAGCACCATTGACCATACTTCCTCCCCATGAACACATGACAAGTCTTTAAATCCTTCTGTCTTGACGCACATATTCTCAAACCAAAATGAACTGGGACCTCACTGAAAAGTAGCAACTACCAACAATAAATGATGATGATCTAACCTAGGACGAGGAAAAAGTCTTTGCACTACATTAGGATGTCTATCCAACCATTCTATAGACAACAAAAAATGGTCAATCCATGATAACAAAGGGATTAGTAGATAAACTGGACCAGGTAAACCTTTCCCCAGAAAGAGGCAAATCAACCAAGGGCAGAGGCATGAAGGAAACTATGTGACTTTTATTGACATCTTTACTCAAAGGAGCATCGTGGAGACCTCGATTACATGGCTTGGAATTTAATAGACTCTATGTTGAGGATAGGGAGAGGCTAGTGAGGACCTTTTCTATGGACGAGGTGGAGATGTCAACGAAGAGTTCCAATAGAGAAGTCTCCGGGGAAAGATGGTTTTCCTATGGCTTTTTCTCATGCTTGTTGGGATGAGACCAAAAGAGATTATATTCTTCTTTGAAGATTTTCATGAGAATGGCGCTTTTGTTTGACAGTGGAATTGTAATTTTATTACTTTGATTCCAAAAGTTATAGGTGCAACGAAGATGAGAAATTTTAGACAGATTAGTTTGGTGCGAAGTATCTACAAGATCCTCTAGTGCTTTTTGCTAAGACTCAAGAGCCTAACACGACATTGTGGGAGTCTCAACACACCTTTGTTCAGGATAGATAGTGTAAGCGGCCATTGTTGTAAATGAGGTGGTAGATCTTTTTTCTAAGAAAAATAGGAGAGAGAACGTGGTACATAAGTTGGATATGGAGAAGGCTTATAAGGCCATACTTTTGCAAATTTTTATCCTGTCTCTTAAATAGGATGAGCTTTAGGGTTACAAACAAACAACAACAACTAAGCCTTTTTCCATACTAGATGAGGTCGGCTACATGGATTCTTTGTTTCCACATGGCCCTATATGCCATGTTAGTAGTTAACTCACAATAAGCTAGATCATTTTTTATTGTTTCTTTCCAATACTTTTGTGATCGTCTTCTACCTCTTTTAATACTTTCAAAATCTAGTTTTTCATACCCAAATCTAGTTTTTCATACCTTCTTACATGTTCTTCTTTTGATCTTCTTTCTATATGTTCAAACCACCTTAAACGATATTCTCTCATTTTATCCTCTAATGGTGCCACACATAATTTATTTCTAATAACCTCCTTATATAACTCCGCCCATGTAAGGGATCACCCTTGCATTGCCGGTCCCAAGCCCGGATAAAGGAGGAGGGTTGTGTTAGGCTTCCGACAGCCAGCGTAAAACTTCGTCGGATTTCTACAACATGGATTACAAAAATTATGAGCATTGCTTTGGGGCGTTCCCACCTAGCGATGTGCTGCAGAGCCCGAATGCAGTAAGAAGTAAGCAAGGGCCACTACATTTTCGCCCGAATGTAGTGAATCAATTGCAGAGAGGGTTCCCACATCATGGACGGGTGTGGGTAAAGAAGTTAGTCCCGCTACATTGCCGCCCGAATGTAGTGAAAAATTTTCAGAGAGGGTCTCCGCATTTTGATTATGGACGGATGCGGGGGGTAAGGAAGCTAGTCCTAGATAATAAGATTCGTATTGGTTCTTAGAATATCGGAACATTATCGGGTAAGCTAATGGAGGCGGTAGATACTATGATTCGGAGAAAGATTCATATTCTATGTTTACAAGAGACAAAATGGGTTGGAGAAAAAGCAAAGGAGATAGAGGATACAGGTTTTAAATTATGGTACTCAGGTAAAGAAAAGGCCCGAAACGGAGTTGGTATTATCATAAATAAAGATTTAAAGGAGAGTGTAGTAGACATACAACGATATGGTGACCGAATCATGACATTGAAATTAGTGTTAGGAAGTAGAGGTTTTGAATATAGTTTGTGCTTACGCACCCCAAGTAGGACTAGAAGATAGTATAAAGACAGTTTTTTGGGAAGAGTTAGATAAGGTGTTTCAAAAGATTCCACAAAGGGAGATGATTTGTTTAGGAGGAGATCTAAATGGACATGTCGGTAAAGAGGCATTAGGATATCAAGGGATTCATGGAAACTTTGGTTATGGGGATATAAACGAGGAAGGTAGGGAGATTTTAAATTTTGCTATGTCATTTGATCTCTTTATAGTCAATACAATCTTCAGAAAACGAGATGAACATTTAATTACTTATAAGAGTGGCTTATCACAAACACAAATTGATTACTTTATTTGTAGAAAAAAAGATAGAGCGTGTTGTAAAGATTGTAAGGTAATTCCAGGAGAAAGCTTAACCACCCAACATCGACTTTTAGTTATGGATTTACAAATAAAAAAATGGACAAAGAAGAAAAGAGTGCATCGAGCTATTCGGACTAAATGGTGGAACCTCAAAAGTGAGAAAGAAGATATATTTAAACAAAAAGTCCTTCAAGGAGATGTTTGGAATTATGTTGGCACACCCTCTGATATGTGGAACAATATGGCTATACATATTAGGAAAGTGGCGAAAGATGTGTTAGGGGTATCTAAGGGAGGTGTACCGGCACAAAAAGAAGCTTGGTGGTGGAGTGAAGTAGTACAAAACAAAATCAAGGCAAAGAGGGCATGTTACAAATTACATTATGCTAAGAAAACTAGTGAAACTTTAGAAGCTTATAAGAAAGCAAAGGAAGCAAAAAAGGCCGTTAGTGAAGCAAAAGCTAGGATTTGGGAGGACTTATATAAAAAACTCAACTCAAAAGAGGGTGAAAGAGACATTTTTAGGATAGCTAGGGCTAGAGATAAGAAAACTAAAGATCTTAATTATGTTAGATGCATAAAAGACGAGGATGAAAAAATTCTAGTGGCAAATGATGATATAAGAAATAGATGGAAAAACTATTTTTATAATCTTTTTAATGAAAATAAAGATGTTAGTATTAGTTTAGGAGATTTAGCCAAGTCAGAAAAGTATATAAACCACATTTTCTACCGATGTATTCAAAAGAATGAAGTCAAAGAGGCTCTTAAACATATGAAGAGTGGTAAATCGGTAGGACCAGATAATATTTCTATAGAAGTTTGGAAAATACTATAGGAATCACTTCAAGCCTATTTAATGAAATATGGAAAAACCAAAAGATGCCCGAGGAATGGAGAAGAAGTACACTTATACCCATATATAAGAACAAGGGAGACATTCAAAATTGTGCGAATTATCGAGGTATCAAGTTAATGAGTCATACTATGAAATTATGGGAAAGAATTATCGAATGTAGGTTAAGACAAGTATCAAGTACAACAGAGAACCAATTTGGATTTATGCCTATTAGATCTACTATTGAAGCGATTCACCTTTTGAGACGTCTTATGGAACATTTTAGAGCAAAAAAGAAAGACCTTCACATGATATTTATTGATATAGAAAAAGCTTATGATAGGGTACCGAGGGAGGTTCTTTGGAGAACTTTGGAAAAAAGAGGTATCCTATTGACATATATTAACCTTATAAGAGACATGTATGATGGTGCAAAAACATGTGTGAGGACTCATGAAGGAACGACAGACTTCTTTGAAGTTAATATTGGGTTACATCAAGGATCAACTTTAAGTCCATACTTATTTATAATGGTGATGGATGAGTTAACAAAACATATTCAAGATGAAGTACCTTGGTGTATGTTATTTGCAGATGACATTGTATTAGTGGAGGAGTCTAAGGAAAAAGTTAATAGAAAATTGGAACTATGGAGAGAAACATTAGAAAACAAAGGCCTCCGACTTAGTAGAACAAAGACAAAATATATGGAATGTAAGTTTGATCATTTGGCTACTTCAGAGGACATAGAAATTAAAATTGGTACACATTGCATTCCCCAAAAGGAAAGTTTTAAATACCTAGGGTCCATTTTTCAAAGTGATGGAAGAATTGATGGAGATGTTACACATAGAATTAATGCTGGTTGGTTAAAATGGAGAGGAGCATCAGGTATTCTTTGTGACAAGAAGATACCATTAAAATTAAAAGGTAAATATTATAGAGCAGCAGTTAGGCCTGCCATGTTTTATGGTTCTGAGTGTTGGGCAGTTAATCATCAACATGTACAAAAGATGTCTGTGACAGAAATGAAGATGTTGAGATGGATGAGTGGTCATACAAGAAAAGATTGTATACATAATGAGGTTATTAGAAACAAATTAGGAGTGGCACCAATAGAGGATAAAATGAGAGAACATCGTTTAAGATGGTTTGGACATATAGAAAGAAGATCAAAAGAAGAACCTGTAAGAAGGTTAGAAAACCTAAATTTGGAAAGTATTAAAAGAGGTAGAGGACGACCACAAAAGTGTTGGAAAGAAACAATAAAGAATGATCTAGCTTATTGGGAGTTAACTGCTAACATGGCACACGATAGAGATCTGTGGAAACAAAGAATCCATGTAGCCGACCCCGTCTAGTATGGGAAAAGGCTTAGTTGTTGTTGTTGTTGTTGTTAACCTCCTTATATCTACGGTCATCCATCTCAACATCTTCATTTCTATAACAAACATCTTTTGTATATGTTAGATGATTAACTGCCTAACACTCATAACCATAAAATGACATGTCTAACTGCTGCTCTATAATATTTACCTTTTAACTTTAATGGTATCTTCTTATCAGAAAGAATACTTTATGCTCCTCTCCATTTTAACCACAACAACAACAAACAACAACTAAGCCTTTTCCCATACTGGACGGGGTCAGCTACATGGATTCTTTGTTTCTACAGAGCCCTATCATGTGCCATGTTAGTGGTTAACTCACAATAAGCTAGATAATTCTTTATTGCTTCTTTCCAACACTTTTGTGGTTATCCTCTACCTCTTTTAGTACTTTTAAAATATAGTTTTTCATACCTTCTTACAAGCGCTTCTTTTGATCTTCTTTCTATATGTCCAAACAATCTTAAACTATATTCTCTCATATTATCCTCTATTGGTGTCACTCCCAATTTGTTTCTAATAACGTTATTATGTATACGGTCTTTCCTTCTTTGACCACTCATCCATCTCAACATTTTCATTTCTGCCACATACATCTTTTGTAAATGTTGATTAACTGCCCAATACTCAGAACCAAAAAACATGGCAGTTCTAATTGTTGATCCATAATATTTACCTTTTAACTTTAATGATATCTTCTTCTCACAAAGAACACTTGATGCTTCACTCTATTATAAAGAGAAAACCCTACACCCTAATGAAAAATGTAAAAGAAAAGAGAGAGAGTGGGTGACTACCAAGGATGTGGCGCCGACCTTCAACCCTTTGTAACTTTGATTTTTTCATGATATACAACAACAACAACAATTAAGCCTTTTCCCATACTAGACGGGATCGGCTACATGGATTCTTTGTTTCCACATATCCCTATCGTGTGCCATGTTAGCAGTTAACTCCCAATAAGCTAAATCATTCTTTATTGTTTCTTTCGAACACTTTTGTGGTCGTCCTCTACCTCTTTTAATACTTTCCAAATTTAGTTTTTCTAACCTTCTTACAGGTTCTTCTTTTGATCTTCTTCCTATATGTCCAAACCATCTTAAACCATGTTCTCTCATTTATCCTCTATTGGTGTCACTCCCAATTTGTTTCTAATAACCTCATTATGTATACGGTCTTTTCTTATATGACCACTCATCCATCTCAAAATCTTCATTTCTGTCACAGACATCTTTTGTACATGTTGATGATTAACTGCCCAACACTCAGAACCATAAAACATGGCAGGCCTAATTGCTGCTCTATAATATTTACCTTTTAACTTTAATGGTATCTTCTTATCACAAAGAATACCTGATGCTCCTCTCCATTTTAACCAACCAACATTAATTCTATGTGTAACATCTCCATCATTTCTTCCTATCACTTTGAAAAATTGACCCTATGTATTTAAAACTTTCCTTTTAGGGAATGCAATGTGTGCCAATTTTAATGTCCATGTCCTCTGAAGTAACCAAATGATCAAACTTACATTCCATATATTCTGTCTTTGTTCTACTAAGTCGAAGGCCTTTGCTTTCTAATGTTTCTCTCCATAGTTCCAATTTTCTATTAATTTTTTCCTTAGACTCCTCCACTAATACAATGTCATCTGCAAATAACATACACCAAGGTACTTCATCTTGAATATGTTTTGTTAACTCATCCATCATCATTATAAATAAGTATGGACTTAAAGTTGATCCTTGATGTAACCCAATATTAACTTCAAAGAAGTCTGTCGTTCCTTCATGAGTCCTCACACATGTTGTTGCACCATCATACATGTCTCTTATAAGGTTAATATATGTCAATGCGATACCTCTTTTTTCCAAAGTTCTCCAAAGAACCTCCCTCGGTACCCTATCATAGGCTTTTTCTAGATCAATAAATATCATGTGAAGGTCTTTCTTTTTTGCTCTAAAATGTTCCATAAGACGTCTCAAAAGGTGAATTGCTTCAATAGTAAATCTGCCTGGCATGAATCCAAATTGGTTCTCTGTTGTACTTGATACTTGTCTTAACCTACGTTCGATAATTCTTTCCCATAATTTCATAGTATGACTCATTAACTTGATACCTCGATAATTTGCATAATTTTGAATGTCTCCCTTGTTCTTATATATGAGTATAAGTGTACTTGCTCTCCATTCCTCGGGCATCTTTTGGTTTTTCCATATTTCATTAAATAGTCTTGTGAGCCAAGTGATTCCTATTTCTCCTAGTATTTTCCAAACTTCTATAGGAATATTATCTGGTCCTACCGATTTACCACCCTTCATATGTTTAAGAGCATCTTTGACTTCATTCTTTTGAATACGTCGGAAGAAATTATGGTTTATATACTTTTCTGACTTGGCTAAATCTCCTAAACTAATACTAACATCTTTATTTTCATTAAAAAGATTATAAAAATAGTTTTTTCATCTATTTCTTATATCATCATTTGCCACTAAATTTTTTTCATCCTCGTCTTTTATGCATCTACCATAATTAAGATCTTTAGTTTTCTTATCTCTAGCCCTAGCTATCCTAAAAATATCTCTTTCACCCTCTTTTGAGTTGAGTTTTTTATATAAGTCCTCCCAAATCTTAGTTTTTGCTTCACGCTTCCTTCTTTGCTTTCTTATAAGCTTCTAAAGTTTCACTAGTTTTCTTGGCATAATGTAATTTGTAACATGCCCTCTTTGCCTTGATTTTATTTTGCACTACTTCACTCCACCACCAAGCTTCTTTTTGTGCCAGTACACCTCCCTTAGATACCCCTAACACATCTTTGGCCACTTTCCTAATATGTATAGCCATATTGTTCCACATATCACAGGGTGTGCCAACATAATTCCAAACATCTCCTTGAAGGACTTTCTGTTTAAATATATCTTCTTTCTCGCTTTTGAGGTTCCACCATTTAGTCTGAATAGCTCGATGCACTCTTTTCTTCTTTGTCCATTTTTTTATTTGTAAATCCATAACTAAAAGTCGATGCACTCTTTTTTTTTACAAATAAAGTAATCAATTTGTGTTTGTGATAAGCCACTCTTATAAGTAATTAAATGTTCATCTTGTCTTTTTAAGATTGTATTGACTATAAAGAGATCAAATGCCATAGCAAAATTTAAAATCTCCCTATCTTCCTTGTTTACATCCCCAAAACCAAAGTTTCCATGAATCCCTTGATATCCTAATGCCTCTTTACTGACATGTCCATTTAAATCTCCTCCTAAACAAATCATCTCCCTTTGTGGAATCTTTTGAAACACCTTATCTAACTCTTCCCAAAAAACTGTCTTTATACTATCTTCTAGTCCTACTTGGGGTGCGTAAGCACAAACTATATTCAAAACCTCTGCTCCTAACACTAATTTCAACATCATGATTCTGTCACCATATCGTTGTATGTCTACTACACTATCCTTTAAATCTTTATTTATGATAATACCAACTCCATTTCGAGCATTGTCTTTACCTGAGTACCATAATTTAAAACCTGTATCCTCTATCTCCTTTGCTTTTTCTCCAACCCATTTTGTCTCTTGTAAACATAGAATATGAATCTTTCTCCGAATCATAGTATCTACCACCTCCATTAGCTTACCGGATAATGTTTCGATATTCCAGGAACCAATACGAATCTTATTATCTAGGACTAGCTTCCTTACCCCCGCATCCATCCATAATCAAAATATGGAGACCCTCTCTGAAATTTTTTTACTACATTCGGGCGGCAATGTAGTGGGACTAACTTCTTTACCCACACCCGTCCATGATGTGGAAACCCTCTCTGCAATTGATTCACTATATTCGGGCAAAAATGTAGTGACCCTTGCTTACTTCTTACTGCATTCGGGCTCTGCAGCACCTCGCTAGGCGGGGACGCCCCAAAGCAATGCTCATAATTTTTGTAATCCATGTTATAAAAATCCGACAAAGTTTTACGATGGCTGTCGGAAGCCTAACACAACCCTCCTCCTTTATCCGGGCTTGGGACCGGCAATGCAAAAGTGATCCTTACATGGGCGAAGTTGATTTTTTCATGATATGATTGATTATTTTTCATTATTTGCTTTGTGTGTGAATATCTCTACATGGTATTACAGTCTAATTCATGGGATTAAGGCTTCACGGTTAGTCAGCAACAATATCTATGTCCTAAGGGTTAAAGTTAACCCGAGAAACAATCAAGAAAACAGGTGGAAGTTGTTTTACATCAAACTTGACAAAAATTCGAAAAAGAAAAATCAAAGAAAACTTGAGACCGTGACCTAGAGCAAGGGGGCACAATCATAGCTAAAAAGGAAAAAATATTGGAAAATGCAAAAATGTCCAACATTGATAAGAGCGAAATATTTCAAATTACAAGCATCAAATTGGATGAAAAAATTATCTATAATGAAAACATGAGAGATTTTTGCACCAAACCCTACTGATCCAACATACAATAGAAGGCGTAGAGAAAACGCTTTGGTAAGTGCATGGTTAATACAATACACGATTCCTTCTATCGGCTGCACTTTTACGTTTTTAGAGACAGCCCATGAAATTTGGTTGGCAATACAAGATGCATATGCACAACGAAAGAATATATCCAAGAAGTATAAAATCATTGAAAGAGTTAGAAAATACATATAAGACAGCCGATCGGTCAATGAATGGCATGTGAAAAGGAAAATATAGGCCCTTAATCAAGCATTTAGATCAGGAACTGAGATTAGCCAAATTGTAATTATTGTATTAACCTCTATAAATAGGAGGTGTCAGCAATGTTTTGGTTCATCATCAATGAAGTCCAGTCTCTCTCTCTCTCACACACACACACAAAATGCTCTTATTTGCTTCCACTTATTCCTATGAAAATGTACATGTACATTACCACATTTAGACAATTTTACTATGGTTGACTATAACCAGAATGCGCCTTTAGCCAGCCACTATTCCTCAACCGTTTAGAATGAAGCCATACAAGTTGTGGAGTACCAACTTATCATAAATAGCCTTGAAAGGCACGGGAATATAGACGGGCAACCACTAAGAAATGTCAATGCTTACAACATGGCATTGAGTTCGATCCCTAGATTCGAAAGTCAGTTAGTGAATTTTAGGTGAAGGATTCAAGGTACGTAGCAGAAAATTCAACTAAGCATTGTTAACACGGGATGTACTGCATATAGCACCCTTTTCTTTGTCTGCGTCAAACCTTTTATTTGTATTACTGTCTGGTTTTCCTGACAGGTGTTAGTTTTCCTAAATGTCCTTGTCCTACCATTACAGACAACCCACTTCTTTCGAGAAAACGTTTGAAAGGAGTTACAGATAAAGGTGAAAACTAGCATGAACCATGCTATTTTGTATTATCAACAAATTCAAAAGAACAGAAAATCATTGAAGTTGTAAAACATTGTGACCAATAAACAGTAAACTAATGAACAAAAAGACTTAAGCATAAAAAAGTGAAACTTTATTCAGTGCACTCATAAAAAGATAAACTGACAAAGCACACAAACATCAAGCATATACTAGAATATCAAAAATGACATGGAATATGGGACGCCATGGGACCTCCCCCTCTCTCTTTGACCCTCCCTTCACCGCGCCCTAACACACGCACCGGATCACGGAAAAGAGTGGGTGCACGACGCCATTCATATCCGATTCTCCCATTTCCCACTCACACTCCTTTGTTTCTTAAATATATATAGTTTTGGGGAAGTAATAATTTTTTTCCCAGTCCGGGGGACGGCAAATTTATCTACCCGAAGATTTCATCAGCTGGATTCGATAGATTGGTGTATCGTATTGTTTCATGTTCAAGCCAAAAACATGTAAACCAAACAATATCAAATCTTTTCGGATCATGAGAATCAAACAGGTTTCTCCACTCTTCTTTCCGTCGCACTGGTTTCTCCACTCTTCTTTACGTTGCGCTGTCAGATTTTAGATTGACAACAACTTTATACTTCCTTCATCGTGTTGCATTATTGTGTATCTTCCTGTTTGTACCAAAACTAGGCTATTGATGGCGACTGTATATTCGTGTCATTCTGGATGGGCTCCCCAAAATAAAAGACAAATTACATGCTGATCAATCAGCTGCGTGCAAGTGATTCCAGGTATTAGATTTAACAGACCATATTTCCACCGAAGACACTTTCGAGTAGGATGGACAATCAGAACACTTTTGAGATTCATCAACAGTTAAAAATTGAATGCCATGCCTAGGAAGGTTGCCACTTACTGGCTACGAATAGCCTAGCTTGCTGAATTCTGACCATATTCCTCATGTTTAAAGAAAAAATAAAATGGGTTAACACAAGTACAATAATTCTCTTAAATCATGAAAATTACCTTTTAAAAATTTGTATATGCTAAGTGGGGTCACCAAACCCTAGTTTCAACAGAGGCTACCAAGTTACGCCTTTGTAAACTAAACTATCAATAAGTCTAAGCCAAGATGGTGAAATCATAATCTTCTAACTGTGAGCTTCAAACGCCAGTAAAAGAACAAAAAGATGTACAAAACACTTCCTTGTTTACGATTGATACTACGTTTGATGATGTTGATAATGAAGATCTATGATTTCTCAGGTCCAAGTTCATTTACTTGTTTTGCATTAATATAAAGTTGTGTAGTTACTATTGTCATATATACTTATGTTAATTGATGTCTCACTTGCTTTAGTTTGAATATTATATATAATATTATATACCTTAATTATTTTTAAAATTTGTCATATCCCGCAACCGCACCTACACCTGTGTGACATAACACTAGATTATAAAAAATGACATAGAATATGTTTTAAACACAATTCCTGGGCATATTATTAAAATTAAGAAATCATACTTGTAAATAGTCACATCCATTTAAATTAGCATCAATTCTACGATGTAACCACTCCCAAGCTTAGAGGAGGAGGGCTTCATCAGGTAGATGTAGCTAACTTAAAGCTCAGTCAGATCTTTTACCATGGATTCTGGTACCGGTTTATTGGAAAATCTACCAGCAACATGCAGTAATTGTACCGTCCATCCTGAAGTTGTGCATGCTCGCATAACATCATGCACACACGGCACATATTGCTAACTTTTATGTGTTTATTGCATTTTATTCTACTCACATGTTTTATTTTAAAGTTCACTATTACTAAAATGCCACTTCCCTACTGATCGATAGGAATTCTAATAGCTAGTGGATTTTTCTGGACAGGGAAGTTGGCCTTAGGTCAACCTCGACCATATGTGCAACTGGTATTAAACTTCTGACAGCAAGTGAGCTATTCATGCAGTAGCTATTTATTTTTACCCTTTTTGCTTTATTTATGCGGTCTTTCTAAATAAATGGCTCATCATCCTGTGTATATTTCCTTCTCTGGGTTTTGACTATTGACGAATGAAAAGCAAAAAGGATCGCAGCTCTATATGTATACTGAATATTGGATTATAATAGATCTAACCATAGTGTTCATTAGTCAAAGCACCATATAAGCAAAAACGGCCATCAAATATAATAACTACAAACAAACAAATAACAACTAAGCCTTTTCCTATATTAGATGGGGTCGGCTACATGGATTCTTTGTTTTCATGGAGCTCGATCCTAACAGTTAACTCAACAAAGTTGGATCATTCTTTATTATTTTTTCGACATTTTTGTAATCTTCCTCTTCCTCTTTTAATATTTTTACCATCTAGTTTCTCGCACCTTTTTATCGGAGCTTCCTTTGGTCGCCTTTTCATATGTCCAAACCATCTTAAACGATTTTTCCTCATTTTATCATCCATTGGTGTCACTCAATTTGTTTCTAATAACTTCATTACATATATGGTCTTTCCTTATGACCACACATCCATCTCCACATGTTCATTTCTGCCAGACATTTTTTTTACACTTTTTTTTTTACACATTAATGGTTAACTGTAGCCGACCCCGTCTAGTATGGGAAAAAGCTTAGTTGTTGTTGTATTAATGGTTAACTGCCCAAAACTCACAACTATATATAATAGTGGGTCTAACTGTTGCTCTATAATATTTGTTAATGGTATCTTCTTGATGTATAGAATACCTAATGCACTTCCTAATTTTAACCAACCTACATTAATTCTAGAGTCACATCTCCAATAATTTTCTCATCACTCTCAAAGATTGACCCTAAGTATTTAAAACTTTCCTCATGAAGAATGCAACGTGTCTCAAATCTTAACTTTTATGTCAACTGAAGTAAATAAAAAAAGGCCCTTATTTCATTTTCACATTTATTTGCTTCTCTTACATGCCTAGCACACAATCCATTAATGTCACCTAACGAGTACCTAGATCTGCTTTTAACTGAATTGAATCAAAATCACAATTCTTCAAGCTAACAATGTGCATGGAACCTAACTGAAGTTTCCATAGCATCCAATGCAAATGGAATAAGAAATTTCTCTGATCTTTGAATAATATGACAGCCAGTGATGAACATACGTTGTCCCTGTGTGTGTGAGAGAGAGAGAGAGATAGGTACCTCAATCTGGTGGTCCAAGAACATTTCCCAACCCTTCATTTGAGCCACATACTGTGAATAAGCTGCTAAAGGTGAAAAGTCAGCAGTTCTGTCACCAAAATCCCAACTCATACAGGCCACCTCAAAAAGGAAACAACATAGAATTCAAAGTGTTATTTACGTACATTGGGCAGGTGACATGTGCACTGGTATCCTTGAAGTTCCTGCTACTTCTTCGTTCAGGACAGCTCTCCTACCATGCTCTGCAGCCTGCTCAAACTGGGGTATAAGAGCACAACCTGGAGACCTAATTACCAAAACAGCATAGAAATAAGCTGCTTATGTTGACCAAATACTACAAGTACTGAAATCATGTGAAGTATATGACAAATGGAGAAACTGCCATGACAGTAGTGCCCTATGTGTAAGATCAAAACCGGACACAAGCATTGGAACTCATGAAATACCTTGGCTTTACACTTTGTGGATACACAGGGTAGTTAACATGACAAAAAGAGCATCTAGATGAGCTTTAGGGACATAGGGACTTAAAAATTAATACAATGCAATAACAAAAGCATATATTGGAAGCTTTTTAGAAATCTACCATGTAATCAACATCACTGGAATGGAGTATGAGAAAAAATAAAAAACTCAACCTTGGGATGCATGTGTATGTTTCACCTTTTCTCCATTTGCTCACTTATTTGAGAGAGAGAGAGAGAGAGAGAGAGAGAGAGAGAGAGAGAGACCAAGCAAATGTACTTGGTGAGGGGTAGACAAATGATTTCCCGTAAACTGAAGCAGCAACCATGGCAGCTTGGATCCTAGCTTGACGCTGAGCCAGATTATCACCAGCAGCTGAACCACCCACGTCACTAGAAGTTATGCTGGCTGCACCAGAAACCGTAGAAGGAAAATTCCTTTCACTAAACAATTTGATTCTCAGAATATTTCATTGCAAAAAACATAAAAAAGCACAATGAGAAGCATAAAAAAACAATCTTGGATTGAACCATCATCACTAGATTCTTCGTCTTACAACTTCCCTTGACCGTTAATCAGACCATTTTTATGTGTTTTCCTTGAATAACTTAACACTCGATTTAACTCATCTGAAAGCCTTTCGAAGTTCAGGACAAACCATGAGTTTGGGTGGGGAATAGCTAACATTGGAAGAAGCCCGTCAGTTCACCCTTTCCACAGTTACCCTCCAGAGCCTGATAATCTTAAGAAGCCTTCTTCAAGATTGTGGGTGTGAAGCAATTAAAGTGTATCATTAAACACTATTAGAATGCAATTAGGGTTAGAATGTAACTAGATTCCATGATGTAACTAGGGTTAGAATGTAAATTAGGGACTCATGTAGTATTTTCATCTTATATATTTTTATTTTTTCTCTTTTTCTTTTCTACAGTTCTCGAGACTAGCTCATGGTGCAGCAAGAAACTGGTGCAAAATATAGGATAAGGGTGTAGGCTCAATGAAAAAGAAATTCTTGGTAATGCATGCTCATGAAGAACATGTAACCTAACCAATTCTTCATTTATTTGCAAGGTACCTGGAAAGGATAGTCAGAGCTAACAAATACTTATTTATTTGCAAGGTACATGGAGAGGATAGTCAGCTCATAACAGTTCTCACTTTTCCTAAATTTTGCAAGTTACGGCACTTGCAAGCTAACTGATCTGTATGATATCCTACCAACTTTTCAATGCTTGATGACAACATGCATAAAAACTAAGCTCTTCGCTAGCGGGAACATGTAGTTGTATTAGGACAAGAGAAGGGGATGTAATATGAACATTTGACAAATACTTCAAGTATAAAAATTGAAACCAATAAAGTGAGCACTTAGGCTACTATAGTTAAGAACTTAAGAGAACACCATGTGTTCCACTCGCAAAGCAAAAACGGTACATATTACTTGGAGAATTTATAATTGCAACTGCTTAGATTTAACATAATTTTACTGCAATAACTAAGATCAGTTCAATAACCATACCTTCAGCACTACCATGTCGATGTTGGTCAGACCGAGTTCCCCATGGCCCAACTGGTGAAGCAGCGATATTATCAGGAGGAACAACTAAGGACCTACAGATTGGACATGTTTGTTGGCGCTCCAACCATGAACGAAGGCAATGGACATGAAAAAGGTGCCCACACCGCAACTTTTTTGCTGTGACCATTTCTTCACGGCAAATAATACACGTTGCATCGTTTCTGTTATCCCATAGGCATCGTTCAGGTCCATGCACCACAATCCACATAACATCGATGGAAAACACAGGCATTTCTAAAATACACTCACGAACTTAGTTCTTGAGGAGTTGCATCTGGGAAACGGTCATTCATATTTGATGTGATTTTCCGGTAACGAATATAATCTGCAACACGGATCTTGAAGTTGCGGAATGTGTCATAGAGCTCCCTTATCAAGTGAAGTGGTAAGCCGTAGTTCCTAAAAGACATAAGATGTCAAACATTTTATGAAAGAAAAAACCGGAGATTACAAACTGTAATGCAAGTCGATACATAAGTAACCACAAGTTTTAGAAAATTAATGTTATATAATAATTCAATCTCATTGCTTTCTAAAAATAAGAATACAATTTCATCTGAAAAAATTTGCAGGTAAGAGTGAAACAAAATAAAAGATGACAAAGAAATTAATCTCCAAGAAAAAGCAAAATGAAAGCTACGGGATCAGTAACATTGCTAGCGCAATGAAAATAAATTGCCTTTCAAAATGCCAGTTAAATTAACAAGAAAATATTACAACCAATGTCCCAGAACATGACAGGTTTGTTAAAAGATGGAACCAGGGCCGAATGATCACAGGGGCGAGCCACAAGTGCCAGCAGGGCTGGCCACAACGGTACCCCAAACGGCTAGTAGTATTTGGGGGTTGGCTGAACCCTTTTCCCAACTCTCTCCTTGTCACTCTTTTCTCTTTTTTCTCTTCTATAAATTCCAGCATGTACATTCTCTCAATAAGGCCCTTAGTGGCTAATCAATAAGAATATTTTTATTCATTTGTTGTGCCTTCCTTACACTTGGTTATAACCTTTTCTAATGCTTTATATTCATTACTCTTTCGGTGTGCCTTCATTGCACTTGGTTAAAGACTTTTCTAAAGTTTTGAGATTGTTACTTTGTGGTGATATTTACTCAATCTTCACCTACTACATTGAAGCATCGACTTCGTTACATGGTACCAAACTCTCGTTTCGAAGAAATTGAGCACATCGATATGCATGTCAACTTGAAAAAGTTCACGATTCTTGACATTTGATATTGATATTTCAAAATTGAGGTAACTTTGAAAATTTTGTTTATTTTAAAAATTGAAGGAAAAATATAAAGTTTTCAAGTAAGACCGTTGAGGATTACATGTCTTCAGAAGTACATTTTGAAATGTATGGTTAGACTGTTGAGGACTACATGTCTTTTAGCGAAGGTTTTGAGATTAGTTGATAGCGAGAAGAAATCATCTACGAACTACCTTTATCAAACTATGGATAGGACAAAAGAAGCCATTAGAAATAATTTTAATGGAAGAAAGAGAGATTATGTGCCTGTGTGGAACATTATAAATAATAAATGGAACAAACAATTGCATCAGTCTATTCATGCAACAACATATTACCTAAATCCAACATTCAAGTAATCATCATGCTTTAAAAGGGACGGTGAGGTTAATCGAGGCATCATTGATTGTATAGACAGATTAGTCCCTGATGAGAGTAGGGCAAATGCTATACATCGAGGGATGAAGATCTATGATAATGCTCCACTTGATGGGTTTGCTTATAGCAATTCGCAACCGCACTAATATGCACCGAGGTAAATTGTTTATCTTCATATTTAAGTTATATGTTTATCTTTTTCTACTGATGTTTGGTGAAATAGGTTTGGAAGTGATTACCCAAACCTTAGAGATTTTACAGTAACAGTTTCGAGTCAAACCTGTAGTGCAACGGTACAAAAAGCGTAACAGGTTGGAACATAAGCGACTCAATGACTTAGTTTTCATCCGTTGTAACATGCAGCTTCACCAAAGGTGATCTTCTATTAGTTACTATTTAAAGATTCAATTCACTATTTTGTTTGACTTCAATTGTTAATGTTGTTTACTAATTACTTATCTTTCTTTCTTATAGGCAATTAGAAAAGGTAAATAGAGAAGAAAGTCAATATGATCCAATAATTTTGATATATTAGAGGAGTGGATTATAGAAGATAACGAAGAAAATGCACTCTTAACCGAAGAAGACATTGCATGAATTAATTTGGAAGGAGAGCAACAATATCATCAAGGAGATAGAAAATTTTGATTTTGAAGCTATGTTATCAATAGCGCGCTATAGCGTTTTAGCGGATCTAAAACCGCTATAGCGGGTAGCCCTTAGCGGGCGACCCCTCAAGGCGAACTTAGCGTTGTTTGCGGTGCTATAGTGGTCCGCTATATAACGCTATAAGCGGACGGTGGTTCAGATCCGATTGGGTCGGGTCAGACCCGACCCAAATTATATAAAGGGACGAACGAAGGTTTCTCGTTCGTCCCTGTGTCTCTCGATTCTCCCTCTCTCCATCCTCTCCACTCGGCCGCTCCCGCTACATCCTCTCCTCTAGGCCGCTCCCGCCTCTCACCACCACCATCTCCAGGTACGCCTCTCCCTCCCCCGCCACCATCTCCCTCTCTCCCGCCTCTCCTTCTCTCTGCCGCCTCTCCCTCTCTCTCCACCGCCTCCCCTGTCCCGCCCCTCCCTCTCTCCCGCCACCATCTCCCTCTCTCCCACCTCAGCCACCTCCCCTGTCCTGCCTCTCCCTCTCTACTGCCTCTCCTTCTCTCTGCCGCCTCTCCCTCTCTCACCACTGCCTCCCCCTCTCCCGCCACCATCTCCCTCTCTCGCCACCACCTCCCCTTGTCTGACCCCTCCCTGTCCCGCCACCACCTCCCCCTGTCCGGCCCCTCCCTGTCCCGCCACCATCTCCCTCCCTCTCGCTACTGTTTAATAATATAGTAACATTAGTGTTTAGATTAGTATTAGGTTTATTTTCTTTATTCTGTTTGGGCAATAAGGGATGTTTATTGGGAGTTACCTAGTAAACTAGCTGGCTTTGTTTTGTGCTCTTTGGATGAGATTCTGAAACCAAACTTGATGTAAAGCTCTTTGAATCTTTTGTTGGCTTTGTTTGAATCATCTTGTGAGATTGCTTTAGTTGATTTCGGCTATTGACTAGACATTCTTACATAGATCACAACTTGGATTGAATTTTTCAAATTTAAAAGCATTCCCTACAGATGAACAAAGTAACAAACATTTTTTCAGCGAGAGGGGGTCCATGAACTGGTCTGGCTGTAAGTTCTTCAATTGTGTAAATGAGGCTCACATATGTCAAGAACAGATACTACACCTGATCTTTGCTGAAGTTTGAAGGTGGGATCAAGCAAATCATGTAACTTAAAACCTATTTTGTTTAGTCCACACATCTTATTCCCATCTGTTTATGTGTTTGATGGCATGCACACATACAGACATGTATATGGGTAAATTTTTCTCTCCCTCTCTTATCATATGGTTATTGTACCATTTAGTGTCCCGCCTCTCCCTCTCTTATCATATGGTTATTTAGTGATACCAATGAATGTTAATTATTTAATGTTCTATTTCTTGTATAAGATTCGAAAACTCAAGCTGAGTAGTTATTCTTATTTTTTGTAGTGAGTAATGGAATCATCAACAAGTGCAGTTGCTTGTCCTCTAAGTGGCAGTGGCAGTGGTAGTTATGGCACCAACACTAGTAATGCAATTGGTAATCGGTTTTCTAGTCCAGCATATAACTACAGACCCCCAGCTTCTAAGGATCCAGGATGGAATTGGGGTTTGACAAAATCTAAGATAGATAATATGTCAGTATTTTGTACATTATGTGGTCATGTTTCTACCAGCGGAATAACAAGATACAAGGACCATTTAATGGGAAGAAGCGGAAATGTAGCAGCTTGCAAGAATGCAACTGAAGAAATAAAGAAAACAATTTATGATTATGTGCACAATACATCTAAGAAGAAGGCCAAAAATATTTCATTTCCATATTGAGGAGAAGTTTCTAGTATGGAAGGTAACACAGTGACAAGCACCCAATGTTCATCATCTTCATCGTCATTTGGCTCACGACCATCGCTTTCGAAGGAACCCATGGATTCATTTGTGCGTTCATCGCCAGACTCACTACGACAAGCTACAGTAGAAAATCGATATAAGAAAGAAGAAAGAGAACGAGTATGCATATCCATTAGCAGGTGGATGTATCAAAATGGAATCCCTTTTAATGCTGTGAGATCCCCTAGCTTTAAAGCGATGGTAAATGATATGGGGCAGTTTAGACCTGGAATGAAGGTTCCATCATACCATGAAGTAAGGGAAACATTCTTAGATAAGGAAGTAGGAAGAGTAAGAGAGTTTACAAATGGATTTAGAAAGCATTCGGCTACTTATGGATGTTCTATTATGTCAGATGGATGGACAGATAGAAAACAGATAACACTAATAAATTTTTTAGTGCATTGTCCTCAAGGTACAGTTTTTCTTAAGTCCATTGATGCATCCCATGAAGTAAAGGATGCAAATAAATTGTATACATTGTTAAAAGAAGTAATCTTAGAAGTTGGAGAGAATAATGTTGTGCAGGTGGTTACAGATAATGCAGCAAATTATGTTGCAGCTGGTAGAATGTTGATGGCTGAATTTAATCATTTGTTTTGGACACCATGTGCTGCACATTATATAGATTTGATGCTTGAAGATATTGGAGAGACAAAAAGACTAAAAGGCATCTTCAGCAGGACAAATAAGCTAGTGACATTTATGTATGCTCATGATCAAATATTGCATATGATTAGACATTTTACAGGAAGAAAAGACATACATAGACCGGCTGTGACCCGTTTTGCTACTAGATTCTTAACTCTGAACAGTTTGTGGCAGTCAAAAGAAGCTCTAAGATCGATGGTTATTTCTGAACAATGGGAGAAATGCCCTTTATCAGATAGTATTGAAGGAAAGCAATCTAAGGAAATAATTTTGCAATTTAGATTTTGGAAGGGCATTAGTTTTTCACTTAGAGCAATGGGTCCTTTGGTAGATGTTTTACGTATGGTCGACAGTGATGAGAAACCAGCCATGGGCCACATCTATGAGAAGATGGATCATGTAAAGGAACAAATAAAGGTGCGTAAATATTTTAATTATTAATCTTTACTTATTAATCTTATAAATTAATAACATTTCACTTCTTGTTTTATAGGTGAATATGAAAAACAAAGAAGAGCAGTATGCTTTTATTTGGGAGATCATAGACAAAAGATGGGACAGGCAAATGCATAAGCCATTACATGCTGCTGCATTGTATCTGAATCCAGGGTTGTATTATGATTATGATGGGATAGAATCTAATGTTGAGATTAAAGGTGGTTTATTGCGGGTTATAACTATTATACTTGTACGAAGTAAGGAAGAACAACAACAAGTGAGTCATCAACTTATAAGTTATCGAAGTGCATCAAGTTATTTTGGACTAGAATTAGCTATAAGTTCGAGGAAAACATGTGCACCAGGTAATTAATTCAAGCAACTTTGCTTTCTTAATTATTTCATTATTAAGATATGATTTAAGGTTTTTGAATATGATTAACTTATTGTTTACACATGATTTTTAACTTTTTGTAATAGCTGAATGGTGGATGACCTTTGGTTATGAATTCTCTGAATTGCAAAGTTTTGCTATACGGGTTTTGAGCCTGAAATTAAGAATTATGCTTTTTATTTACATTATAAATAAATGAAAGTTTTTTTATTGAGTTACCAACTTACCTAAATTCTTTCTCAGATTCATACGAAGAAAAGGAATAGATTATTGCATCAAAAGCTTAACGATTTAGCTTTTGTACAATATAACAAAAAGCTCAGAAGAAGGTACGAAGAGAGGAAATCTAATGGAGCAAATTTTGACCCCATCATGTTGGCATCGGTTAAAGATCACGATGAATATCCTACTGACGATGAGTTCGTTGGTGACGATGATTCCCTTACTTGGCGAAATGTCAATATGACATCCGAAGCATCAAGAGCGGGTACTACTGTTGTTTATACAAGGTCGAAGACACGAAAGCGACAAAGAAGGCAAAGCAAAGGGAAGGATAAGATGCCTATGGAAGATGAAGAAGAATTTAATTTTGAAGAAACAGATAAAGAGGAAGAAGAAATAGAAGAATACGGATCTTTTCCTGAAAATGAGTGAACATGACCTAAACAATTAAGTGTGATTCTGATTGTAAATTTGTAATAGAATTTTGATGGATGTTATGTACTTTTGAATTAGCTTATTGACATTTGTGTACTTTTGATGGGTGTTATGTACAAACTTTAAAGATGCTTTTTAAGGCTACTTTCCCTGCTTTATTGCAAATTGTTGTTCAATGAAATTGTCATTATCTTTGATTAGTGGGTAAGTATGATCAAAATAGTGATCGTGTTGTTTATAAACTGATGGCACATTCATTATCTTCTGTTGTAGGTGAATCGGTGATCATTGAGTGGACCAACACAAGGCGAATTAGCTCTTGATGTTAAGGGGCTGTGAAAAATAAGGGTGATGCTCGAGTAGTTGCGCACGCCGCAACCCTCAAAGCATTACCCTTATTTTTCACGGCCCCTTTCTGACATCAAGAGCTAATATTGTTTAAAGTTTATAACGTGCTGGTGCCTGATGATAATGATATGTTTACTTCCTTTCCTTCCATAGAAGTACTTTGCTTAATAAGGAGTAAAATGCTGCGAAGTCTGACTTTATATATGAACTTTAGTTACTGCAGTTTGCACTTTGCAGATGATAACCTCATCATCTTATCAAAATATTCTTGACATCTAATTATGAACTTCTTTGCAGCTTATCCATCTCTTTTGGCTTTTATAGGAAAAGAAGTGTGACGACGTATATGTCTATATGAAACATAATTTTGTTTATGTAAGGCTCATTTACTCAAACATATGCACTACTTTTCAGCAAAATTTGCTTGATCCAAGAGGTATATGTCTAATTCTGAACTTCTTTGCAGTTTGCACTATATAAGGTTCATTTACTTCTTGTTCTAGGTAATTTTTCACCCTTATCTTTTTGACTTGTCATTCTTTTCTTTTATGCAAATATTACGTAAAGGATATAAATAAGGATTTAGCATATTTTGTTATTGTTGTAACACCGAGGTACTTGATATATTATCTGCTTTATCTTTGTCACGTGATGCATTCAGGTCATAAACCGTGAGTTTTTAACTTTGTATTATATAGTTAGAAGAGTTCATTTTCAGGTCACTTCTTTGTCAAGAGTTCATTTTCAGGTCAGACCACAACCATTTTTAATTTGGACGCTAACACTAATCCAGATGACATGTATGTTTTAGTTATTAATGGTTTAGTAAGTTTGGCAAATGATATGTACAAATACGCTTAATGCACATGTAAGACTGTTGGTAGGTGCTTGATTGGTTGTTATAGGTGAATCGTTATCTATTCATGGTAAATGTTAACTTTGGCCTTAGAACTTCTAACAATCTATTCATGGTAATTATATATATATATATATATATATATATATATATAATTATGAGTTGGAGCTTCACTGTGAATAATTTTGCTTACACCATTGAAAGTGATGGCACATTTGTTATCTTTTAACTTTCTTTTTTGCTTTAATGTTCGAACTTTCATGCACTTTGGTTGGAGATGAGGCATACTACAAATAATATGGGCTAAAAGGTACTGTGGCATTCCTTCTTTACTACTTTTTCCTGTTCATTAGTGAGTGTTTTCCTCGTTCATTTATTAAAGAACTGGTTATGTTTCTTGATATTTCTTAGAAGTTAGAAAACCTATTATATATATAATTTTTTAATCATAAAAAAAAGTGTACCGCTAAATCCGCTATATTCCCGCTATATCCCCACTACCGCTATATCAGGGTCAACCGCTAACAACCCGCTAACCGCTATTGATAACATAGTTTTGAAGTAGAAGGTGATGAGGATCTTCAACAATGAGAAGATGAAGATTATTTAGTTGATAATCCTAATTACAATATGTAAATGTAAATATATTTCATTTTTTGCTTCAAAATATGTAAATTTTTTTCAATTGTTGAATGGTGAATGATAACTATGCCCATGTAAGGGATCACCCTTGCATTGTCGGTCCCAAGCCCGGATGTTAGGCTTTCCACTACCAGCGTAAAACTTTGTCGGATTTTATAACATGGAATACAAAAATTATGAGTATTGCTTTGGGGCATCCCCGCCTAGCGATGTGCTGCAGAGCCCAAATGCAGTAATAAGTAAGCTAGGGCCACTATATTTTCGCCCGAATGTAGTGAATCAATTGCAGAGAGGGTTCCCACATCATGGACGGGTGTGGGTAAAGAAGTTAGTCCCGCTACATTGCCGCCCGAATGTAGTGAAAAATGTTTAGAGACTGTCCCCGCATTTTGATTATGGATAGATGCAGGGGGTAAGGAAGCTAGTCCTAGATAATAAGATTCGTATTGGTTTCTGGAATATCGAAACATTATTCGGTAAGCTAATGGAGGTGGTAGATATTATGATTCGGAGAAAGATTCATATTCTATGTTTACAAGAGACAAAATGGGTTGGAGAAAAAGCAAAGGAGATAGAGGATACAGGTTTTAAATTATGGTACTCAGGTAAAGAAAAGGCTCGAAATGGAGTTGGTATTATCATAAATAAAGATTTAAAAGATAGTGTAGTAGACATACAACGATATGGTGATAGAATCATGACGTTGAAATTAGTGTTAGGAGCAGAAGTTTTGAATATAGTTTGTGCTTATGCACCCCAAGTAAGACTAGAAGATAGTATAAAGAAAAGTGTTATCCATATTGTGGGTCACCACGATACGATACGGGGGCCCGTATCGTGAATGCGGGTGTATCACACCGTATCGTGCGATACGGGCGATACGCCCTGGGACCCTTATAAAGGGTCCCCGACCGCATGAAACCCGTGTTTTCTTGCAGGTTTCCTCTCTCCTCTTGGGTTTTTCAAGCTCTCTAAGAGCTGATTTTCGTTTCTTTAGTGTTTAAAGCTCAAAAATCGTGCCCTACAGTGTCCATACAAGCCTCCAAACTCGGATTTAGGTATATTTTTAATGGTTTTTCTATTTTTTCCTTTATATTTGTTGTTTTTTGTGTTATTTTATTTTTTTTTAATGACAAAATATGAAGTTATTAAGTGTGTGTATACGATTTTTATTGCATTCATGAAGTGAGAGACACTCGATTTAAGTGTTATTTGAAGATTAGGGGATTTACGAATTGCTTTTATTTTTAGGTTTTTGCTTGAATTAAAGTACTCGATTGAGATGGCAGGAAGGGGTGGTAGAGACTCCCATTATCAGTCTGATGATCCGACATGGCAATAAGGTATATCAGTTGAGGGTTCCAAGTTAAAGATTAGATGCTTATTTTGTGAAAATGTGGTTAGTGGTGGAATTTCAAGGTTGAAACACCACCTAGCAAGAACTAGGAAAGAAGTTACTCCATGCACAGGCAAAGTTAAAAGTGTGCAAGAAGGTATTAAATGGCAATGCTTGCAGATGATTAAGAGCATACAGGAAAGGAAACAACAAAAGGATGATTTCCAGATGTGTGAAGAAGTTGATATGCTACTGCCACTGGAGTTAGATTCACTGATAGTTTGCCTTCAAATGCTAGAACAGAGATTGGTAGTAGCAGTTCGCGAGCACCTAGCATGGGAAAGAGGGTTGCAGCTGAAGACTTTAGAGGTGGCAGAAGAGGAAGTTCAAGAAGGAGTAGAGGAAGAACTTCTACCATACATTCATTCTTTCCTCCTTCCACTACACCTGGTGCTCAAGCTGGAATTCGTGCTGCTATGGCTTCAGAACAACTGCATGATCAGACAGACCTTGCAGTGGGAAGATGGTTTTATGATGCATGCATTTCATTTAATGCAGCAAACAGTTTTCATTTTCAAGCAATGGCACATGCAATTGCTAACATTGGTCCAGGATACAAGATGCCCTCTTATCAGAAGTTGAGAGGGAAGATATTAGATCAGACCGTCATTGAAGTGCAACAATATTGTTCGACTTTGAGACAATCATGGAAGGAAATGGGATGCACTATCATGGCAGATGGATGGACCGATAGGCGAGGAAGTACATTGCTAAACTTTCTTATATATTGTCCTAAAGGACTCATGTTTTTGAGATCTCTAGATATGTCAATTGAGAGGCACATTGCAGAGATCCTGCGACAGGAATTTGATAAGGTTATACAGGAGGTTGGGCTAGAAAATGTAGTTCAATTGATTACAAATAATGCAGCTAACTACAAAGCAGCTGAGAATGAGTTAGCTGATATTTATGGGACTTTCTACTGGACACCATGTGTAGCCCATTGTTTAGATCTCATCCTCGAGGACATTGGTGAGATGGATGAAATAAAGGCAACAATTGAATGTTGCCAAGATATTACAAAATTTATTTACAACCATGCATTTGTTTTGTATATGATGAGGAGATACACAGAAGGTGCAGAGCTTCTTCACACAGCTGCAACTCGGTTCGCAACAAACTTCTTATCTGTATAGAGTATTATGAGACAGAAGCAAGCTTTAAAGAAAATGTTCTCCTCATATGAGTGACAATAATTTACAGAGTTGCCTCAAAACAGAAGGAATAGAAAGTTGAATGAGATTGCAGAAACAGTTTTTAGAAGTTCATTTTGGAATGCATGTGTTAGATTATTAAAAATTACATGTCCTTTAGTGAAAGTTTTGAGATTGGCTGACAGCGAGGAGAAATCATCTATGGGCAACCTTTATGAAGCCATGGACAGGGCAAAAGAAGCGATCAGAAATAACTTTAATGGAAAAAAGAGAGATTATGTGCCCGTGTGGAAAATAATTGATAGTAAATGGAATAAACAATTGCATCAGCCTATTCATGCAACAGCCTACTATCTAAACCCATCATTAAGGTACTCAGCAACCTTTAAAAGGGACGGTGAGGTTAATCGAGGAATCATTGAATGTATCGACAGATTAGTCCCTAATGAGAGCATAGCAGATGCGATACATCGAGAGATGGAAATGTATGATAATGCTCTTTACTTGATGGGTTTTCTTGTTGCAATTTGCAACCGCACTACGATGCATCCATGTAAATTGTTTATTTTCATATTTAAGTTTCATCTTATATTACTGTGGATTATGTCTATAATGTTTGTCTTTTTCTACAAATGTTTGGTAGAACAGGTTTGAAACTGATTGTCCAAACCTTAAAGATTTTGCAGTGAGAGTCTTAACCCAAACCTGTAGTGCAACAGATTGTGAAAGAAATTGGAGTATTTTTTAACACATCCATACAAAGAAGCGCAATAGGTTGGAACACAAAAGACTAAATGATTTAGTTTATATTCGTTGTAACATGCGCCAGAGTATTTTTTAACACATCCATACAAAGAAGCGCAATAGGTGGGAACACAAAAGGCTAAATGATTTAGTTTATATTCGTTGTAACATGCGCCTTCGTGAAAGGTAATGTTGTATTACTTTCAAATTTTCAATTCAATATTGTTTAACTTCAATCTTCAATTGTTAATATTATTTACTAATTGTTTATCTTTGTTTGTCGTAGGCAATTAAAAAAAGTAAATAGAGAAGAAAGTCAGTTCGATCCAATAAGTTTGGATAATTTTGATATATTAGAAGACTGGGTTATGGAAGACACTGAAGAAAATGCCCTCCTAACTCAAGAAGACATTGCTTGGATTAATTTGGAAGGAGCGCAACAACATCAAGGAGATGAAGAATTTGATTTCCAAGAAGAAGGTGTCGCTGATGATGATGAGGAGGACCTGCAACAAGGAGAAGATGAAGATTATTTAGTTGATGATCCTGATTATAATTTGTAAAATGTAATTGTGTCTGTAATCTGTATTTCATTTTTTTTATTCAAAATATGTAAATTTGAATACAATTGTTCAATGTTAAATGCTCAATCTGTACTAAACTTACAGTATATGAATTTAAAGCAATTACCAGATTTTTCTTGAATTTTTTTGATTTTTTTTTCAGATTTTTACTAATTTTTATTGATTTTAAATTAATTTTTACATTATTTTAATATTTAAATATGATATGATACGATACTCCCGTATCGTGGAGCCCAGCGATACACAATACGATACGCGTCACACAACACTGATAAAGACAGCTTTTTGGAAAGAGTTAGATAAGGTGACTCAAAAGATTCCACAAAGGGAGATGATTTGTTTAGGAGGAGACTTAAATGGACATGTTGGTAAAGAGGCATTAGGATATCAAGGGATTCATGAAAACTTTGGTTTTGGGGATATAAATGAGGAAGGTAGGGAGATTTTCAATTTTGCTATGGCATTTGATCTCTTTATAGTCAATACAATCTTCAAAAAACGAGATGAACATTTAATTACTTATAAGAGTGGCTTATCACAAACACAAATTGATTACTTTATTTGTAGAGAAAAAGATAGAGCGTGTTGTAAAGATTGCAAGGTAATTCCAGGAGAAAGCTTAACCACCCAACATCGACTTTTAGTTATGGATTTACAAAAAAAAATGGACAAAAATGGTGGAACCTCAAAAGCGAGAAATAAGATATATTTAAATATGGAATTATGTTGGTGCACCCTGTGATATGTGGAATAATATGGCTATACATATTAGGAAAGTGGCGAAAGATGTGTTAGGTGTATCTTAACTAGCCGACCCCGTCTAGTATGGGAAAAGGCTTAGTTGTTTTGTTGTTGTTGTTGAATGGTGAATGATCAATATGTACTAAACTTTGCATTATATGAATTTTTATTTTTTTATTTTTTATCTTTTTTATTTTTACTAATTTTTTAATATTAAATTACGATACACTACTAGCCGACCCCGTCTAGTATGGGAAAAGTCTTAGTAGTTGTTATTGTAAATTACGATACACTACGATACGATGATACGATACATATCGTATCGTGAACCAAAACGATATATGATACGATATGGGTCGAACAATACTGATCCTAGCCTTTATGTGGTTTGATGTTTATAAATCATATTGAGTTTCTAAACCAATTTGCGATCTTAGAAGGATAATCTTCTATAAATCATGTGATTATTTTCAACAAAAAGAGTTCCTTTTGGAGATTATTTTCTCTATTTAACGAAATAAATGTTTTCTTTCGTTAGTTTCTTTTAAAAATTGCTTCTCTATTTGACGACATAAATGTTTTCTTTGTTCCAAAGGCTTCTTTCTTATATATTAAGACCTATATTGCCGTTTCTTTTATCTCTTCTAAAATTCCTTTTTGAATTAGTATTATATGATATGCCATAATGTGGAACTAATGTTTGGCTTTTATGTTATATTTTTAGAAAAGATGTAATGCATGGCTATTGGTTGAAGAAAAGATATAAAGAAAAAGGCAGAAGGATGTCTTCATGGCTATAAATGATATTACAAACTCATGAAGTTGTTACTTTTCGATCATAAACCTTATCCAACCAATTACTTCTATAACAAATAAATAATGTTCAATTCCTAATTACCAAACTTTTAGACTTTTAGTCATGGTGCCGTCAATTTGAGGGGGTGTTAAAAGATAAAACTAGGGTAGTATGTGATCACAGGAGCCAACCAAAGGCCAGCCACAACGGCTACTAGCCGTTGGGGGCTAACTAGACCCTTTTCCCAGTTCTCTCCTTCTCTCCTTGTCACTCTCCTCTCTTCTTTCTTTTCTATAAATTCCCCTACATACATTCTCTCAATAAGGCCCTTAGTGGCTAATAAGAATATTTTTGTTCATTTGTTGTGCCTCCGTTACACTTGGCTATAGCTTTCTTAAGGCTTTGTGTTTGTTATAAGTTTAGTGTGCCTTCGTTACACTTAGCTATAGCCTTTTTTAAGACTTTATATTCATTAATCTTTCGGTGTGACTTTGTTACACTTGATTATAGCTTTTTCTAAGGCTTTATGTTCATTACTCTTTTGATGTGCCTTCGTTACACTTGGTCAAAGCCTTGAGATTGTTACTTTATGGTGATATTTGCTCAATCTTCCATTGCTACATTGAAACATCAACTTCATTACAAGGTTGACTCTGTGACTGGCGATTGGTGAAAATTTTTCATGTGAGCGGGTAAAGTCATCTAAGTCAGCACAACTCAACCCAATCATGCAAAAGTAGACAGGTAAACACATAAATGTGACAGGTTGACTCTCAGCAACTTGAATTGGCAAAAAATAGCGACTTGAATTGGCAAAAAAGTAATGTTACTTTGGTGCTATGAGCCTAGTCATGCAACAAGCATATACAAATTAAGAATAAACATATATAGAGGGAGAAGGGAGGGGAAAGAATGAGGAAGGGAGAGTATTATTAATTTAAATTATTTCTTGTATATTAGCTAGGAGCATATATTAAATATGAACCACAGTCATAGGGTAGACACATCACTGTTGAAATCATTCTAGATGAGTCAAAATACTCCCAACACACTTTTTTAACTTAAACATGCATGTAGGAAATACATAAAACATAGAAATATTGTGATCATTTCTAACTTAACCACAGTATATAAAGGCATATATACAAATATAACGATAAATAATATGAGAAACAAATGAAAAAGAATAGTGTTTATTATAATGAATAATAGTGATATATTAGCAGTAGGATGCAAAGCCACAGATGGTACACACATTTGAGGTACTCAATATAAAATATGAGGTTTGGCATGACATGTTATGGCAAATTGCAATACAACTCCACTCCTAGATGCGGGCAGGTATGCTTTGTTTTTTTATTGATAAGTTATAAACTATTTAATTTTAAATGGATTATAACTTGCAATACTTATTATTATATTTTATTTTAGATGAATGGTAGGCCCATTTTGGGACTCATGAAGGAATGATGGACTTCTTTGAAGTTAATATTGGGTTACATCAAGGATCAACTTTAAGTCTATACTTATTTATAATGGTGATTGATGAGTTAACAAAACATATTCAAGATGAAGTACCTTGGTGTATGTTATTTGCAGATGACATTGTGTTAGTGGAGGAGTCTAAGGAAAAAGTTAATTGAAAATTGGAACTATTGAGAGAAATTAGGAAGCAAAGGCCTCCGACTTGGTAGAACAAAGACAAAATATATGGAATGTAACTTTGATCATTTAGTTACTTCAGAGGACAGAAATTAAAATTGGCACACATTGTATCCCCAAAAGGAAAGTTTTAAATACCTAGGGTCAATTTTTCAGAGTCATGGAAGAATTGATGGAGATGTTACGCATAGAATTAATGCCGGTTGGTTAAAATGGAGAGGAGCATCAGGTATTCTTTGTGATAAGAAGATACCATTAAAGTTAAAAGGTAAATATTATAGAGCAATTAGGCTTGCCATGTTTTATGGTTATGAGTGTTGGGCAGTTAATCATCAACATGTAATGTCTGTGACAGAAATGAAGGTGTTGAGATGGATGAGTGGTCATACAAGAAAAGACTGTATACATAATGATGTTATTAGAAACAAATTAGGAGTGGCACCAATAAAGGATAAAATGAGAGAATATCGTTTAAGATGGTTTGGACATATAGAAAGAAGATCAAAAGAAGAACCTATAAAAAGGTATGAAAAACTAAATTTGGAAAGTATTAAAAGAAATAGAGGACGACCACAAAAGTCTTGAAAAGAAACAATAAAGAATGATCTAGCTTATTGTGAGTTAACTGCTAACATGGCACACGATAGGGATATGTGGAAACAAAGAATCCATGTAGCTGACCCCGTCTAGTATGGGAAAAGGCTTAGTTGTTGTTGTTGTTGTGGTAGGCTCGCTTTGGTATAGATGTACCGAACTTGTCGAGGTTTGCTAAACGTATATTGAGTTAAACATGTAGTTCGAAGGATGCGAAGAAATTAGAGTTTTTTTCGAATGCATTCATACAAAGAAGAGAAATAAATAAGAGAATGCTCATCTTCATGATTTGAATATATTATAATATGAAGTTAAGGCAAAGGTAATAATTTAATATGTTTGTTTCCTCTTAGTCTTTACTCATAATCATTTGATTAGTATCAATTTGAATGATTTTATAAGTATATAATGTTATTGTATTCTTTCTTTTGTTTTCTTTATAAACAAATACAAAGAGATGCAAGAAGGACAAGAAAGATGACATTGACCCACTTAACTATGAAAATATTCATATTCTTCATGATTGGATCGAAGAAAATATTCATCTTCGTGTCCCAATCTTCCTCTTCACCCCCCATGCTCTTCGGCGGCCTCCCATGCTCTTTAGTGGCCTCCTATGCTCTTTAGCGGCCTCCCACGCCATCCAACCACCCTTCCTCTTCGCCTCCCATGCTCTCCGATGACCTCCCATGTCACCTCTTCGATGGTGAGTTGCAGTTCATATTTCTTCCCTTTCCACTTCAGTACATTCAAAAACACTACATCTCCTCTTAGATCATCTATCCATTTATCTGTCCGTTTATTTTCATATTCATGTCGAGCCATTGTGTATATATCAACACTTATGTGTAACATGATAGTCTTGTGCTTATTATTTTTGCAATTATATCAATGTTATCACTGACTCCATCTTTTATTTAGATGACAGCCAAGATTTGCATATCCTTAATATGAAACTCACTCATCCGGTAGTCCCTTCAATTGATAATGTTGTTCATAGTGAAGACCTATCATTTATGAGGTATAGGTTCATTTCATTTATCAAACATTAAGATTTCCTTTTATTGATTTATGTATTACGATGAAATTAATAGTTGTTTACATGTTTTGCTTTAATATAAAGTTGTGTACTTACTATTGTCACGTACTTATGTTAATTGATGTCTCACTCTAGTTTGAATATAATATATATAATATTATATACCTTAGTCGTGTCGCCGCATCCAAAATTTTTGAAATTTGTTGTATCCCACACCCGCACCCGCACTTGCACCAGTGTGACATAGGTTCATTATCCAATTTCTCAAACCTTTTGTTGGGGCTCCATGTGGCCGACTCTAGATGTACAAATACCTTTTACATTTTATTTATTATTGGTGCTACACCAACTCTTTCACTAATAACCTCATCAAGGATTTTATCGTTCCTTTTATGCTTAGACATAACTCCGCCCATGTAAGTGATCACCCTTGTATTATTGGTCCCAAGCCCGGATAAAGGAGGAGGGTTGTGTTAGGCTTCCGATAGCCAGCGTAAAACTTTATCAGATTTTTATACCATGGATTACACAAATTATGAGCATTGCTTTAGGGCGTCCTCCCCTAGCAACGCGCTGCTCAGCCCGAATGCAGTGATTGTAAGCAAGGGCCACTACATTTTTGCCTGGATGTAGTGAATCAATTGCAGAGAGGGTTCCCATATCATGGATGGGTGTGGGTAAAGAAGTTAGTCCCGCTACATTGTCGTCTGAATTACAGAAAGGGTCTCTACATTTTCAATATGGACGGATGCGGGGGTAAGGAAGCTAGTCCTAGATAATAAGATTTGTATTGGTTCTTGGAATATCGAAATATTATCCAGTAAGCTAATAGAGGTGGTAGATACTATAATTCAGAGAAAGATTCATATTCTATGTTTACAAGAGACAAAGTGGGTTGGAGAAAAATCAAAGAAGATAGAGGATACATGTTTTAAATTATGATACTCAGGTAAGGAAAAGGCTCGAAACGGAGTTGGTATTATTATAAATAAAAATTTAAAGGATAGTGTAGTAGACATACAACGATATGGTGACCGAATCATGATGTTGAAATTAGTGTTAGGAGCAGAGGTTTTGAATATAGTTTGTGCTTACGCACCCCAAGTAGGCCTAGAAGGAAGTATAAAGACAACTTTTTGGAAATAGTTAGATAAGGTAATTCAAAGGATTCCTCAAAGGGAGATGATTTGTTTAGGAGGAGACTTAAATGGGCATGTCGGTAAAGAGGCATTAGGATATCAAGGTATTCATGGAAACTTTGGTTTTGAGGATATAAATGAGGAAGGGAGGGAGATTTTCAATTTTGCTATGGCATTAGATCTCTTTATAGTCAATACAATCTTCAAAAAACGAGATGAACAATTAATTACTTATAAGAGTGGCTTATCACAAATACAAATTGATTACTTTATTTGTAGAGAAAAAGATAGAGCGTGTTGTAAAGATTGCAAGGTAATTCTAGGAGAAAGTTTAACCTCCCAACATCAACTTTTAGTTATGGATTTATAAATAAAAAAATGGACAAAGAAGAAAAGAGTGCATCGAGCTATTCAGACTAAATGGTGGAACTTCAAAAGTGAGAAAGAAGATATATTTAAACAGAAAGTCCTTGAAGGAGATGCTTGAAATTATGTTGGTACACCTTGTGATATGTGAAATAATATGGCTATACATATCAGGAAAGTGGCAAAAGATGTGTTAGGTGAATCTAAGGGAGGTGTACCGATACAAAAAGAAGCTTGGTGGAGTGAAGTAGTGCAAAATAAAATCAAGGCAAAGAAGGCATATTAAAAATTACATTATACTAAAAAAACTAGTGAAACTTTAGAGGCTTATAAGAAAGCAAAGAAGAAAGCGAAAAAGGTTGTCAGTGAAGCAAAAGCTAAAATTTGGGAGGATTTATATAAAAAACTCAACTCAAAAGAGGGTGAAAGAGATATTTTTAGGATAGCTTTTAGGATAGCTAGGGCTAGAGATAAGAAAACTAAAGATCTTAATTCCTATGTCACATGGGTGCAGGTGCGGGTGCGGGATACAGCAAATTTAAAAAAATTTGGGTGCGGCGACACGGCTAGGGTATATAATATTATATATTATATATAATATTCAAGCTACATAAATCAATCATAATACAATTAGTATTTGCTAATTTTGGGTGCACGTAGGTATCAATTAGCAAGTTCCCTCATAATGATATGAAACTTACAATGATTTTATGAGCTACAAAATATCTAAGTTATGGATTCAAAGAGTTTCAAGATCTTTTGTAGGATATAACATATACTAGTATTTGTGCTAGGATCCACTAGTAACGTCATACTCTTCTTTTCTATTGATCTGGCAATGTTCCTAGTCGTTAAATGTGTTTGGTGACAGAGATTATTCTATGCAAAGGAATACAATATGGAGTCCAATTGTTCGCACCCAAAATCATTCAAGCAGCTTTATATTGTATAAAGCTACAATAGTAAGTACACAACTTTATATTAAAGCAAAACATATAAATGGTAAACAACTACTAATTTCATCATAATACACAAATCAATCTTCATTATCCGGACCCATTTATCCGTGAGTTATAATTTTTATTTTTATTTTTGCAAAAAAATTTTTTTTTTGGACATAACGCATCGACACGGTGTCGGTGTCACGTCGGGGTCGACACTCTACCCCTTAGAAGTGTTTGTGTGATTTAGCTTAATTCTGTTAGATGCATCAAAGACGAGGATGAAAAAATTCTAGTGGCAAATGATGATATAAGAAATAGATGAAAAAACTATTTTTATAAGATTTTTAATGAAAATAAAGATGTTAGTATTAGTTTAGGAGAGTTAGCCAAATGAGAAAAGTACATGAACCACAATTTCTACTGAAGTATTCAAAAGAATGAAGTAAAAGAGGCTCTTAAACATATGGAGGGTGGTAAATCTGTAGGACCACACAATATTCCTATAGAAGTTTGGAAAATACTAAGAGAGATAAGAATCACTTGGCTCACAAGACTATTTAATGAAATATGGAGAAACCAAAAGATGCCTGAGGAATGGAGAGCGAGTACACTTATACCCATATATAAGAACAAGGGAGACATTCAGAATTGTGCGAAGCGAATTATCGAGGTATCAAGTTAATGAGTCATACTATAAAATTGTGGGAAAGAATTATCGAACGTAAGTTAAGACAAGTATCAAGTACAATAGAGAATCAATTTGGATTCATGCCAGGCAGATCTACTGTTGAAGCGATTCACCTTTTGAGATATCTTATGGAACATTTTAGAGAAAAAAAGAAAGACCTA
This sequence comes from Brasenia schreberi, assembly GCA_036023115.1. Classification (NCBI taxonomy): domain Eukaryota; kingdom Viridiplantae; phylum Streptophyta; class Magnoliopsida; order Nymphaeales; family Cabombaceae; genus Brasenia; species Brasenia schreberi. The sequence goes on from JAYKKT010000078.1 coordinate 23,263,827, forward strand.
CACATGATATTTATTGATCTAGAAAAAGCTTACGATAGGGTACCGAGGGAGGTTCTTTGGAGAACCTTGGAAAAAAGAGGTATTCTATTGACATACATTAACCTTATAAGAGACATGTATAATGGTGCAAAACATGTGTGAGGACTCACGAAGGAATGACGAACTTCTTTGAAGTTAATATTGGGCCACATCAAGGATAACTTTAAGTTCATACTTATTTATAATGGTGATGGATCAGTTAACAAAACATATTCAAGATGAAGTGCCTTGGTGTATGTTATTTGCATATGACATTGTGTTAGTGGAAGAGTATAAGGAAAAAGTTAATAGAAAATTGGAACTATGGATAGAAGCATTAGAAAGCAAAGGCCTCCGACTTGGTAGAATAAAGACAAAATATATGGAATGTAAGTTTGATCATTTGGTTACTTCAGAGGACATAGAAATTAAAATTGGCATAAATTGCATCTCCCAAAAGGAAAGTTTTAAATACTTAAGGTTAATTTTTCAGAGTGATGGAAGAATTGATGGAGATGTTACATATAGAATTAATGCTGGTTGGTTAAAATGGAAAGGAGCATCAGGTATTCTTTGTGATAAGATACCATTAAAGTTAAAAGGTAAATATTATAGAGCAGCAATTAGACCTATCATGTTTTATGGTTTTGAGTATTGGGCAGTTAAACATGTACAAAAGATGTATGTGATAGAAATGAAGATGTTGAGATGGATGAGTAGTCATACAAGAAAAGACCGTATACATAATGAGGTTATTAGAAACAAATTAGGAGTGGCACCAATAGAGGATAAAATGAGAGAATATCGTTTAAGATGGTTTGGACATATAGAAGGAAGATCAAAAGAACCTATAAGAAGGTATGAAAAACTAAATTTGGAAAGTATTAAAAGAGGTAGAGGATGACCACAAAAAGTGTTGGAAAGAAACAATAAAGAATGATCTAGATTATTGTGAGTTAACTGCTAACATGGCACACGATAGGGATATGTGGAAACAAAGAATCCATGTAGCCGGCCCCGTCTAGTATGGGAAAAGGCTTAGTTGTTGTTGTTGTTTTATGCTTAGACATCCACCTCAACGCCCTTATTTCTGGGATGGACATCTAGTGCATGTGCGGTTGATCGCCAAAAGTCAACATCGAAGAGAGTTGTTGGTTTTACAGTTGGCATATAATACCTTTTAGTGATAGTGTCCTTGTCACAGAATACCTAATGTAACCAGTGTTATCCGTATCGCACCGTATCGTACGATACGGTGCGATACGTATCGTATCGTGGGAAGCCACGATACGATACGGTAACCTGTATCGTAAGATACAGGTTATCGTTCCGTATCGTACGATACGGTACTGTATCGTACGATACGGCCCGTATCGCCCGTATCGTACGATACGGGCGATACGTCCAAAATTTTTTTTTTTTCAAATTTTTTTTTTTTCAAATTTTTTTTTTTCAAAAAATTTTTTTTTTTCAAATTTTTTTTGCATGTTTCTGCCCTCTCTTTCCCTCTCTTCACTTCCCTTAAAGGCATCCTCCAATATGCTTATAATTTGGGTTTATAATTTCATTTATTTAATAAAAATAATGTATAAAAAAAAAATTATAACAAAATCATTTCCCTTTCTGTTACAACTTTTAGGTATATTTTTGCTAACAGTTTCTAATTTCATAAGATCGTAAACAATTAAAAACATTTAATTCTCTCGGTTCATTGAGTAGGGATTTCACAACTTCACTATTTTAAGGTTCACGTTACATGACTTCCATTGAGTTGAACATGATCAATGTGTGTGAGGCTTAACTCAGTCTGTGAAGTGAGAAATGAAGCTCATGCATTAGTTAAAAAGCTAGTCTCCAATAAGAGAAAAAGGGGACATTATCAAGTAATAATATAACATCATTAAGGTGTCATAGACTCAATAATCAAAGAAATGGAGCTCTTTGTTTTGCTCACATATGAAAATTAGCAAATATGACTACATGTACAAAGATAGCAGTTTGTTAATTTTGATATATTACATGAGTGAATTATGGAAGATAACGAAGAAAATGCACTCCTAAGTCCTAACTGAAGAAGACATTGCATGAATTAATTTGAAGTACAACAACATCATCAAGGAGAAGATGAAGATTATTTAGTTAATGATCCTGATACAAATTTACAATATGTAAAATATAAATGTATTTCATTTTTTGATTCAAAATATATAATTTTGGATGCAATTGTTCAATATTAAATGTTCAATTTGTGCTAAACTTTGCATTATATGAATTTAAAGCAATTACCAGATTTTTTCAAAATTTTCCAGAATTTTCTTGATTTTTTTCGGATTTTTACTAATTTTATTGATTTTTTAAATAATTTTTATAGTTTTTTAATATTAAAGTACGATACGATACGATACGATACGATACGATACGATACGCCCGTATCGTGGAGCCCAGCGATACGCGATACGATACGCGTCGGACAACACTGAATGTAACTCCCCATTTGATACAACTAGTAACTCCATGACATGTCCAGTCCACCAATCATTTTTAAGTGCTGACTAGGTACTTAAAATGATCTTGCTTGAAATGCAATGTGTCAACTTCTAAGCTATGTATCATTTATTTCAATGCAACATTAAACTTGCAAAATCAAAAGCCAATTGCTTTTAAGGTTTCTCTGTGTAGTTCCTATTTGTTGTTAACTCCTCTTGTCTCATGCACCAATACAATATCATTTGCAAATAACATGCACTATGCAACTGCATCTTAAGCATGCTTTGTTAGTTCATCCATAGCCCAAGTGAAGATATATGGGCTACATGTCAACCTTTAGTGTAATCTAATATCCAATGAAATCAATCATACTTTGGATCCTAACATAGGCAGAAAGGTTGCTTCATCATACATATATTTTACTATGATGCATACAAGAGGTATCCTTTTCCTCTCTAAAGAATATCTCTTGGTATAATATCCTAAAAGAATGAATATCACATAGAGCTTCTTCTTAACTCTAAAGTGCTCCATATATTAATAAGAAATAGCCCCATTGATAGATATGTGTACTAGATACTTGTCTCAATCTTCCCCCTCAACTCTTTTCCGCAGTTTCATAGGATGACTGATTAACTTAACAGCCTTGTAATTGGGAGAATATTGGATATATCATTTGTTCTTGTATATGGGTATCACTATCATCTAATAGCCTTGTAATTAGGAGAATATTAGATATATCATTTGTTTATGTACATGGGTATCACTATGATCTTTCTCCATCCTTTAGTATCTTCTTGCTCTTCTATATAACATTGAAGAATAATTTTGTAAATAAAGTGATTTGTATCTTATTATTCTATATGACCTTAAATAGTTATATAAGAGAAGTATCTTTGCTATTAAAATGAATTAATCACTAATCAAGCATTGATTGGTATGGACATTGTGTCTTATTTCCCACATGATGGCTAGTGGGGAATACTAAAATGATTAGTTTGTACTTGAGGCTAAACAAAGCGAAAGCCTTTGAACATGAAGAATTTAGCAAGGCTGTAAAATGATCACAGTGATCTTTTGAGAATGATGAGCCATTGCACATAGTAGTAAATCAAATCATTATTCAAGAAATAAAGGATGTCTAGACGTGGCAATATGCATTATGCACAATGAGGGGAGCAAGTATATGGGTTTTCAAGGACTAAAGTATCGGAAGTTTACAAGTCATGTGTGCCCCAGTAATGCAGATAATCGTACATCCATTGATTCCTCATGTTTGTGTGTGCATGCAACACGTACAACATTTTTGTGTAAAGGATGTACCTTTTGTTTCTAAAGGAAAAGCACTGAGAATCAAAGTACTTACACAAAGATCACGAGAAAGAATAAGAGATACAATGATAGATGAAGCAGATCCCGTATGAGTTCCAAGTAAAAAGTATACACTGCCTTTCTTTCCCATTGTCCATCCATCAGCATATCACTCACATAGAAAATGTACTTAAGAAATGTGGAAACAGTTGCGGTTACCAGTATCACGTATCTGAAACAGAGTATAATCCATGGCGTTAGATGTGAACCTCTTCAAGTGGAAAATAATCTCAAAGCAACATATATATTTGCGTGTGTGTAAGACAACTCAAGGATAATGGAACAAGATAATTAGATTGAGTGAAACTGCCCTCTAAGATAAATGTCATTTGGATTATTCCAAAAGTACTCCAAGATTTCTGAAATGAGTTTACGATGGTTATCAACAAAATGCTTTTCCAAAGATCAGGAGTAGCTAGCTAAGAATCAAGAATAATCAAAATCAGGGTTGATCGGACACGGGCACCCGCTTTGGAAGCAGGGTAGGTCATGGTGACCACTCATCCCCCTTTTGCGGATCGATAAGATGACCACCCACCAATGATACTTGTGATAGGTCCATGTTTATACCAGGAGGGAGAAACGAAAAGTTTGAAAAAGCAACACGTTCGGGGTAGAACTACAAGCGCTCAACTATGAAAGGAAATTGCAGATAACACCTAATAGTAAAGCAGTTTTTCTTCTTTTTGTTTACATAACCAAAATAATCAATGAATAATCGGAGAGGAAAATGGTGATATTGTAAGCTCACTCGAACGCAAAGAAAAGGGAGACGGATGCCTCCCTTGTCCGCACGAGATGGGCAACGGAGCTGTATAGGGACAAGCAATCCACAACGATCAGAAACCCCAGGAACGAAACGATGCGGACATGAGACAGCGTCGGAACCGTCGGCGTCGTCTCTATATACTCGACCCTCTTCTGCGCCAGCCAGTGAAGCGCCTTGATTAATAGGAGTGCCGTCACCATAGACAGGAAGAAAACGGAGAATTCCTCTCGGAAGATGGTGATAGCAAACAGGATCTCCATCACCTCCCGCCATGATTGCTCATTAAGCCTCTCCACCTCGGCCTCCCGAAGAGAGCCCAGAAACACGCGCTTGGTCAACTGCCACAGGATACACATGAGAACCAGGCCCATATTGAGGAGGAGCACCAGGCTGATCTTGGAGGTGGACAGGTAGACCATGGCTGGGTAGAATTGTTCCCTGCTATTGAAGGCATGGTAGATGACGGCGAGCGCGCCAGCGAAACTAGCGCCCACATACGTCCTGAGCCTCATCCTGCCCTGCGGAAGAAAGCTAAAACTCCTGCTGAATATAACACCACCAGTTAGATCCCATACTAGATTTCACAGCGTTGCATGTATCGCAATCACCCAATTTGTGGACGGGAACATGGAAAGGAACCCTAATTATCGACGGCTTTTTGTTTGAAAGAGAATGGAGGAGAGATTTGCACTTTACACCTTCAGCTCGACGTAATTAAAACTCGTGGAAGCTTCTAACCCTCCTCGTTTCTTTCGTCTCTCAATCTCCGCTCTTCGCCTCCTTACGGCGCTTTGCAAACCGAATCCGCGACCAACCGAATAAAATTTAGGCTCCTATTTTCAGCTTTGTCTTTGAGAACCGCCGGTACTCGAGCACCTTTTTCGTGAATTTATACTTACTTTTAAATAAGTCAACGTAAAATTATTCATTTTAAATGAATCAGTTCATCTGCGTGGCTCGTTTGCTCGTTCAGCTTTTTTCTTGTTTGGGGCGGTTTTTATCGGGCTCTGCTATTAGAACCCGAGTCGAGTACAGGTATAGCAGTTCCTGACCCGACCCGTCCTCACCAAAGAACATAATTTAATGACAAAGGATATATATATATATATATATATATATATATATATATATATATATATATATATATTTGTATTTATATATTTGTTTATTTATATATTTATTTGGTGTGTATTATATGAATATATATATATACAAACATACACACAAATATATATCTATATATATACAAATGTTTATATATATATATATATTTGTGTATGTTTGTATACAAACATACATATACTCATGTTTATATATATAAAGATAAACACCAAATATATATATATATATATATATACAAATAAATAAAAGTACATATAGATATTTATTTATGTATGTATCTATATGTATCGGTCGGGCATGGTTCGAGAGAAATACCACATCGTATATGGATCCCCTCAATCGACCAAGTCAATATTGTCATCCCTATACCCGACCTGATCAGTTTCAGGTTCGGGTAGAGGCAATATTGTCATCCTTATTCTTTGGGCTTTGGCTTCATTCCAATAAGTGGTCGACAAATTTTTCATGCACGAAAACAAGTACGATAGATCAACCATTTAATGATGGCATAGATCCTCTCAATCGACCAACACGTAAATAAATTGCAAAGATAGTCAATAAAATAAGTAGCACGACAAAGTCCCTCCCTTTGAAGTGCGCAAACTAGAGTATAGCAAAGCTACTCGTCGGTCCTTGGTGCCACTAACACACATCAAAAGAAATCAGACTATGCTTTTCCTCTATCCTGGCTACTGGTTGCTCTCGTCTCTTAGAAGCAGAGTATGACTAAACTCAGGAGCCTCTCTTACACTTGAGGCCATCCACATGAAAACCGAATGTAGATTCTAAACGGGATCCTTTTCCAATCTAAACCTGGCCCATATACTAAACTTACACGACAACCTAAAACACAAACTACTAGACATGGCCCGGAACACCAATGGCGTTGATAACGTGCATATATGCCTCAACTAAACCTTCCTATGGGCCTTGGTGCTTGTTAGGTGACAATCCTCCCTTGATTGAGCTCGACTTTGTTCGCGAGGTTGCATGGTATGGGTGTACCCTTGTACTCCTAGAGTTGCATGATTGAGAGACAAGTATCATCCAATCTCCTTGTTCAATCCATTGCACTAAGTATTAGGTCAAAGGCTACGGACATGCACCTAGCGCCAGAATCTCGAAAGCCTGTGGGATATCCTCTCATACAAGTGGTGGTGGTCGGTGCTACGGAAGCTCCAACCTAGTGCAACTTTGTGAACCCTCTCCAGTATCATGGAAGGATTGTCACGCACCGAGCCCTTGGATTCAGATGTACACCCCAATGGACCTGCTTCTAGATGTACTTGGGGATCTTCAATATACAAGATCCCCGACCTCAAACTTGTGTGGCCCCCTTTGATGATTGGTGTATATTGTCATCCTCGTCTGAGATCTCTCCAAAGACCCCCACCTTTGCAGGTAGCATCTATCGCTTTTGTACCTCTCATAATGTAGCAAAGTAGTTTTCTCCTACTTATCCTAAGACAACTTAACAAGGGAGAGTAGTTGTCGTCCTATCATGATCTCGAACAGGCTCTTCCCTCTAGCCAATGACTTGTGCAGGTTATAAGATAACTAGGTTGTTTCCAACAATGAGATCGAGTTCCTCAAGTTAATAGTGATGAAGATACTCCTCCAGCAAAGTGTTCAACTTTTTTGTCTGGTTTTCAGACTGGACATGGTTCGCTTAGTTGAATCAAAGCTTTGCGTCCATCATAAAGAAGAGCTCCCTCTAGAAGTGATGCCCAAATGATCTCCTCCAACACCCCAAAATGCTTCACAATCTCAACAATAATCATGCTACCTCTTTTAGCTTAGCAATCCCTTGAAGCTGGTATGAACATTGCATACACTGAGAACATGTCAATCACTCGTGCGATCTACAAGACAACAACAACAACAACTATCTTTAGGTTAATTTGGGATGATTATTTCTCTTCGAGAGATGATACTCGACTTTATTAAGTCATATAAGTTTGATGGCAACAACCTCTTATGATAGTAAAATAAGATGCACTTCCTTCTTGCTACTTTGAAGGTAATGTATGTTCTCACTATACCAAGGTAGGAGGACAATGAGACCCTTCATGAATCTTAAAAACAACAAAAGTGTGACAATTTACATCCTCAATGGCATGTTAGATGCCTTATTTGACACCGACCAAGTTGACATGCTTCTCGTTGTTAATTTAAATGGCATTTTGAAAGGCAATTTATTTTCATTGCGCTAGCAATGTTACTGATCCCGTAGCTTTCATTTTGCTTTTTCTTGGAGATTAATTTCTTTGTCATCTTTTATTTCGGTTTCACTCTTACCTGCAAACTTTTTCAGATGAAATTGTATTCTTATTTTTAGAAAACAATGAGATTGAATTATTATATAACATTAATTTTCTAAAACTTGTGGTTACTTATGTATCGACTTGCATTACAGTTTGTGATCTCCCGTTTTTTCTTTCATAAAATGTTTGACATCTTATGTCTTTTAGGAACTATGGCTTACCACTTCACTTGATAAGGGAGCTCTATGACACATTCCGCAACTTCAAGATCCGGGTTGCAGATTACATTCGTTACCGGAAAATCACATCAAATATGAATGACCGTTTCCCAGATGCAACTCCTCAAGAACTAAGTTCGTGAGTGTATTTTAGAAATGCCTGTGTTTTCCATCGATGTTATGTGGATTGTGGTGCATGGACCTGAACGATATCTATGGGATAACAGAAACGATGCAACCTGTATTATTTGCCGTGAAGAAATGGTCACAGCAAAAAAGTTGCGGTGTGGGCACCTTTTTCATGTCCATTGCCTTCGTTCATGGTTGGAGCGCCAACAAACATGTCCAATAACACTTAACTGATAGTAGCCTAAGTGCTCACTTTATTGGTTTCGATTTTTATAAGTGAAGTATTTGTCAAATGGTCATATTACATCCCCTTCTCTTGTCCTAATACAACTACATGTTCCCGCTAGCGAAGAGCTTAGTTTTTATGCATGTTGTCATCAAGCATTGAAAAGTTGGTAGGATATCATACAGATCAGTTATCTTGCAAGTGCCGTAACTTGCAAAACTTAGGTAAAGTGAGAACTGTTATGAGCTGACTATCCTCTCCATGTACCTTGCAAATAAATAAGTATTTATTAGCTCTGACTATCCTTTCCAGGTACCTTGCAAATAAATGAAGAATTGGTTAGGTTACATGTTCTTCATGAGCATGCATTACCAGGAATTTCTTTTTCATTGAGCCTACATCCCTATCCTATATTTTGCACCAGTTTCTTGCTGCACCATGAGCTAGTCTCAAGAACGGTAGAAAAGAAAAAGAGAAAAAATAAAAATATATAAGATGAAAATACTACATGAGTCCCTAATTTACATTCTAACCCTAGTTACATCATGAAATCTAGTTACATTCTAACCCTAATTACATTCTAATAGTGTTTAATGATACACTTTAATTGCTTCACATCCACAATCTTGAAGAAGGCTTCTTAAGATTGTCAGGCTCTGGAGGGTAACTGTGGAAAGGGTGAACAGACGGGCTTCCTCCAATGTTAGCCATTCCCCACCCAGTGACGTGGGTGGTGCAGCTGCTGGTGATAATCTGACTCAGCATCAAGCTAGGATCCAAGCTGCCATGGTTGCTGCTTCAGTTTACGGGAAATCATTTGTCTACGCCTCACCAAGTACATTTGCTTGGTCTCTCTCTCTCTCTCTCTCTCTCTCTCTCTCTCTCTCTCTCTCTCTCTCTCTCTCTCTCTCTCTCTCTCTCTCTCTCTCTCTCTCAAATAAGTGAGCAAATGGAGAAAAGGTGAAACATACACATGCATCCCAAGGTTGAGTTATTTATTTTTTCTCATACTCCATTCCAGTGATGTTGATTACATGGTAGATTTCTCAAAAACTTCCAATATATGCTTTTGTTATTGCATTGTATTAATTTTTAAGTCCCTATGTCCCTAAAGCTCATCTTTATGCTTTTTTTGTCATGTTAACTACCCTGTGTATCCACAACGTGTGAAGCCAAGGTATTTCATGAGTTCCAATGCTTGTGTCCGGTTTTGATCTTACACATAGGATACTACTGTCATGGCAGTTTCTCCATTTGTCATATACTTCACATGATTTCAGTACTTGTAGTATTTGGTCAACATAAGCAGCTTATTTTCTATGCTGTTTTGGTAATTAGGTCTCCAGGTTGTGCTCTTATACCCCAGTTTGAGCAGGCTGCAGAGCATGGTAGGAGGAGCTGTCCTGAACGAAAAAGTAGCAGGAACTTCAAGGATACCAGTGCACATGTCACCTGCCCAATGTACGTAAATAACACTTTGAATTCTATGTTGTTTCGTTTTTGTGGTGGCCTGTATGAGTTGGGATTTTGGTGACCGAACTGCTAACTTTTTACCTTTAGCAGCTTCTTCACAGCATGTGGCTCAAATGAAGGGTTGGGAAATGTTTTTGGACCACCAACGAGAGCTTTGTACCATGCAATGAAGTCGATGCTTCAATATAGCAGTGGAAGATTCAATGTACCATGTAATGAAGTCGATGCTTCAATGTAGCAGTGGAAGATTGAGTAAATATCACCACAAAGTAACAATCTCAAAGCTTTAGAAAAGGCTATAACCAAGTGCAAAGAAGGCATATCGAAAGAGTAATGAATATAAAACCTTAGAAAAGGTTATAACTAAGTGTAACAAAAGCACAACAAATGAATAAAAATATTCTTATTGATTAGCCACTAAGGGTCTTATTGAGAGAATGTACATACGGGAATTTATAGAAGAGAAAGAAGAGAAAAGAGTGACATTGAGAGAGTTGGGAAAAGGGTTTCAGCTAACACCCAACTACTACTAGCCGTTTGGGATACCGTTGTGGCCTGCCCTATTGGTCCTTGGTCATCATGGCTCTTTGGTACATGGCACCAATATTTTTCAAACTACAAAGTATAACTGTGTAATAGTATGTACCCTAAGGTGTAGTAAAAGCAGTTTTGGCTTGATCTTTTGATGCTAATTTGATTTGATTATAACCTGAGTAGCCATCCATAAAGGAAAACATTTCATGATTTGCGGTGCTATCTACTATCAAATCAATATTTGAAAGTGGAAAATTATCTTTGGGAGTGACTTTATTCAAATTTCTAAAATCAATGCAAATATGAATTTTTCCATTGGATCTTTTAACAACAATATTTGAAAGTCATTCCGAATAAGCAATGGGTTTTATAAATCCAACTTTTAAAAGATCTTCTAAACCCTCTTTTACTTGGGACTGAACATCGAGATGAATTTTCCTAAGCTTTTGTTTTATGGGTTTAACATTTGGTTCTAGAGATAAAGTGTTCTCTACAATCCTAGGGTCTAAACCAGGCATATCTTAAGAGGTCCATACAAACACATCTACATATGATTTCAAAAATGCAATAAATGATGCCTTTTCATGCTCATGCAAACAAGTACCTATTTTGATACACTTTCAATTAGACTCATTCTGTAAATTGACCTCTAAGAAATCCCCTCCTACAAAATTTGAAAGTTTTTTCAAGTCAAGGATTTTATGAAATTCACGAATCTCAGAGGTCTGATCATCCACATGGATGAGGGGATCTTTCTCCTTGCTTTGATCACTCTCAAGTGCCTTAGTTTCTGGGAAAGTATTATGTACAAGAAAATTATTTATAATAGCATGAAACAATTTTGGTTTGAGAATATACATGGGTTTTGTGAGAACCAAGTTTTGAGTTTGTATACAGTTTTGAAAACCAAATTTTTTAGGGTTTTCAATTTTTTTGGATTTTTTCAAATAAATGCTAGAAGGAAGAACATAAAAGAACTTCTTTTTAGAAATTTTCATATTTTTTAAATGTTTTTGGGTTTGGAGAGTTTTCTAATTTTTTTTATTTTCCAAATATATACATTTTTTGGATTTTTTTGAAGAAAGGGAATCTTCCATCAAGCCTACAAAGCAAACACCATGAATTAAACTTTAAACAAGAGGTCTAGGTCATAGGTTTTTGTTTTAGTTGGCTCTAAGGCACCCTTGACCCAAGTGGTCTTAGGTGGTGGCTCAGGGGATATGGATGGGTTGTATACTAAGCCATGTCGACCTATGTTAGGTAGAGTTAAGATGGGTTCTAGTCTACCTTGGTTCTTAGCTCCTAGACCCTAGTATGGTGTATACCCCATAGTCAATAATATATTCTAAGGCTTTTTAAGTTTTGAAAATTTTTGATAAAGAGGATGGCCTTGGAATGATGTATCGTCTATAGCATGGTTATACACTCGAGTTTTGTTGGGTGTGTCTAGGAGGTGTACGACTTTAGAGGTGGAGGTGTTTGACTCTCCTAGGATGCACACGACCCTAGGAGTGGAAGACTTGGGTGTTCCTAAGATATGGACGACCTTGGGAGGGTATGACTTGGGTTTCCCTAGGATACGTATCACCCTAGATGGTTTAGGATGGGATAATTTTGGTTTTCCTAAGAGGTGAATGATCTTAGGAATGGGGAGATGGTAGGTGGATGACTTGGGTGAATTGGGCATCTCCATGACTCTCTCCACTCTACTCAATGGTCACTTGATAGTCAAGGAAAATTTTGTATTCTCTTGAGATGTAGGTTGTCTTCTCCAAAGACTGCCATGACCTAGTTATCCCATGAAATTTGAAGGTATTTGTGAAAGGTTGAAGAGACGTCTTGGAGGGAGTGTATCCAATACCTCCCCAACAACAAGTTGTAGTGGGATTTTATGTCTAAGACATAAAACAACCCTACATGGGATATTTGGTTGACTTCCATGGGTAACTCTATAGAGCTTAAGGGATGGGATGAGTTATCATCATATCCTGTGATGACAATTGGACTCGGTGTAAGATCGGATATGGGTACTCCTATTTGGAAGGTCACATAGAGAGGGAGAATATTTAGACCTCCTCCCCTATCAACCAGGTACTTGTTGAGAGTGTGGTGATTCAATACTACCTCTATGTGCAAAGCTTGGTTGTGAGTGATATCGGGTCTTTCTAATTTGTCTTCGGTAAACAAATTAGGGCCTTGACAAAGATGGGGAGACCAAGAAGGATAGGGGTTCGGGAGTTATGATGGTGATAACCTTGGCTTTTTCTAAGATTCTCTCTAAGACTTGTCTATACTTATGTGAGGTTTGTATCAATTCTAAGATAAACATGTTTATGAGAAGTTTTAAAAGATGTAACTCTAAATCATATGGAGTTAACACAACACTTTTACCCTTGTTCATGTCATGAGATGCATTAGGGATGCATGCTTTTGGGGGGCTAAGCAAAACACCCCCTTACTAGCTTGTTTAGCTAAGTGTGGGGGTTGATAGATCCTTGAAGATCTAGTCACCTCCCCTACACTCTTCCTAGGACTCGATCCTAACTTGGCTCTAATTTGATGCCTTGGAGCACCTTGAATCTCTACAAAGGCTCTAACCAGATGTGGGACTCTAAGCGCTCTCTAGATCATTACTTGCTTGTCTTTTTTTATTATGAGAAAGAGTGGTGTATGGCAAGTAGTGTGAACCCTATATAATGCATGATCAATTCCATAATTTTGAATTGGATGAAGATATACTTCTTTGTCCTTCTCACTCGTGCTTGAGTGGTTTAAGAAGAGCTCTTTGAAAATATCTTGAGGGGGCTCCAGTTACTCTGAGATGTGTAGCCTACCTTGCTTTATCAAGTCTTCGATTTTATTTTTCAAGGAGAAACACTTATTTGTATCATAGCCTTTGAGCCTATGATATTTGTAAAAGTTATTCAAAATTTTTCCTTTAGGGGATACTTCTTCGGGAATTGCTAGAAGACTTACTAGACCTTGTGCCAACAATATTTCTTGGACTTCCGTGAGTGGTTGTCCTAAATTTGTGTATTATCTTTTTTCAAACGTTTTCTCATTTTTTGGTTTTTTTTCAAAAGATTTTTGTTCGAAGGACTTAGATAGTCCGGCCGAACTCGGTTCTACTCCAATGTTGGCCACTTTTTGAGTTTTTACTCCTCCTTTCGGTGCTCATATGCCCGGGTTTTTCAAATTTGGTTTTAAAGAATTTTTTTCCTTTCCATAGATCCTCGTAAAATGCTTTTTTCAAATTAGCTTCGAAGAGAGAAAACCTTTTTAATCAATTTTTGAAAAGTTGAAGTCTCGTGGAGGGAGAAGAGTGCTTTCAAATAAGTTTTGAAATTTTTAAGGATGAGCATCACTGCACATCCTTCAGAAATGGGCTCTTTGACTTAGCCCAAGAGTGACCTACACTTGACGATGATGAATGTGCATCATCGTTAAGAGATTATTTAGTATCTCTCAAAGTATTGAGAGTGGGCATGACTTTCACATTGTGTGAAAACCTTTGCATAAAGCAATTCGTCATGTCCTCGATGCAAATTGGCTTAAATCATAGGAAGCTAGCCACTTTGATGCATTCCCCTTTAGAGGAATCCCTCTTTTTCTTGTAAGCTCTCCTAGAAAAGAGTTGGAGATGAGATCGAGGGTCTCCATTTTCTTCATATTGATGAAAACTCGGTATTTCATCATCACTATTTGTTTGATAATGAGAAGGTAGAAAATTAGACAGTTAGTATGTTCTCTTTTCTTTGGTTTGACCCCTTAGCAAAGCCTTCCTATCCTTGATGATGAAGGATTCGGGTACTGGTTCCTCCTTTTCAAATTTAGAGGTCATCTTAGGTTTTCGTGAATGATGAGATCTCCTGTGAGCCCTCGGTTGTTTGTCATGGGAGGAGTAAGATTTCACCACATCGGTCTCTTGGTTTAATGTGGCGATTTCCCGCTCAACCCTTACCTCTTTTAGTTCCTTCTTAAGGGAGGCGATTCTATTTTCCTAGCTTTTCAAAGAATCTTTAGAAATTCTTTTTGAAAAGTGATTTGTAGAGCACGAGGCTTGACTTGACACCTCGTAAGAACCCTTTGAACTCCACATTATTTTGAACTTTGGAAAAATCAACCTGAAGAAAAAGAGATGAATTGAGAATCACAATTTTGAAAAGTAAAATAGTTTTGACAACGAAGATCACATCAAACTATTTTCGAAGATTCACGTCCCATCAGGCGTGCCAAATATGTAGATGTGAATTTTGTTTCAAAGCCTATATAGAGACTCAAAACTTAATTCAAAACTATAATTGCATAAGTGTGTCAGCTAGTTTGCTAAAACTAGCAAAGTTTTATAAATTTTCTGACTCTTTGACGATTGCGAATAAGTGAATTCTTTTCACCGTAGATCTTCTTGAGCTAATGCTCAAGGGTCAATCTAGGCTCTTTGAAAATTGTTTGAGATCCAGTAAGTTTTTAAAATTAGATTTCAATTCCAATGAATTTGCAAAAATCATGAATCTAACTCGACTTAAAACACTTTAAGCTCTAAAAAACATAAATTGGTTCTGTTTTTAGAGACTTGTTTTCTAGTTTTTTTTGGACAATTTTTGAACTTCTAAAAATTCTCAAAAATTCGTAGAAAGCAAAGTGGGATGTGAAGATTTGCAAACTATTTTTCATTTTTATTTTATGTTTTGTAGATATATACAATTAAATTTGAGAATTTCCCTTACTTTGATATTCATGACAAATATGTAATAGAGACATGGAGGCTTACAAAAGTGATTATATCTCAGCACTAAGATCTCTGATTTTTATAAAATTAGTCTCATTAGAAAGCTATGGATCTCAACTTTTTAATGAGACTATTTTCAATAAAAATTGTTCACTGCAAATAAATTATGAGATTATGACACACCTTTGTTGTAGGACGTGTAGGATTTATAAACTCTATTCCGATTTCATTTAACCTTCTCCGATTTTATTTATGACCTTGCACGATTCTAAATTTTTTTAAAATTTTACAAACAGTGGACTATGTGTATTGATCATGTGTGCAAAATTTTATCACATTCAGAGCAGAGAGTAGGTAAATAAAAATTATTCATCAAACATATACAGGATGTAGAAAATCGAGTTCTAGTTTCTAGAAAATACGTGAATGCATTTCGACTGAATTGAAATGTAATCTACATCAATCAAAATATAAAGAACTGAAGTAATTGAAAGAAATTATCATTATAGCATAATCATAGAGGGGATTAGGGAGATATAAGATCTTATAATGTATATTGGGGTAGAAGGAACTAAGAATCAAACACATAGAATGCATCAACGAGAATAAAAGAAATAGGGCAACATAACCCCTCAAATATTACATCAAAGATGGAGATATAATCTCCTTAATTATAACCCCATTAAATTGAATGGAAGAGAATAAGAAAGTATTCAAACGAGAAGAGAAAAAGGGACCTAAAACTTGGAAGAGGTTTTCAGTGGCGGACGAATGATGGCCAGCGACTAGGGGGGAATGGGCAGTGCCTCCTCCTTCTTCTTCCTCTCTCTCTGTCTCTCTCTTTCTCTTTCTCTCCCTCTCTTGCTGTAGGAATTTCCCTTTCTCTTTGATGCATCTAATCGGCTTCCCAAGGCTCCCTTTTATTGCTTTTCAAGGAGACTCTAGGGCTTTCCTTGGATCAAGTTTTGGGTTCATTATGGGAGACCCGATTTGCATCAATGTCCATCCAAAATTTCCAGATTTTTAGAGCTACATATGGGCCATGCATGAGAGTGGTCCCCCCATAAGCAACTGGTCAAGGTAAGTCACATGTTGGTGCGGTTTTGGCCATGGAATGGTGTAAACCAGGTGCAATCATGTGAACTTGATGTGGTGGCTCGTCCTTGGCTCGATGTCACTTGAGTTTTGGGTGCAGCCTATGGTGTGCTCCGTCCTCTTGTTGCTTTGGCCTATTAACTTTGACTTAGTCATAGTGTAGCGTGACTATCCCGCCTTCTTGTTTGGCCCTATTGGAGCTTGGATTATCTTGAAGTTAGGCAAGGTGGCTTTGGTTGAACCATTTGACATTGAATCACCCCACTACTTGATTTGGATGTGAATTGTGGTTGCCTTTGAGCCTTGGCTTGGGTCAAGTCTTGCCTGCTTGCTTTGGATGAACTGACCCTACTCTTGTCTTTATCTTTTCTAGAAGTTCCGTCTCCTGCCAATTCGGGCCTTGCCTTATCTTTGGTTGAATCAACCTTTCCTTTTGTATTTCAAAATTTGAATTTTATGATCCAAGGGTTTCAAAATATTTCCCAAAAAGCTTTTTATTTTGAAAATGATGTTTTTGATTTTATGAAATCCATAGGACATGTTCAAATCATGGATTTTTAAAATATGCCTCTGTTTATTTTGAAAAATATTTTTAGGGTGTTTACATAGTCCAATAATTTAAATATAACAAACTTAATACTACCTTTTCATTGAAACTAGCCGGGTGCTACAACTTTGACCACCTCACAACATCTACTACTTGATCATGTAACACTATATAAAATATGAGTACTACAACCGTGCTCATAGATGGATGTGGTCTCTCTACGGTGATAACATACTAAAGACATGCTATTTTCAATTCATATATCACAATAAGAAATCCATGCTATAAATTTAAATCAATGTCATCATATCAAATATGCATGCATATTCAAGTACTCAACAATACAAATTTAGTTTTGATCTCAAGACCTCTATTGCATCTAATCACAATCACATCATAGGAGTCCCACAAACACTTCTCTATCTGGCCACGTGGTCTCCGACAGTGCCCTCATCATGTCAAGCAAGTGATGACCAAAACATTATCTCATCAAGTCTAACTCCTTGGGTCTATGAGGCAAAGTATTTGGGTACATTCACCAAATTAATCACACTATTATCTACACATGCCTCAATCTGGGGCCACCTCCCAGATACATGAGATCCACTTGGGGCCACCTCCCACACTTCATATCTCCACAACCATATCATGTGTCTAATTACTATGTCAAAATTACATATCCATATCCAGTATCAATTTTGTTTTATATTACATAAACTCTCTACTCTTGTTGACTAGTTCCATGTGTCCCCAACCTAGGTATGTCATATAACCTAACATGAGTTGCCCAACGCAACTAGAAGTGAAACTAGTGTAACCAACAAAGTAGCCAACACATCTATGAGCTAGCACTACTTGATACAACCATCTACATCCAACGATATCTTATACCACTGTAAAAAATAGATCCACACCCAATAATGTTTTACTTGCCTATAATGATAACCAATGATTAGTACAAATGGTATAACTATCTATGATCCAATGACATCCCATACCATCGTGGAAGTAGATCCATACACATTAATGGTTTACTTGCATACAAGATTGATTAAAGTTGAGAGGCTTATAAGAATGAAAAGAAAGAAGTAAGAAAGGTTGTCAATAAAGTAAAAACCAAAGCTTCAAAGAATTTATATAAAAAACTCAAGTAAAAAGAAGGTGAAAGAGATATTTTTTAGATAATTAAGGTTATAGATAAGAAAATTAAGTATTTTACTTTTGTTAGATGCAACAAAGATAGGATGAAAATATTCTAGTGGCAAGTGATGACATCAAAAATAGATAGAATAGTTAATTTCATAACCCTTTTAAGAAAAACACCTAATAGTATTAGATTGGGAGAGCTTATCAACTCAGAAGAGTGTATAAACAATATTTCCACTGACATATTCAAAGGAATGAACTTAAAGAGAAGCTCTTAAACTTAGGAAGGTTGGTAAATTAGTAAGACTAAATAACATCCTTATAAAAGTACAGGAAAATCTTAAGAAAGAGGGTATCATGTCTCTTTCAAGATTATTTAATGAAATATGAAGAA
Source organism: Brasenia schreberi (assembly GCA_036023115.1). NCBI lineage: Eukaryota > Viridiplantae > Streptophyta > Magnoliopsida > Nymphaeales > Cabombaceae > Brasenia > Brasenia schreberi. Next base: position 23,282,349 of record JAYKKT010000078.1, read on the forward strand.
ATATGATGGATAAAAGAAGAGTATAATTACACCCATATGTAAGAACAAGAGACATATTCAAAATTGTGTGAATTATCAGGGTATTAAGTTGATGAGTCAAACTATGAAATCATTTAAAGAATTGTTGAACGTATGTTGAGACAAATATTAAGTACAATAGATAACCAACTTAGATTCATGCTAGGAAGATATATTATTGAGGTTATTCACCTATTAATACATATAGTTAATAGCGTGCTATAGCGTTTTAGCAAACCAACAAATACTATAGCATACAAGGCTTGACGGGTGAACCCCCTGGTTGCTATTACTTGTGCAAATACCGCTATAGTGGTCCACTCGGTCAAGTCGATCCAATATCTATTGGATCGATCCAACCCAAACTTAATATAAATCTCTCTCTCTCCTGTGTGTGCCCCTCTCTCCCACATGCATCTCTCTCTCTCCTCTACCCCTTCTCTCTTCGTTGATGGCCACTACTTGCTCCACCGCCCTCTGCTATCCTTTGCCTTCATCCGATGGTGATATTCTCTCTCTCTTTCTCTCTTTTGGTGGGTGATCGACTTTGTAGACGCAGAAAGTTTCCGCTCCTGGTTCTTAGGCCTGAAGCGAACCTTTTCGTGTGTCTAAGTCCTATTTAAGCAAAAGGGTGTGCCAGCTAGCTTACTTAAGCTAGCGAAGAGATATTTTTAAATCTGACTCCTAACGTGGCGACTGTGAGCAAGCAAGCTCTTTTCATCGCAGACCTTCTTGCACCGATGCACAAGGGTCAGTCTGTACGCTTTAAAAATCGAGTTTTGGAATATGAGAACCTACGAAAACGTGTTTGAGGTGTTTGATTCAGGTTGTTTTTTGTATGATTTTCAGATTTTATTTTACGTGGACTTGCACGTGCCTATGTCTTTCTTTTTATCCCTTTTCGGGCCAACTAGGTGTGTGTTATGAACACGTAACCTAAGTGGGGCGACTTTGAGTGGGAGTATGGGGTTTGCTTTAATGCAATATGCATCCTAACTCATGGTATGGAGTATATGCAATGCAAACTCACGCAACTCTAAAGGGAAAACCCGAATTGAAAGACAATGCGGAAGGGAAATGACTTGAAATGTAAATTGCAAAAGGGAAATTGCGAAAGGGAAATTGTAAAAGGGAAATATGGCTATATCTTAAGAGCGGAAAGGCTCAATAGTGCAAGTGTGTGCTGTGTATATATGTAAAGACTACGCACACTGCTGAACCTTAAAACCCAAATCTTAAAGACATAGCCGAAAGGGAAATACTTATAATATATATGGGCCCAAAGGTCGCCAACGTGTTGCGTGGGTGTTGTGTGTATATTGAAAGACAACTCACATGACTTAAATGAAACCCAAATATAAATTGCAATATGGCCTTAACTAAGGTCTTGGGAGTAAGAGCGAAAGCTCAATGTGTGTGAGTGCGAGAATTGAAAGACAACACACACAACATGAAATTAAACCCAAGGGAAATTATAACACGGCCCTTACTTGGGTCTTGCAAATAAGAGCGAAAGCTCAGTGTGTGTGAGTGCGAGAATTGAAAGACAACACACACAACTTAAGCAAAACCCCACGCAACTTAAATTATATAAATAAATTTATATCTTAAGGGTTGATTAGGCCCGTGTGTGTTCAAAATCGTGCACGACTAAGAGCGAGATAGGCTCAAGTGCACGTGTGTGTGGGTGTGCCAAGCCACGTTATTACAAGCGGGGGGAGACAATGCTCCGTTATTACAACCCTGTATCAAATTTAATTTAGCTTAAGCAAGTCTATAAACAAGGACCGAGTTAGGCACTTACGTATAGCTGGTCCAGAGGTGACTTGCTTGAGCTTGGGCTTGAGCGTCACCTTGGGCTGCAAGAGGGAGCTCCTCGGAAAGGCACGGCAAAGGAGGGCTGGCCGGGTGAAGGAAGATGCTGCGGGCGTGGCGCCTTGGCGCTAGCCGGATGATGGGAGGGGGGTGCTGCAATGGCGCCTTGGCTGGGGTAGTTAGGGGGTGTCACTAAAGTGTAGGGCAGGTTCTAGGGAAGGTGGAGCTAAGGGTGTGACAAGGTGCAGCCGGCTGTGGCTGGCCGACTAGTGGCAGGTTAAGTGGTGGCCGGCTAGGGTAGTTAGGGGTGATTAGGAACGGCAAAAGGGAGCTAGCTAGGGTATTAACTAAGGGTTGGTTCAAAGGAAAGGAGGGGCAGGTCCTAGGGAAAAAGGTAAGGTGGCTGGGGTAGTTAGGGGGTGTCACTAATGGGAAGGTAGGGCAGCGGGTGATGTGGTTGGGTATGGTTGAAGGGTGGCGGGTAGCTAGGTGATGTGGTGGCTGAGAGTGGAGGGGGAGTGAAGAGAGGGTGGAGTTAGGATAGTGTACTAACCGGATAGGACAGGGAGGGTGGCGGTTGTCCAAGGAAGGCAACCGAGTGGAAGGTGGGTGCAGTAGGATGGAAGGAGCGGAGCTGGCCGGGCAGTTGTGGTGGCGTGGAATGGTGCAGGCCGAGAGATGATGGCGGCGTGGAGTGGTGCAGGCCGGGAGGTGGTGGTGGAGCAGGTGAGAGAAGAGAACAAGGGGTGAGAGGGGGCTCGGTTGGACCAAGGTGGCTGGGAAAAGCTTGAAAAACCCGCCCACTAGGGGGGGTTTTACAGAATTTTCAAGAGGTCGGTTGGGCTGGTTTTGAAGGGGTGGTTTAGTGGTTAGGTGGTGGTGGTGTGGTGATAAGGTGGGCTAGATATTTAGGGGGGGCAGATATTTAGTTTAGATGGTTTTAGGGATATGGTGTGTTAGGGTTTAGGTGGGGTGGTTTAGTGGTTTAGGGCTTAGCTAGGTGGGTTGGTTTTAGGGTGAGGTTTAGTGAGGTGGGTTAGGTGTTTAGGCTAGGATTAGGTTAGGATTAAGAGAATTAGGCTAGGTTTAGGGAAGGATTAGGGAGGTGGGTTAGGTGATTAGGTTGGGATTAGGCCGGGATTAGGGAAGTAGGTTAGGTGATTAGGCTAGGATTAGGTCGGGATTAGGGCGAATGGCTAGGATTAAGGGTTTTGGCTTAGGATTGGGTTAGGAGCATCCCTTTGCATAGCCCATGGATTTCATTGCATCATGTTGGTGCAACCCTAGGTTAGATGTAGGTTCATACAAGCTTAAACCCACACTAATTAGGCTAACCCACATGATTAACCCGAAACTTGACACACAAGTCAAGCTTAATACATTCCCCTCATATGTAATCCTCCCCATTCTCTCTCATGCCCAAGATCCCACGTGAATTTCAAGTGGGCCCCACCTCCATTTATGAGAAGGTGATGTGGGCCATGGATGTGGATATTGGATTGGATCTTTGGATCCAAATCCAAATCCAAATCCAAATCCACATATACGTTTGGATTGAGATCTGTATATATATGGTCCAGATCCAATCCAAAACTGAATTCTGATTCCTTCAGGGTATGTTCGAAACAAACGGTTTGTGCGGGGCCTGACAGCATCAGTACTCCGTCTTGCGTTGGGTCTTTGCCAACATTGTCATCCGCTTCTATTTTCACCTTTCGGAGATGATTTCAAATGATTTTTGTTGATAACAGGGGCTTGGACGTTCGAGGTCCTGGGGATGAATCTAACACGAGAGTTGCTGTGCCGGGCTCGACATGCGCTCCGGTTCCGGGCTCTCTTTTGCTCTTCTGGTCCCGCTTTCATCAGGCCAAGCCACTTTGTGGGGTTTCAAAATGTATTTTAAAAGGTTTTAAAACAATATTATACATATTTTAAAACATATATAGTTTAAACATATGTACAGGGTTTTGTCTGGAAGGCTCCTGGGTTTCCAAACTCAAAATAGCCCTTTGGGGTTGCTTTTACAAAACCAGGTTATTTGAGAAGTTCGTGGGATTTCGGGGTGTTTACAGACTTCTCTCTCTCTCTCCCTTTTTCTCTTTTCTCTCTCTCTGATGAGTGACTATGCTCCTAACCATCTTCTCTTTCTCTCTTCTATCTATGGTGGGTAATTATACTTTTGATCATCGACTTCTCTCTCTTTCTCTCTCTAGTGGCCGACTATGCTCCTTATCATCAACTTCTTCGAGTTTTTTGCTTTCTCACTCTCCTTTTGTCATTGCTTTTTTTGCTTTCTCTCTCCCTTTCTATGTTCTCCGAGTTCTCTCTTCATAAAGTTATTTCATATTGACCTCTTGATTTATTTTTCTACTTTTTAATGATTTATTTATTCTAATTTTTATTATAGTGAGTATAAAATCATCAACTAGTACGATTGCTTATTGTCCAAGTGGTAGTGGAAGTGGTAGTAGTGGCACTGACAATAATAGTATAATTGGTATTCAGTTTTCTAATCTGGCATACAACTGTAGGCCACAGCTTCTAAGGATCCTAGATAGAATTAGTGTTTGATGAAATCTAGGATGGATAATATGTCAGTTTTTTGCACATTATATAACCATATTTTTACTAGTGAAATAAAAAGATACAAGTGCAGACGTGAAAATTTTATTCCAAAGCCTATGTAGAGACTTCAAATAACTTTTTCTTGCACGAGCGTGCCAGCTAGTTTCACTAAAACTAGCAAAGGTATAATTCTGACTTCATGGGGCGATTGTGGCTAAGCGGGATCTTTTCGTCTTAGGCCTTCTTGAACCGATGCTCAAGGGTCAGCTTACATGCTTTGAGGATTTGATTTATGCTGGGTGTGTATTTCCAAAATTCACTTTGAATTTAATCAAACAATTCGTGCACTTGGTCTAGAAAATGAAAATTTTTCAGGTTCTCAAAAATAGAAACTAGTTCTATTTTCAGAGTTAGTTTCTGAATTTTTTTGGATAGCTTAGAGATCTATAAAATTCATAAAAAATTTATAGCATATAGAGCAGAATGTAGAGATTCTAAGGCTATTTTTATTTTGTGTTTTTGTCTTTGAATTTACAAAATTAAATCTAGAAAAGACTATTGCTCAGGTCTTTCAGAACTTTCTGTTGCAGAAACACAAAGGTCTAAAGAAACCTCTGTATTTCAATGCACAGAGCTCTGATTTCTATGAATTTAGTCTCTGAAAATCTATGGATATGAGCTTTCCAATGATACTCGTTTCATCAAATTTGGCTTATTACAAACAAAGTTATGGGATCATCACCCAACCTCTATTGTAGGAAAAACAGATTGTGCAGAACTGACTCTCAATTTGGCCAATTTTTCTCTATTTTATTTATAATGCTACACGACCCTAAAATTCTTGAAAATTTTATTATAAGTGGGTTTGTGTGTGCAGATTTAATGTCCCAAATTTTAGATCATTCGTGCATGCATTCATCCAAAATTAAAAGTAATCCATTGCTAAATTAAAGTAAATGACTGAAGAGAAATGAATGTAAATACATATTTAGCTTAAGAATAGAGGGGATTAGGAGATATAAGAGTGTATAAAATATAGAGAGATAGAGAAACATGAAATCAAACAAGTAGAATGTATAAACGTAAATGAAATGAAATGGGCAACATTTATACTTTGTTACAACATGGCGGGAGACTAAAGCTCCATTAATACACTCCTTTCAAATTGAATAAGACAAAGAAATAATTAAGATCAGCAAAAGAGGAAGAAAACACACTTACACATCCTCCAATGACTCACGGCTCTAAGGAAGGGGACGACCCCTTCTTTCCTTCTTCTCTCACTCTCTCTTTCTCTCTTTTCTCTCTTTCTCTCTTTTTGCAGCACCCACTCTCTCTCTTGGGCTCCCTCTACACGTCCTCCAATGCTTTGTAAGTCCCTCCAATGCTGGAAATCGTCCCCCATAGCCTCTATTTATAGGCCAAGGGAGAGTACTAGACCCTTCCTTGATGTGGATCGGTGGTCTCTTTCTTGGCCCAATCTTAGCTCCAATCTAAAGAGGCCTGGATGCACATGGTTGTAGACACCAAAAATTTTCACTTACGGGTTCTTAGGCCTGAAGTGAACCTTTTCGCAATCTACTTCGCTTTATGGGTGTGCCAGCTAGTTTACTTTAACTAGCAAAGTATATTTTGAAATAATATGACTTTTTGAAGGCGATTATAGGCAAGCGGGATCTTTACGTCGCAGACCTTCTTGCACTGATGCGCAAGGGTCAGTCTGTACTCTTAGAGACTTCATTTTGAAACAAGTTTAACTCAAAATATATTTTGAATGAAGAAGTGTTTTAAAACCTTTTGAAAACCATGCACTTGGGTGATTTTGATTTTACAAGGGTTGGACGACCCTAAGTCTTTCAATTTTAATCTACTTAGGCACGATGTGCGTGCATCGAAATAGCCTAAGTCTTGGCGTGTTTGCATGATTGATTCGGAATTTTCTTTAATGCAGGTATGCACTCTAGCTCGAGTATGGCGAGTATACAATGCAACTCACACAACTCCAAGGGAAAACCCGAAATTGAAAGACAATGCTTAAGGGAAATTGTGTAATGTAAATTACAAAAGAGAAATTGCGAAAGGGAAATATGGCTATATCTTAAGAGCGGAAAGGCTCAATTGTGCAAGTGTGTGTCATGTATATATGGAAAGACTATGCACACAGCTGAACCTTAAAACCCAAATCTTAAAGACATAGCCAAAGGGAAATACTTATAATATATATGGGCCCGAAGGTCGCCAACGTGTGCATGGGTGTTGTGTGTATATGGAAAGACAACTCACACGACTTGTAATGTAAACCCAAATATAATTGCAATATGGCCTTGACTAAGGTCTTGGGAGTAAGAGCGAAAGCTCAATGTGTGTGAGTGTAGAATTGAAAGACCACGCACACAACTTAAATTAAAACACCCAAATGAAATTGCAATACGGCCCTTACTAGGGTCTTGGGAGTAAGAGCGAAAGCTCAATGTGTGTGAGTGTGGAATTGAAAGACAATGCACACAACTTGAATATAAACCCACGCAGCTGAATATATATAAATATAACTATATCTTAGGGGCTGTCAAGGCCCGTGTGTGTGCAAAAAGTGTGCAACTAAGAGCGGAAAGGCTCAAGTGCACGTGTGTGTGGGTGTGTCAAACCACGTTATTACAATCGAGGGGAGACAAAGCTCCTTTACTACAACCCCGTATCAAAATTTAATTGAATATAAAGCAAGTTAATGTAATAGACCAAGTTTAGACACTTACAAATAGCTGATCCATGTTCAACTTGCTTGCACTTGGGCTTGCGGTTCACTTTGGGCAGCCAAGAGGGGTTATCCTAAGTGACTTTGAGGGAGGTTCTATGGGGCATGGTTAGGGCCTTAGGGGAGCTTAGGTTCGGCCAAGGTAGGGGCTGTTTAGGGTCTGTCCTAGGGTGTAGGTCACGACCAGGGTGCAGGTCAGGTCGACAGGGAGGTGGTCAGGTCAGTAGGGAGGTGGTTGGGTGACTGGCGTAGCAGTCGCTGCACGCAAGAAGGCTGCAGCGGCGCTGGGCGCGCCGGGCGTCTGGCGCTAGGAGGGGGTGCCGTAGAGTGGCACGGGAAGGCACGCTGAGTGCGCTGGGGGTTCAGGTGATGCGTAGGGTGCGCGGACAGGACGCAGGATGCGCGGGGGAAGCGGGTAGCGGTTAGGTTTAGTTGGGGTTAGGTAGGTTCGAACCTAGGCTAGGTTGGGGGTGAGGTTTAGAGGGGTATAGAGAGAATGGCTAGGTTAGGTTAGGCTTACCTCTTGGAGTCAGTCCAGCCCATGTCCAAGCTTGGTTGCAGCCACTTGGTCCAGACCCATTTAGCCCACATGGCTTGAACCCACCTCACACAATGAGCCCACATGGCTAGATCTATCACTCCCTCTCTCTCGTCCCAAGCATTTGCATGAACCCTTTACATGGATCCCTCACCTCTATTTATAGACATTTGAGGTGGGTCTTGGATTTGGGTTTGGGATTTAGATCTAGACCCAAATCCAAACACTATTTGGATTTGGATCATGGATCTCGGATATTTTGAGATCTGTATCCGATTGAAACCCAACATTTTTATGGATACGGATCTGGATATTTTGGTCCAAATCTGATCCAATCCAAACACTATTTGGATCGACCCAAACACTATTTGGATTGGCCCAAATCCAAACACTATTCATTACATGGATTTGGATCTGGATATTTATGGTCTAGATCCAAATCAAAATTTCTTCGGATAGTCCTTCTTGGCTTCTCGAGGTGAATGATCTATGCAGGCACTGGCTTCATCAGCGCTCCGTCTGGTGCTGGGTTTTCCCCAACTTTGTCGTCCGGACTCTGTCTTGCTGTTCTGGACTCCGTTTTGCTTGATTTTGAGCTTTTCTTCAAACGGGCTCTGCTTTCTCTTGTTTTTTATCAGGGAGTGGCTTCTGAAGCTCTGGGTTTGAATCCTCTTCGGGCCTAGGGTCTCCTTTTGCCGTTTGTACCTGTTTTCACATTTTAAAACAGGTTGTCGTTTTGGCTCAAATGAGCTTTTTGGTGTTTTTGAGAGTTTTGAAATATAGAAGATTTGGGGTATTTACAATGGTCTTGTGGTCCCCAAGGTCAAGGGGAGTCCAGCCAAGGTAGGTTTGGTGCAGTCCATGGGTGTGGCTAGGCTGGTTTGAGCCAAACGAGTTCAATCAGCTAAGGTGCGGTCCCCCTTTGGTGAGTTCGGCCAGCTCCTAGGGGTTTGGTCATGGTGAGACGTGGCCTCTTGTTTGGTCCAGCCAAGGTAGGCCAGGTCTAGGTGATTGGGTTAGGCTTAGCTAGTGTGGTTTAACCAAGGCATATTTGGTGAAGATGGTTCAAGATAATCCGGTCAAGGTTTGGCCAATGTTGTTTGGTCAAGGTCATTAAAAAGATTTCGTTAAGCTATGTTTAACCAAGGTTATTGGGTCAAGGGTAGCCAATGGGTCACGACTAGGTGTGCTTTTTGAGTCAAGTGAGTCACAATCATCCCTAGCCCCTTCTCTTGCACGAGCTAGGCGCCGTCTCAGCTGGGTGTGGCTTGGTTCCATCCAACCTTGGGTGTAGTCGGACTATGGCTTGTGCAACTTGATTTAGACTTTGATGCAAGAAACCCGGTTGATCTTGGGCATTTGACTGGATCTAGCAGACTTGGGCTAGACGGGTGCAGCCCCTGATGTTAGACTTGAGACATGTGTATGTTTTCGCTTCGAGGTTTGACTTGATCTTTGTCTGTTCCTTGCTTTAATCTTCTGTTGGGTTGGGCCCTGCATCTTCGGCACTACTTTCGCTCATTGTCTCTTGATCCGTGCTGTATTTTCTCATCCCCTTTTTCAAATCTTGATTTCAAAACTTAAAAATCCTTTGATTTTTCAAATATTTAGAATCTCTTTTTGATTTTATGAAAATTTACAAGCTGTATTAAAAATTAGGACTTTTGAAAACAAGCTTATTGGTTTGGAAATTCTGAAGCAGTTTGGGCTAAATTTTGAAAGTATTTTGGGTGTTTACAAATGCCCCTCTTTGGCATTAATCCAATTTTAATCCTTTTCAATTTCCTTCCCAAAGCTTGACTTGAGAGCATGTATTTTTCTTCGTTTCATTGCATCCGTTTTCTCGAATTTTTGTGAACGAGAGGATCTTAGCCAAAGGAGACTTAGACTTAAGCAAACCACTAGTCCTAACTTGATCATGCATGGCTGACTTTTGATGAATGCATGCATGGTATGGAGTGTAATGCGTGTGGAGAGATTCACTCTGGGTATGTATAAGCTTAAGGAGGAGCCTACAAAGGCTAGCTGCCCCAAGTGAGACAATCCCATATTGTTTCTTTTGATGTCTCAAGTTTTCAAAATTTCTTTTCAAAGGGAACTCCTTTTTAGTTTTTATCAAAAGAATTTCCAATTTCTCACATTTTCCCTCATTTGGGTTTCAATACCCACTACTTAGCAGAGGTTTTGTAGGAAATGTTAGAAGACATTTCAAAATTCAATTTCTTATACAACAAAGTTTGATTCTCAAACAAAATGATATCCAAATAAATAGGTCCTATTCCTATTCTGGGATTTTAATGGACAAACCTTTCTCAATTGGGATAAGTTGTAAGGGATTTGGGAAAGAGTTATCAGGGTCCCTTCTGAAGCGTCTCGTGGTTTAAGGCAAAGAGATGGAAAATTGCTCTTTTTGAGCTTTGACTTTTCTTTTTCTTTCAAAGGGTAGACCTCTTTTTTTTTGGAGGTTTTTGTATTCCCTTTTCCTTTTAAAAGACCTCTATATTGGAGGTTTTTCTTTTCTTCTTTTTCTTTTGATTTAAGAAGACTTCTATATTGGAGTTTTTTTTGTTTTCTTCCTTTATATTTTGATTTTGCCAATTTTCCTTTTTGGGGAGAAGTAAAGTGGGAAAAACTCATCCCTTTGGATACTCAATTCAGCGAAGAACATCCCATTTCCTAATAGCATCTACCATTTGAAAATATTTTGCTATTTTGAACCAGGCCTTATTTTATAAGCCAAAGATTTTTGAAATGTTACCAAATGATTTTGAAAACTCTACTTTTCATAAAGCATCAATTCCCTCATTTAGGACCGTATAATCCATCTTGATCCTTCTTTCAAGAAGTTCAAAGAAGACTCATTTAAAATCTTTTCGAAAGAATTTAACATAGACCCTATACATTATATTTTTTCAGGTATTAGGCATTTATAGGGTCTACTAAATTTCTACCCTCGACATCAATCAACCAATATGCATTATTTGTGGTCATCCCCCTCACAACATAGGAATCATCCCACTTGGGCCGCCACTTACCAAGTGGATGAGGGCCACGATGGTGAATGATTTTCAAGATAAGGTCTCCAACTTTGAAGTGACGAGCCATCATATGCTTTTCATAATGTTGGGCTATCCTTTGCCAGTATGCATGTGCATGATTCATGGCAAGGAGTCTCTTCTCATCAAGTAGGTCAAGCTTAACCATTCTAGTTTATTGTAGAGTCTCGATGGGCAAATCGAGTGCAAGTGATGTATGAAATGAATGCAATTTGATATGAATGGGGAGTATGGCATTTGTACCATAGACCAACTCGAATGGTGTGGCATTTGTAGGTATGCGGATGGAAGTCCTATAGGCCCATAAGGCTTCATCTAACTTCTCATGCCATGTCCTACCCTTCTATAAAGTTTTTTCAATGATGCTTATGAGAGTTTTGTTTGTGGCTTCGGCTTGATCATTGCCTTGAGAGTAGTAGGGCGATGAGAAGTGTTGAGTCATGCCATAGGTATTACATAACTTTTCCATCTTCTCATTATTGAAAGGGGTGCCATTATCCGATACTAGGTCTCTTGGAACTCAAAATCGAGCCAAGATATTTTTCTTAATGAATGCCACTACATGTTGTCCTTGAACATTAGCCAAGGAGATAGCTTCAACCCATTTAGAAAAATATTCAGTGGCCCCCAAGATGAACCTATGTCCATTTGATGCAGTTGAGGAGATTGGTCCTATGATGTCAAATGCCCATATGGTGAAGGGCCATGGACTCACATTGGAATGCAAGGTGGACGATGGAATATGAATGGCATGTCCATGCACTTGACATTGATGACATTTCCTAACATGATCATGGCAATCTTGCTTTAGGGTGGACCAAAACTAACCAGCTCTAAGTATCTTCATGGCCATCATATTTGCATTGACATGGCCTCCACATTCCCCATCGTGGAATTCATGCATTATGATCCTAGCCTCATCAAGATCAACACATCTCAACAAAATGTCGGTAAAGCTCTTTTTGTAAAGAATGCCTCCCAAAATCACATATCGGGTTGAAATTTTTTGAATAAAAGCTTAGTCTTTAAAGGAAGTAAATTCGAGAAATCCTCCATTTTCTAAAAAGTTTTTAATGTATTGAAACCAAGGTTTTTCAATTAAATTTTGGTCATTTTGGTAAATCTCTAAATCATGGGTGCATGGAGTGGGTAAGTATAGGATCTCTAAGGATCGAGTTCCTATAGTGGGGTCGATTCTTAGAGCTGACTCTAAGGAGGAGAGGGCATCAGCTATGGTTGTCCTCTCTACCTATGTGGGTGAGTGTGCATGATTTGAAGGAATTGATCAACTGAGTGGCCAATTCGTGGTATGGAATGAGTTTTTCATTTTTGATTTGTCAAATTTTCAAAACTTGGTTTATAACAAGCATAAAATCTCTAAAGACTTCAATACATGATGCCCCTATATTTTTCAAAATTTTTAGGCCTTGTATGAGTGCTTCATATTCAACCATATTATTTGAACATGAAAATTCTAGTTGAAATGCTATGGGGATTTCTCCTTTCTCGGGGGATATGAGAATGATTCCCATGCCTGCCCCTTGTTGATTCTTTGTCCCATCAAAGTACATTTTTCATACTTGATCTTCATTAGAACAAGTTGATAAAACATGGTTTTGAAATTCATTTGCAAAGATGCTTTCATCTGGCATTTCATCAAGTATGGGATACGTATCTTCAAGAGGCAAGTCAACCACATGATCGGCTAGGGCTTGTCTCTTAATGGAGCTTTGGTGATGGAATTTGAGATCATACTCCATTAAGAGGAGCTGCTATTTACCTAGCCTACCCGTTAGGATAGGTTTTTCAAAGAGGTGCTTGATTGGAAAACTTTTAGCAAGCCCACACCAAGGCCAAGCACGTTTTTTCCATGGCTTGATAATTTTTTTCATATGCCAATAGAGTTTTCAAAATATAGTAAATATCATACTCCTTAAGAATATCATCCTCATATTGAGCAAGTAAAGCACCCAATGCATTCGCATGAATGGAAATGTAAAGCAATAAAGGTTTTCCTTGCTTTGGAGGTTTTAAAATTGGAGGATTTATCAAATAAGTTTTCAATCTTTGAAAAGCTTTTTGGCAATCGGAATCCCACTCAAATTTAACCCATTTTCTCAAAAGCCTATTGAAAGGTTCGCATCTTGTTGCTAAGTTGGCGATGAATCTCCTCATTGCTTGGAGTCGACCTTGGAGGCTTCGGATTTGGGTCAAGTTGGAGGGTGGAGGCATGTGTATAATGGCTCAACACTTAGGGGTCGACCTCTATGCCCCTTTGGCTTATCATGAACCCTAAGAGTTTTCCCGATTCTTCTCCAAAAACACATTTTTGAGGGTTTAGTTTCACTTTATAAAGCCTAAGTCTTTCGAACACTTTTTACAAAGATTCTATGTGTGTGCACCAGGTTTTTTATTTTACCAAAACATCATCCACATATACTTCCAAGAGCTCATGGATTTGATCATGGAAAATAGTAGTCATGACTCTTTGGTATGTGGCACCGTTATTTTTCAAACCAAAAGGCATAACCGTATAACAGTATGTGCCCCAAGGTGTAGTAAAAGCAGTTTTTGCCTGATCCTTTGGTACTAGTTTGATTTGGTTATAACCCGAATAGTCATCCATGAAAGAAAACATTTCATGATTTGCAATGCTATCCACTATCAAATCAATGTTTGGAAGAGGAAAATTATCTTTTGAAGTGGCTTCTTTTAAATTTCTAAAATCAATGCAAATACGAATTTTCTCATTAGATTTTCGAACTACAACAATATTTGAAAGCCATTCAGAATATGCAATGGATTTCATAAATTTGTCTTTTAAAAGATCTTCTAAACCCTCTTTCCCTTGGAAGTGAACATCGGGATGGATTTTTCTAAACTTCTGCTTCACGGGTTTTGCATTTGGTTTTAAGGGTAGATGATGCTTTACGATCCTAGGGTCTAAACCCGACATGTCTTCATAGGTCCATGCAAATATATCAACATAGGATTTCAAAAATACAATGAATGATGCTCTTTCATGCTCATGTAAACAAGTACCTGTTTTGACACATTTTGGGTTAGACTCACTCCCTAGATTGATTTCTAGAAAATCCTCTCCTACGGAATTTGAAGGTTTTTCTAAGTCAAGGATTTTATGAAATTCGAGAAGCTCAGAGGCTTGATCTTCCTAATGGATGAAGGGATCTTCCTTCTTGCTTTGATCACTCTTGAGTGCATTAATTTCTAGGGAAGTATCCTGTGAGAGAGAGTTATGCCCAAAAGAACTACGAGACGGTTTTGGTTGGACATATACACAGGTTTTGTAAAACTCAAAATTGGGTTTTATACATGGTTTGGCAAATGAAGGTTTTTGGGGTTTTCATATTTTTCATTTTTTTTGTCTTTTTCTAAACACAAGCTAAAAGGATGAATGTAAAATACTTACTTTTTGAGATTTTGAGGTTTTTCAATTTTTTTGGCTTTTTCCAAACGAATGCTAGGAGAATGAACACAAAAGACTTTCTTTTTGGAATTTTCAGGTTTTTCAATTTTTTTGGCTTTTTCCAAACGAATGCTAGGAGAATGAACACAAAAGACTTTCTTTTTGAAATTTTCAGGTTTTTCAATTTTTTTGGCTTTTTCCAAACGAATGCTAGGAGAATGAACACAAAAGACTTTCTTTTTGGAATTTTCAGGTTTTTCGAATGTTTTTGGATTTTGAAAGTTTTCCAATTTTTTTTGGTTTTTCCAAATATATACTTTTTTTGGAGTTTTTTCTATTGAGGGGTCTTCCATAAAACCTACAAAGAAAACACCATGAATTAGACTCTAAACAAGAGGTCTAAGCCATAGGTTTCTGTGTTAGTGGGTTCTAGGGCACTCTTGACCCAATTGGTCTTAGGTGGTGGTTTGGGGGGTATGGATGGGATGTATCCCAATCCATGTCGATTTTGGTTTGGCATAGGTAGGATGGGCTCTAACCTTCCTTGGTTCTTGGCTCCTAGGCCCTTGTAGGGTGTATATCCCATGTTCAATATCATATTCCAAGGCTTTTTGAGTTTTGAATTTTTTTTATAAAGAGGATGACCTTGGAATAATGTGTCATCGATATCATTGTCATACACACGAGTTGGCTTGGTTAAGTGTATGGGTTAGAGATGGCTTGGGCTTTCCTAGGAGACACACGATCCTAGGGGAGGGTGGCTCTACATGTTTTGGGGTTCCTAGGAGATGGACAGTTCTATGGGATTGGGAGTCTCCTATGAGATGGATGTTCTGGGGGTGAGTGAGGTATTTCCACGGCCTTCTCATTCGATGGGTGACTCAATAGAGAAGGGAAGTTTTGTATTCCCTTAAGGTGTGGATGGTCTTCTCCAAGGACTACCACCACTTGGTTATCACATGGAATTTTCAAGCATTTATGAAAGGTAGAAGGGATGGCTTGAAGGCTATGTATCCAAGGCCTTCCTAACAACAAGTTATAATGGGGGTTTATGTCTAAGACATGAAATAGCCCCATATGTGGGATGTTTTCCACTTCCATAGGTAACTCGATGGCTCCTAATGGGTGGGATGAGTTACCATCGTATCCAGTGATAATGATGAGACTTGGTTCTTGTCTAGAAATGGGTACTCCTATTTGGAAAGCCAGGTGAAGAGGAAGAATGTTTAGACCTCCTCTCCCATTAACCAAGTATTTGTTTAGAGTGTGGCGATTCAATACCACCTCTATATGCAAAGCTTGGTTGTGGGTTATATTTGGTGTCTCTAATTCATCATCGGTGTACATGATTGGGGCCTTGGCAAAGATTGGAGAGACTAAGAAGGATAGGGATTCAGGAGTTATGGAAGTGTTAATTGGCTTTCTCTAGGATTCTCTCTAAGACTTGTTTATGTTTAGGTGAAGTTTGTATCAATTCTAAAATAGACATGTTTATGCAAAGTTTTGAAAGATGAAGTTCCAAATCGTATGGGGTTAACACAACACTTTTACCCTTATCCATGTCATGAGATGCATTAGGGATGCATGCTTTCGAAGGGTCGGGCAAAACTACTGCTTCCTTTTCAGCTTGTTTGGCTAAGTGTGGGGGTTGATAGATCCTTCCGGACCTAGTCACCTCCTCTACACTCTCCCTGAGGCTCATTCCTAACTTGGCTCTATTTGGATACTTCGGAGCACCACAAATTTCTTTAAAGGTTGTAGCCGGGGGCGAAACTCTAAGCGCTCCCCGGATCACTACTTGCTTGTTTTTTTTTATTACGATAGAGAGTGGTGTGACACAAGTAGTGTGAACTGTATGCAATGCATGCTCAATCTCACGAGTTTGAGGAAGAAGGCGTACCTCTTTTCCTTTCCTACTTGTGCTTGCGTGGTTGGGAAATGACTCTTTGAGAATTGCTTGGGAGGGCTCCGATTCATCAGAAACATGGAGCCTACCCTACTCTATCAAGTCTTCAATTTAGTTTTTAAGAGCAAAACACTTGTTTGTATCATGGCCTTTGATCCTATGATACTTGCAAAAAACATTAAGAAATTTTCCCTTAGGGGGTGCCCCTTCGGGAATGGCCGAGAGATTGATGAGCCCCTGGGTTAATAAGATGTGTAGGACTTCCGTGAGTGGTTGTCCTAGGTGAGTAAATTCCCTTTTTCCAAACTTTTTTTGATTTTTTCTAAACTGTTTTTGTTTGGAGGGCTTTGAGGATCCGACCGAGCTTGGCTCTACCGGGACGTTTGCCACTTTTTAAGTCTTTACCCCACCTTCTGGTGCGTGTGACCTGTATGCCCCTGGCTTTTCAAATCGAGATTTTTGAAAACCCCTCCCTTTCCATAGATCTTCATGTACTCCCTTTTTCAAATTTGCTTTGAAGAGCGAAGCCTCCTTTATCAACTTTTGGAAAGTTGAGATCTCATGGAGGGAGAGGAGGGCTTTCAAATCTATTTTGAAAATTTCTAAGATGAGCATTACTGCACATCCCTTGAATATGGCCTCTCTAACTTGGTCCAAAAGTGACATCCATCTAACGATAAATGTGTGTGCATCCTCGTTAGGTGCTTGCTTTGTGTCTCTCAAAGTGTTCAAAGTTGGGGTGACTTCGACGTTGTGTAAAAACCTTTGCATGAAATAATTCGCCAAATCTTCAAAGTTGGCGAATTGGCTTAAGTCATACAAAGCCAATCAATTCGATGCATTTCCGTTAAGAGAAAGGGAGAACCAGTATATCTATTTTGAAGAGTCATTTTTCTTCTTATAGGCTCTTCGAGAAAAGAGTTGAAGGTGAGATCTAAGATCCTCACTTCCATCATACTGAGGAAAATTCGGTATGTCATCGTCACTATCAGTTTGGTAATCTAAAGGTAAGAAGTTCGATAGTGCATAGGCTGTTTTCTCTTTTGCTTGCCCTTTTAACAATTGTTGTAGGGCTTTCCTATCCTTGATGGTAAAGGACTCTAGCTCTGGTTCCTCCTCCAACCTAGAGGCCATTTTGGTTTTTTCACATGAGGAGGTCGCTTGTGAGCCCTTGCTTGTTTTCTATGAGAGGAACACGACTCAACCACCTCGGCCTCTTCGCTTAGAGCGGCGATATTTTCCTCTATGTGTTTGAGTTATCTTCTTAGGGAAACAAGCGAATCATCCCAGTTTTTGCAATGTGTTTTTGAAAACCTTTTTGAAATTCGACTTGAAGAGCACGAGGCTCAGCATGACACCTCATTTGAACCTTCCAAACTTCACATTATTTGAAGAAAAGAATAGACATGTGCACAAGAAATGAATTAAACATCAAAATTTTGAAGGGAGTGAATATTGGGGAAATCGATACCAAGCTTGATAAATCCTCAAAGACCCGAGTACCATTGGGCGTGCCAATTCTGTAGACATAAAAATTTTATTCGAAAGCCTATGTAGAGACTTGAAATAACTTTTTCAATCTACTTCATTCTTATGCAAGCGTGCCAACTATTTTCACTAAAACTAGCAAAGGTATAATTCCGACTTCATTGGGCGATTGTGGCTAAGTGGGATCTTTTTGTCTTAGGCCTTCTTGAACTGATGCTTAAGGGTCAGCCTAGACGCTTTAAGAATTTGATTTGTGCTGGGTGTGTGTTTCCAAAATTCACTTTGAAGACAATTTTAATCAAACAATTCGTGCACCTGGTCTAGAGAATGAAAATTTTTCATGTTCTCAAAAATAGAAATTGGTTGTGTTTTCAGAGCTTATTTCTGAATTTTTTTGGATAGCTTAGAGATCTCCAAAATTCATGAAAAATTTACAGCATATAGACCAGAATGTGTAAGGCTATTTTTATTTTGTGTTTTTGTATTATGAATTTGCAAAATTAAATCCGAAAAAGACCATTGCTCAGATGTTTCACAACATTCTGTTGCAGAAACACAAAGGCCTAAAGAAACCTTTGTATTTCAATACACGAAACTCTGATTTCTATGAATTTAGTCTTGTTGGAAAGCTATGGATATAAAATTTCTAATGAGACTCGTTTCATCAAATTTGGCTTACTACAAACAAAGTTATGGGAAGATCACCAAACCTCTGTTGCAGGAAAAATAAACTGTGTAGAACTGACTCTCAATTTGGCCGATTTTTCTTTGTTTTATTTATAATGCTACATGACCCAAAAAATTTTGAAAATTTTATTACAAGTGGGCTTGTGTGTGTAGATTTGGTGTTCCAAATTTCAGATCATTCGGAGTAGCAATTCAAAAATGTAAAAAGCAATAAGAGATATATGTAGGATGTTGAAAAACAGAGTTTCAGTTTTTAAAACATATGTGCATGCATTAATCCGAAATTAAAAGCAATCCATGGCTAAATTAAAGTAAATGACTGAAGAGAAATGAATGTAAATACATATTTAACTTAAGCATAGAGGGGATTAGGAGATATAAGAGTGTATAGAATATAAAGAGGTAGAGAAACATGAAATCAAAAAAGTAGAATGCATAAAGATAAACAAAATGAAACGGGCAACATTTCTACTCTATCACAACATGGGGGGAGACTAAAGTTTCATTAATATAACCCCTTTCAAATTGAATAAGAGGAAGAAAACATACTTACACTTCCTCCAATGATTTACGGCTCCAAGGAAGGAGAAATCCCTTCTTTCCTTCTTCTTTCCTTCTCTCTCTTTTTGCAGAACCTACTCTCTCTCTTGGTCTCCCTCTACAAGTCCATAAACACCCCAAAATGAGAATGCTTTCAACAAACTCCTGAACTTTCAAAACCCAAAAACTTTGAAGTTTTAACCTTTTTGGAAAATATTTCAAAACAAAGGTTTTAAATTCAAAGTAAAAAACCCAAGGATTGCAAAATAACTCATATGGATAGGTGAAACCTGATCCAAAATCCAGCTCAAAATCATGGTCAAAAAGTGAGGGAAAGGCCCAACCTATCTGGATAAAAGCGAGACGGAGGATCGAACATAGTGTCCATTTCAAAAGTCAAATTCAGCTTCAAAAAGGGCAAAAAGAAACCAAAACCTTGATGAAGCCATCAGAAATCAAAGGTCGGGCCTGTTAAAACGAAAATCAGAGTCCGTTGGAAAATTCAAGATTGACCTCATCAAAAACAAGCCCAAGACAGGATCAGATAGATAAAAAAACCAAATAGCAAAAGGTCCTAAAAGTAGGAAATTGGCCGGTTAAAGGATTGAGAAAAACCCAGCCTAAAATAGGGTCGCTGAGGAACTGGAGCCCGCTCGAAAACCGTCTGTTTCATGCACCAAAAAAGGACTCAAAAGAAAAAGGTTGGATTGGATCTAGATAAAAAAATTCAGATCCAGGTCCCATTGAAGATTGGATCGGGTTGGATCCAAGGATCCAAACCCGATCCAAAGAACCACCCTTGGCCTATAAATAGGGCCAAGGGGGTTCACGTGAAAGCACTTTGGAAATCTTGGGAGCTTTGGGAAAGGAGGAGAGAGAGGGAGTGAAAGTCAACAATGGTGGGCTTGTGGGCTTGACCTAGGGGGTGGGCTGCAACCAAGGTGACTCGAGCTCGGGAGTGGGCTGCAACTTTGTGGGCTTGACCAAGAGTGGGCTGCAACCAAGTGGGCTCGAGTTAGGGAAGAAGACCTGCACCTTGGAGCTCACGGTTGACCAAGGAAGACTCGATCAACGAAAGTGGCTGCAACAAGGTGGGTTGCACTTTGGGCTGAACCAAGCCCAAACCATGGGCCAGCTGCTTGGCCGAACCACACCAAACCGTGTGCCAGCTGCTTGGCCGAACCACACCAAATCGTTGGCCAGCTACATGGCCGAACCACACCAACAAGTGGGCCAGCTCTTGACCTACACCTTTGACTGGCTGCACCTGGCCGAACCCAGCTTGAAGGCAAGAGGGTTGCACCTAGCCCACGGCTGCACCTTGGGCTGATTTGACCTAGCCGAACCACACCAAGTGGACGGGTTGATTGGACCTGGTTGAACCCCGAGCTTGATTGAAGGAAAAATTGTAAGTCTTTAAAACTTTTGTTTTAAACCGCTTTTTTCCTTAAATTCAATTCGGAATGGGGTTGTATTAATGGAGCGAAGCCTCCCCCCATGTTGTAATATTCGTGCTTGAACACGATCGCACCCACAAGCACTTGAGCCTTTTCGCTCTTAACTGGTGGATAAACATGATCGCACCTACAAGCACTTGAGCCTTTTCACTCTTAAGTGGTGGATCAACACAATCGCACCCACGAGCACTTAAGCCTTTTCACTCTTTACACTCATACGCACTTGAGCCTTTCCACTCTCTGCCTCAATATACATTATAAACATTATATACTTCGAACCCCTTCTATTCTTAAGCAAGTATATGTATTTCATTTAGCCTGAGTTTTACTTTCATGTAAGTTGAGGGGTTGCACTTTAAATTCGCGTGAGTTTTACTTTCACGTAAGTAGAGTGGCTACACTTAAATTCGCGTGAGTTTACTTTTGTGAAAGTAGAGTGAAAGCACTTCAATACGCGTGAGTTTACTTTCATGAAAGTAGAGTGAAAGTACTTAAATTCGCGTGAGTTTACTTTCGTGATCGTAGAGTGGCTGCACTTAAATTCGCGTGAGTTTACTTTCGTAAAAGTAGAGTGAAAGCACTTTAAATTCACGTGAGTTTACTTTCGTGAAAGTAGAGTGAAAGCATTTAAATTCGCATGAGTTTACTTTCGTGAAAGTAGAGTGGGTGCAAGTTTTAATTCGGGTGAGTTCGCATCTGTAGACGCGCGAACATCCCCGCCTCTCGCCTTTTTCAGGGCTCGGAGCGGATCCTCTCGTGTGTCTAAGGCCTATGTATGCAAACAGGGCGTGCCAGCTAGCTTACCTAAGCTAGTGAAGATATTTTTAACACTGACTTCTAAACGTGGCGACTGTGAGCAAGTAAGCTCTTGTCGTCGCAGACCTTCTTGCACCGATGCGCAAGGGTCAGTCTGTACGCTTTGCAAAAATCGAGTTTTGGAGAGGAAGTCTACGAAGTGGTTCGAGGTGTCTATTTCGGGTCTTTAAAATGCGATTGCATGTTTTAGATCACGTGGATTTGCACGTGCCTAAGTCTTTTCTTTTATCCCTTTTCGGGCCACCTAGTTTGTGTGTTATGAACACTCCACTACATGGGCGAATTCGAGCGGGGCTTGCTTCGATGCAATATGTGTCCTACCTCATGGTATGGCGTAGATGCAATGCAAACTCACGCTACTCCAAAGGGAAAACCCGAAATGTAAAGACAATACTGAAGGGAAATAACCGAAGGGAAATAACCGAAGGGAGATATGTATATAGATTATGTATATGAGCCCTTACTCGGGTCTTGCAAATAAGAGCGAAGGCTCAATGTGGGTGCGTGCTTGAATTGAAAGACTTACACACATGACATGAAATTAAACCCAAATATAAATTGCAGTATGGCCTTGACTAAGGTCTTGGGAGTAAGAGCGAAGGCTCAATGTGTGTGAGAGTGCTTGAACTGAAGTACTACACACACGACATAAATGAAACCCAAATATAACTGCAATAAGGCCTTTACTAAGGTCTTGGGAGTAAGAGCAAAGGCTCAATGTGTGTGAGAGTGCTTGAATTGAAAGACTTACACACACGACATGAAATGAAACCCAAATAGTATAGGCCTAGTTCAACATTGCAAGATACTTGCAAGTAGTACGTGCTATTTCTAAATAGGCTGATCTGGAATGGATCGAGTGTAGGCTTGGGATAAGTCCGCCCCTCTTCTCTCCTATTTCCAAAAGGAAAACAAAGGCCCAAAACAAAAGGGAATTCCCCATTCAAAGTCTTTTTCCAAAAGAAAGAAACCAGACTTCAAAAAGAAAATCGATTCTCTTATGAAAAAGAGGGATTAAAGAAAAAATACTCCCAAAGGGAGACCCTCTATGAAAAAAAAGGAAAAAAAGGCCAAAAAGCTCAAAAAGAGCAGTTTTCCGCCTTCTATGCTTCAAATCACGGGACGCTTCAAAAGGGACCGTGGTATCTCTTTCCCATCCTTGGCTTATCCCAAGCTAAAGCATGGTTCATTTCGAGGAATCCTAAAGTAAAAATAGGATTTACTTACTTGAATTTCATCTTGTTTGAGAATTCGACGTTTCGAGTAAGACGTAGGAATTTAAAATGAAGCTTGTTTTCTTATAAAACCTCCGCTAGATAAGCGAGTGTAAGACTCAAACAAGGGCAAGCACGAAGAGCTCGAGATCCTTAGGATCGAGGCTCAAGACAGTTGTCCCTTTTGTAAATAGCTTTTGTAAATAAGTTTTGAAAACCGAACATCGAACAGCATAGGATTTGCTCACTTGGAGCAATAGACCTTGTAAGTCTCTAGAGTTCGACCACATCTGGTCTCTGGGAGGTCGCCACTTTTGGCACCACACCCATGTCATTGGCATTCCACGCATGGTACTTGCATGAACATGATCCCATTTAGGACCAGATTCCATAGTAAAACCCTTTGGCGTGATATCTCCTCCTACCAGAGTTTGTAAATTGAGATTTTGCTAAAGATTGGGGCGATCCCATATTCTTCGTGGATAGATCTAGGGAGACATTGAAAGGGGTGTTTGTCATCTTT
The DNA here is from genome assembly GCA_036023115.1 of Brasenia schreberi. Classification (NCBI taxonomy): domain Eukaryota; kingdom Viridiplantae; phylum Streptophyta; class Magnoliopsida; order Nymphaeales; family Cabombaceae; genus Brasenia; species Brasenia schreberi. Next base: position 23,305,151 of record JAYKKT010000078.1, read on the forward strand.
GCCCTTATCCAAATCAATTTGGACAAGGCCAAAGAGGGGCATCTGTAAACACCCCGAAATCCCACGAATTCCTTAAACAAACCTGGTTTTGTAAAAGCAGCCCCAAAGGGCCATTTTTGAGTTTGGAAACCCAGGAGCCTTCCAGACAACCCTGTATATATGTTTTAAACTCTGTATTTCAAAAATATATAATATAGCTTTTGAAAATCTTTTAAAACACGTTTTTGAAACCCCGAAGCGGCTTGGCCCGATCAAGACAGGACCAGGAGAGCTAAGAAGAGCACGGAACCGGAGCACACGTCGAGCCCGGCACAGCAACTCTTGTATCTGATTCACACCCCCAGGATCTCGAACGTCCAAGACCCTGTTCTTATCAAAATATCATTTGAAGTCAGCTCCGGAAGGCAGAAACGGAGACAGACGACCATGTTGGCGAAGACCCAACGCAGACGGAGTACTGATGCTGTCAGGCCCCGCACGAATAGTCCGTTTCGAACCCAGCTCGAAGGAGTCAGAGTTCAGTTTGGATTGGATCTGGACCATATATATCCAGATCCCAATCCAAACCCATATGTGGATTTGGATCCAGAGATCCAATCCAATATCCATGTCCATGGCCCACATCACCTTCTCATAAATGGAGGTGGGGCCCACTTGAAATTCACGTGGGATCATGGGCATGAGAGAGTGGGGATGGAAAATATCAAGAGGGTTGTAATTAAGCTTGACTTGTGTGTCAAGTTTGGGGTTAATCATGTGGGTTAGCCTAATTGAGTGGGTTAAGCTTGTAATTAGCTAAAACCTAACCTAGGGCTGCACCAACATGTGGTGGTTAAGGTCTATGGGCCATGCAAAGAGAGCTCCTTCACCTAAACCTAACCCAAAACACCTAATCCAAGCCTACCCCCCTAATCCACCCCTAATCTGAGCCTAATCACCTAACCCACTTCCCTAATCCCGGCCTAATCCCAACCTAATCACCTAACCCACTTCCCTAATCCTTCCCTAAACCTAGGTTAATTTCCCTAAACCTAGCCTAAACCTAGCCTAATCACCTAACCTAGCTCACTAAACCTCACCCTAAAACCCAACCACCTAACCTAGCCCTAAACCCCTAAACCACCCCTAGCCCACAATCTACCCAAACCCCTAGTTTTCAAAATATCTGGCCCAACCCTTTCCAGCCCACCTTATCTACATACTGTAGACACCGAAAATTTTCACTTGCGGGTTCTTAGGCCTGAAGTGAACCTTTTCGCAATCTACTTCGCTTTATGGGCGTGCCAGCTAGTTTACTTTAACTAGCAAAGTATGTTTTGAAAACAATCTGACTTTTGAAAGGCGATTGTAGGCAAGCGGGATTTTTACGTCGCAGACCTTCTTGCACCGATGTGCAAGGGTCAGTCTGTACGCTTAGAGACTTCGTTTTGAAACAAGTTTAACTCAAAATATATTTTGAATGAAGAAGTGTTTTAAAACCATTTGAAAACCATGCATTTGGGCGATTTTGACTTTGTAAGGGTTGGACGACCCTAAGTCTTTCAAATTTTAATCTACTTAGGCACGATGGGCGTGCATCGAAATAGCCTAAGTCTTGCACGATTTGATTCGGGTTTGTACGATTCTCAGATTTTAGATCACGTGGATTTGCACGTGCCTAAGTCTTTCTTTTTATCCCTTTATGGGCCACCTAGGTGTGTGTTATGAACACTCCACTACATGGGGCGAATTTGAGCGGGAGTACGGGGCTTGCTTCGATGCAATATGCGTCCTACCTCGTGGTATGGCGTAGATGCAATGCAAACTCACGCTACTCCAAAGGGAAAACCCGAAATTAAAAGACAATGCCGAAGGGAAATTGCCGAAGGGAAATAACCGAAGGGAAATGACTTGTAAAATAAATAGCCGAAGGGAAATGACTTGTAAAGTAAATAGCGGAAGGGGAAATATGGCTATATCTTAAGAGCGGAAAGGCTCAATTGTGTAAGTGTGTGTCGTGTATATATTGAAAGACAACGCACACGACTTGAACCTTAAAACCCAAATCTTAAAGACGTAGCCGAAAGAAATACTTTATATAGAGTATATGTAGGGGCCCTTACTTGGGTCTTGTAAATAAGAGCGAAGGCTCAATGTGTGTGCGTGCTTGAATTGAAAGACTTACACACACGACATGAAATGAAACCCAAATATAAATTGCAGTATGCCTTGACTAAGGTCTTGGGAGTAAGAGCGAAAGCTCAATGTGTGTGAGTGTAGAATTGAAGTACTACGCACACGACATAAATGAAACCCAAATATAACTGCAATAAGGCCTTTACTAAGGTCTTGGGAGTAAGAGCGAAGGCTCAATGTGTGTGCGTGTGGAAAATGGAAAGACAACACACACGACTTAAATAAAAACCCCCTTGACTTAAAATATATAAATATAACGATATATTAAGGGCTTGTTAGGCCCGTGTGTGTGCAAGAAGTGTACGACTAAGAGCGGAAAGGCTCAAGTGCACGTGTGTGTGGGTGTGTCAAACCACGTTATTACAATCGGGGGGAGACGAAGCTCCTTTACTACAACCCCGTATCAAAATTTAATTGAATATAAAGCAAGTTAATGTAATAGACCAAGTTTAGACACTTACAAATAGCCGGTCCATGTTCAACTTGCTTGCACGTGGGCTCACGGTTCACCTTGGGCAGCCAAGAGGGGGTTATCCTAGGTGGCTTTGAGAGAGGTTCTATGAGGCACGGTTAGGGTCTTAGGGGAACTAAGGTTCGGCCAAGACGGGGGCTGTGTAGGGTATGTCCTAGGGTCTGTCCTAGGGTACAGGTCACGGCCAGGGTGCAGGTTGGGTCGGCAGGAAGGTGGACAGGGCGACAGGGAGGCAGTCGGGTCGGCAGGGAGGCGTCTGGCGCCTGGCGCAGCAGACGGGCGCCTGGCGCAGCAGACGGGCGCCTGGCGCTGGGCGCGCTGGGGCGCAGGGCGCGCAGTAGCGCGGGACGGCTGCGGCACGGGGCGTGCAGGCGACAGAGGGGGCGCGCGGCAGGAAGCAGGATGGCGTCAGGGCGCGGGATAGCGTCAGGGCGCGCGGACAGCGTCAGGGTGCGCACGGCAGGCGCGGTCCGGTTAGGTTTAGGTTGGTTCAAGTCTAGGGTTAGGTTTGGTCGAACCTAGGTTGGGTTAGGGCTAGGTTTAGTTAGGGTTAGGTTCAGTTGGGGTTAGGTAGGTTCGAACCTAGGCTAGGTTGGGGTTAGGTTTAGAGGGGTGTAGAGAGAATGGCTAGGTTAGGTTAGGCTTACCTCTTGGAGCCGGTCCTTCTTGGCTTGAGCCCACGTCTCCACGGTTGCAGCCACTTGGTCCAGCCCACCTTGGTTGCAGCCACTTGGTCTAGACCCACTTAGCCCACATGGCTTGAACCCACCTCACCCCATGAGCCCACATGGCTAGGTCTATCACTCCCTCTCTCTCCTCCCAAATATTTGCATGAACCCTTTACATGGACCCCCTCACCTCTATTTATAGAGATTTGAGGTGGGTCTTGGATTTGGGTTTGGGTTTTGGGGTTTGGATCCATACCCAAATCCAAACACTATTTGGATCTGGATATTGGATCTCGGATATTTTGAGATCTGTATCCGATCCAAACCCAATATTTTTATGGATACGGATCTAGATATTTTGATCTAGATCCGATCCAATCCAAACACTATTTGGATCGACCCAAACACTATTTGGATTGGCCCAAATCCAAACACTATTCATTACATGGATTTGGATCTGGATATATATGGTCCAGATCCAAATCAAAATTTCTTCGGACAGTCCTTCTTGGCTTCTCGAGGCGAACGATCTGTGCGGGCACTGGCTTCATCAGCGCTCCGTCTGGTGCTGGGTTTTCCCCAACTTTGTTGTTCGGACTCCGTTTTGCCGTTCTGGACTCCGTTGAGCTTTTCATCAAATGGGCTCTGCTTTCTTTTGTTTTTTTATCAGGGAGTGGCTTCTGAAGCTCTGGGCTTGAATCCTCTTCGGGCCTAGGGTCTTCTTTTGCCTTCTGTACATGTTTTCACATTTCAAAACAGGTCGTCGTTTTGGCTCAAATGAGCTTTTTGGTGTTTCGAGAGTTTTTGAAAAATAGAAGATTTGGGGTGTTTACAGATGCCCCTCTTTGGCATTATCCAAATGTATTTGGATAATGGCAAAGAAGAAACACCCCGTTCTCTCAAATTTTCTCGAGAATACACCATTTATTTCGCAAAAACCCTGTTTTCTTTTTCCACAAGTGGGGATTTTCAGCAAAAGGGGCTTTTCCTAGCTATTTCCCTATATGTATGATCATGCACGAATGACTCTTTGAATGCATGCATGAGAAAAATTTTATTTTTGGTTTTTGAGCCCGAAGAGAGCCTTTTGAGGCTGGTTGCTCCGAGCAGGTTTTTACCCATGTCCTTTTGACATTCGTAGGTTTTTCGAAAATTTCTTTTTGAAAAGGAACTCCTTTTAACTTGTATCGAAAAGGACTTCCATTTTTCATACTTCCCTTCATTCGGGTTTCAATACCTGCTACTCAGTAGAGGTTTTTGGGTAGGAAAACTTGGAAAACATTTCAAAGTTTCATTTCCTACAAAACAGAGTCGAGTTCTCAAACAAAATGAAATCCAAATAAGTCGATTTTATTCGTACTTTAGGATTTTCGCAAATTTGAATCTTTTTCCTCGGGGATAAGCCGTAGGGATATGGGAAAGAGATGCCACGGTCCCTTCTGAAGCGTCCCGTGGTTTTAGGCAAAGAATCGGAAAATCGCTCTTTGGAGCTCTGGCTTTTTGTTTCTTTTTCATAGAGGGTCTCCCTTTGGGAGTATTTTTTCATTAATCCCTCTTTTCTTTAAAGGAGAGCAGCTCTTTGGAGGAGTTTTTGTATTCCCTGTTTATGAAGGGAAGACCTCTTTGGGAGGAGTGTTTTTATATCTCCTTTTTCTTTTGAAACGAGAAGACCTCTTTCGGAGGAGTTTTTGTATTCCCTGTTTATGAAGGGAAGACCACTTTCGGAGGAGTTTTTGTATTCTCGATTTTTTTTTCTTTCTTTTGAAAATAGCCAATTTTCCTTTTTGGAGAGAAAGTAGGATGGGGGAGGGCTTATCCCTTTGGTTACTCGATTCAAACGAGATCGTCCTATTTCTTAATAGCATCTGCTATTCGAAAATATTTTGATATTTTGAACAAGGCTTAATCTTGTAAGCCAGGGTTCTTTGAAATATAGCCAATTCATTTTTGGAAGACTCTACTTTTCGAAAAGTATAGATTCCTCCATTCGGGGTTATACAATCTACTTCGATCCTTCTTTCAAGAAGTTTCAAAGGAGTTCGATTTTTCAAAATCTTTTTGAAAAAGAATTCAGCATAAACCCTTTTGAATATTCGGGCATTTTCAGGGTTTTACTAATTTCTACCCACAATATCAACAAATTTCTAATTTTTGTTGCCCTTTTGAAGACATGGGGATATTTCTACTCGAGTTTGCCACCCTTTTGGGCTTTCTTCGGGGTGATATGATGCATGCTATGCACTCCATGTGTTTTAAAATGGAAATACATGTCTTTATGCAATGATGAACACATGAAATGTATCTCACAAATCACGAAGGAGATGCATTCGCTTATCCATGGAAAGTGTCTAGGGGCTGTGTTTAAAAATGCCCCTAGCTTGATGGGAATTTCGCATGGCCGTATGGTGAAGGGCCATGGCTTTTCAAAGGGATTTTGGATGGACAATGGTATGTTCATGTCCATGCACTTCCATGGTTTTTCTAACATGATTATGATACTTTTTGCTCAAGGATGGGAAACATAACCAGCCCTAAGTGATCGTCATGGCCATCAGGTTTTAGTTTTGACATGGTCTCCATATTTCATCGTGAGATTCATGTTCTTTATCCTAACACAATCAAGGTTTTCATATAAACCAGAAGTTGAAGAAAATCTTTCTTTTCAAAGCCATGAAAGGTTTTTGTGAAATGCTAACCCTTTTTCGAGATTCTCATTTCCTTTTTAAAATTTGCCTCGAAGGTGTTGGTTTTGATTTGTATGGAGACATGCCTATGAAGGCTCGATACTTAGGGGGTCGACTCTTATTGCCCCTTTGATTTTGCAAAACCCTGAATTCGATTTCTAGAATGATATCTAGACTCGATGCATACGAATGATTTCAAAGTGTAATGCATGATGCTTATGCACACACTATGGGTTAACTTATTTCTAAAAATCCCCAATTTTCCATAAGTTAAGGATTTTGCGAAGTTCAGGAAGCTTGGAGGTGTTTATTCCTCCTTGCTTTGGTGATTCTCGAGCTTTTTATTTTTGAAAAAGCTCTAGGCAAAAGGGTGGATAGGACCATCTTTTTGGATACTTGGTTTCAGGGAGTATATACAATTTTCGAAAGCATTTTTACAATTTTTCGAAAATGGGCTTTGTACATGGCCAAAGGCTTTTGGAAATAAATTTCTTTTTGTAATTTTCGTTTTTCCAAATGTTTTTGAGATTTTGAGAGTTTTCAACTTTTTTTGTCTTTTTCAAAAGTAGGGATCTTCCATTGAACCTTCAAAGAAAACATTCATGAATCAGACTCTAATCAGATAGGTCTAAGACATGGGTTTCGGTTTTTAGAGGTTCTACAGGGCACCCTTGACCCAGATGGTCTTAGGTGGCGGCTCTGGTGGTATGGGTGGGCTGTAGCCCAGTCCATATCGTTCCCTATTGGTTCTAGGTAGGACAGGCTCAAGTCTACCTTGGTTTCGGGTTCCCAGGCCCGCGTAGGGTTTATATCCCATATTCAGAATCATGTTCCAAGACTTTTTGCTTTTCGAAAAGTTTTGGTATAAATCATGGTCTTGGAACATGGAATCGTCCATGTTGGGGACATATACCCTTTTGGATATCGGGAGTTTGGATTCCGGGGTGATGGAAGACTGGGGCTTCCATACAAACCTGGTTTGGGAGACTTTGCCCTCAAGGAAAGCCAAGCTTGGTTCCTTGAGGAGTTTTGGACATAGCAGGGTTATGGAAAACTTATGGTTCCATACCCTATTTTGGGAAAGATTTACTTCAAGGGGAGCCATGCAAGGTCCCTTGAAGTTTTTGACTTGGTCCCTAGGTTCAACTCGTGGTGCCCCTAGGGATTGATTTTTTTGTTTCAAAGCCATAGCCTTGGCTCCAGGGCACAGGACTAGGCTCGAAGAAGTGGGTTTTTCTATGGTAGGGTTATGAGCTCCTAAGATGTCGATGCATGCATTAGGGGTCTCCATGTCTACCATTTTCGGAACTTGTTTTTGAAATTCCTTTGAATGGTGCACGACAGTTGGCGCACCTTGAAAATCCTCAAGTTTTGGCACAGTTTGTGGGTTTGTGTGTGCAAAGGGGTTATCCAATGCATCTGATGACCCTACATGAAGAAGAGAGTCTTGAGAAGGATGGGTTTCAGGCATACCTCTTTGTGGCTTGTCTACCTTTTCAGGGTGAGAGCAGGCCGATTTCCCGGGTAACTCTGTTTTGAGCCCCCGGGTTTTAACGAGGCGTTTCCTTTCGAAACCCTCCTGTTTTTCACTCTCGTTCCTTTGTAGGGTGTGGACTTCATGTCCCACTATATGTGTGTGCCTAGAATTAGGACTTTTACTTGAAGTTTTCGAAATTCCAAAATTTTGTTTTTCAATTTTTTGGTCTTTTTCCAAATTTTCAACATTTTTTTGGTTTTTTGAAATAGAAAAATCTTTTTTTGGTTTTTCTATGGATTTTGAAAGGCTTGAAGTTGTAGGAGTGGACGACTTATCCCTTTGCCGGGATTTGTCTCTAATCTCCAATCCTTCGTTGAGTTTGAGATCGGTTTTCAATTCACGATCTATATGTGCCCTAGAAGAGCTGCTATGTGTTCGATGGGCTTTAAGCTCCTTGCTTAAAGCATCCATCTTTTGAAATATTTTTTCAATCTCATCGAGCTCTCTTTGGGCTTTATCTGATTTGAAAACCTCTTTTAGTTTACTCAACGAAGATTTTTGTAGCTTTCTATCCATTTTCATGCAATTTTCCTAAGTATGCACGATTTTTGAAAAACACTCTTTTTTTCGAAAATTTGAGTATAACTCGTTTGTTTGAAGTCTGCTTAAGTCCCGGGTCCCACCGGGCGTGCCAAATCTGTAGACACCGAAAATTTTCACTTGCGGGTTCTTAGGCCTGAAGTGAACCTTTTCGCAATCTACTTCGCTTTATGGGCGTGCCAGCTAGTTTACTTTAACTAGCAAAGTATGTTTTGAAAACAATCTGACTTTTGAAAGGCGATTGTAGGCAAGCGGGATTTTTACGTCGCAGACCTTCTTGCACCGATACGCAAGGGTCAGTCTGTACGCTTAGAGACTTCGTTTTGAAACAAGTTTAACTCAAAATATATTTTGAATGAAGAAGTGTTTTAAAACCATTTGAAAACCATGCATTTGGGCGATTTTGACTTTGTAAGGGTTGGACGACCCTAAGTCTTTCAAATTTTAATCTACTTAGGCACGATGGGCGTGCATCGAAATAGCCTAAGTCTTGCACGATTTGATTCGGGTTTGTACGATTCTCAGATTTTAGATCACGTGGATTTGCACGTGCCTAAGTCTTTCTTTTTATCCCTTTATGGGCCACCTAGGTGTGTGTTATGAACACTCCACTACATGGGGCGAATTTGAGCGGGAGTACGGGGCTTGCTTCGATGCAATATGCGTCCTACCTCGTGGTATGGCGTAGATGCAATGCAAACTCACGCTACTCCAAAGGGAAAACCCGAAATTAAAAGACAATGCCGAAGGGAAATTGCCGAAGGGAAATAACCGAAGGGAAATGACTTGTAAAATAAATAGCCGAAGGGAAATGACTTGTAAAGTAAATAGCGGAAGGGGAAATATGGCTATATCTTAAGAGCGGAAAGGCTCAATTGTGTAAGTGTGTGTCGTGTATATATTGAAAGACAACGCACACGACTTGAACCTTAAAACCCGAATCTTAAAGACGTAGCCGAAAGAAATACTTTATATAGAGTATATGTAGGGGCCCTTACTTGGGTCTTGTAAATAAGAGTGAAGGCTCAATGTGTGTGCGTGCTTGAATTGAAAGACTTACACACACGACATGAAATGAAACCCAAATATAAATTGCAGTATGCCTTGACTAAGGTCTTGGGAGTAAGAGCGAAAGCTCAATGTGTGTGAGTGTAGAATTGAAGTACTACGCACACGACATAAATGAAACCCAAATATAACTGCAATAAGGCCTTTACTAAGGTCTTGGGAGTAAGAGCGAAGGCTCAATGTGTGTGCGTGTGGAAAATGGAAAGACAACACACACGACTTAAATAAAAACCCCCTTGACTTAAAATATATAAATATAACGATATATTAAGGGCTTGTTAGGCCCGTGTGTGTGCAAGAAGTGTACGACTAAGAGCGGAAAGGCTCAAGTGCACGTGTGTGTGGGTGTGTCAAACCACGTTATTACAATCGGGGGGAGACGAAGCTCCTTTACTACAACCCCGTATCAAAATTTAATTGAATATAAAGCAAGCTAATGTAATAGACCAAGTTTAGACACTTACAAATAGCCGGTCCATGTTCAACTTGCTTGCACGTGGGCTCACGGTTCACCTTGGGCAGCCAAGAGGGGGTTATCCTAGGTGGCTTTGAGAGAGGTTCTATGAGGCACGGTTAGGGTCTTAGGGGAACTAAGGTTCGGCCAAGACGGGGGCTGTGTAGGGTATGTCCTAGGGTCTGTCCTAGGGTACAGGTCACGGCCAGGGTGCAGGTTGGGTCGGCAGGAAGGTGGACAGGGCGGCAGGGAGGCAGTCGGGTCGGCAGGGAGGCGTCTGGCGCCTGGCGCAGCAGACGGGCGCCTGGCGCTGGGCGCGCTGGGGCGCAGGGCGCGCAGTAGCGCGGGGCGTGCAGGCGACAGAGGGGGCGCGCGGCAGGAAGCAGGATGGCGTTAGGGCGCGGGATAGCGTCAGGGCGCGCGGACAGCGTCAGGGTGCGCACGGCAGGCGCGGTCCGGTTAGGTTTAGGTTGGTTCAAGTCTAGGGTTAGGTTTGGTCGAACCTAGGTTGGGTTAGGGCTAGGTTTAGTTAGGGTTAGGTTCAGTTGGGGTTAGGTAGGTTCGAACCTAGGCTAGGTTGGGGTTAGGTTTAGAGGGGTGTAGAGAGAATGGCTAGGTTAGGTTAGGCTTACCTCTTGGAGCCGGTCCTTCTTGGCTTGAGCCCACGTCTCCACGGTTGCAGCCACTTGGTCCAGCCCACCTTGGTTGCAGCCACTTGGTCTAGACCCACTTAGCCCACATGGCTTGAACCCACCTCACCCCATGAGCCCACATGGCTAGGTCTATCATTCCCTCTCTCTCCTCCCAAATATTTGCATGAACCCTTTACATGGACCCCCTCACCTCTATTTATAGAGATTTGAGGTGGGCTTGGATTTGGGTTTGGGTTTTGGGGTTTGGATCCATACCCAAATCCAAACACTATTTGGATATGGATATTGGATCTCGGATATTTTGAGATCTGTATCCGATCCAAACCCAATATTTTTATGGATATGGATCTGGATATTTTGATCCAGATCCGATCCAATCCAAACACTATTTGGATCCAATCCAAATCCAAACACTATTTGGATTGACCCAAACACTATTTGGATTGGCCCAAATCCAAACACTATTCATTACATGGATTTGGATCTGGATATATATGGTCCAGATCCAAATCAAAATTTCTTCGGACAGTCCTTCTTGGCTTCTCGAGGCGAACGATCTGTGCAGGCACTGGCTTCATCAGCGCTCCGTCTGGTGCTGGGTTTTCCCCAACTTTGTCGTTCGGACTCCGTTTTGCCATTCTGGACTCCGTTGAGCTTTTCATCAAATGGGCTCTGCTTTCTTTTGTTTTTTTATCAGGGAGTGGCTTCTGAAGCTCTGGGCTTGAATCCTCTTCGGGCCTAGGGTCTTCTTTTGCCTTCTGTACCTGTTTTCACATTTCAAAACAGGTCGTCGTTTTGGCTCAAATGAGCTTTTTGGTGTTCCGAGAGTTTTTGAAAAATAGAAGATTTGGGGTGTTTACACATACCACCCTACCTAAACCACCTAACCACTACCCCAAGCCCAGCCCTAACCGACCTACCCATCCCTATTTAAACCCCCCCCCCCCCCTTGGGGGCGGGTTTTTCCTAGCTAGCAGCCCTCACCAATCCCAGCCGGGCCCTCTCTTTCCCCCATTTCCACACCCAACCGAATCTGCCCCAGCTGCTCCACCTGCGCCGCCTGCACCACAACCATCCCTCCATCCCACCATCGCTTGCACCGCCATCTCCACCGTCTCCCGGCCGAGCTTCACAGCCTGCCCATCTTCCTCCCAGCCGGGTACCACCTTCTCCCCATTCGGTAAGTACCCCCCACTCTACCTAGCTCCTTCTCTACTCCCTCTCCACTCTCAGCCACCTAAATCCTACCACAACATCCTACCACCAGCCATTCCTCTTTGCTGCCACCCTTCTCACTCAGCCGAACCTAGTCATCCTAGCAGCCCGCTACCACCACGTTCCCCTAAGACTCCCATTCGGCCTTCCCCTAAGACTCCCATTCAGCCTTCCCCTAAACTCCCCTTAGGTCCATATTCCCTAACACTCTATCCTCCCCATTCGTGACCCTACACACTTACTTGGCCCAGCCCTTTAATCGCCCATATCAAGGCGACACCCACTTGCAACCGGCCACCTTCGAGGCGCCTATCCCGCGCCCCACTTGCAGCCGGCCAGCACCCTTGGTCACCCATCCTCGCGGAGCTCCCGTTTGCAGCCCAAGGCGAAGGCCAAGCCCACGCTCAAGCAAGGCCTCTACGGACCAGCTACTCGTAAGTGCCTAAACTCGGTCTTTAGTTGTATACTTGCTTGAGATTCAATTTGATACGGGGTTGTAATAACGGAGCATAGTCTCCCCCCGCTTGTAATAACGTGGCTTGGCACACCCACACACGTGCACTCTCTTAGTCATGCACGATTTTGAACACACACGGGCCTAATCAGCCCCTAATACATAAGTATATATATTTTCATTTTCGAAGGGTTTTGCTTAAGTTGGGTGCGTTGTCTTTCAATTCAAGCACTCTCACACACATTGATCTTTCGCTCTTATTTGAAAGACCCAAGTAAGGGCCGACCTATACTATTTGGGTTTCATTTCATGTCGTGTGTGTAAGTCTTTCAATTCAAGCACTCTCACACACATTGAGCCTTCGCTCTTATTCCCAAGACCTTAGTAAAGGCCTTATTGCAGTTATATTTGGGTTTCATTTATGTCGTGTGTGTAGTACTTCAATTCAAGCACTCTCACACACATTGAGCCTTCGCTCTTACTCCCAAGACCTTAGTCAAGGCCATACTGCAATTTATATTTGGGTTTAATTTCATGTCGTGTGTGTAAGTCTTTCAATTCCAACACGCACCCACATTGAGCCTTCGCTCTTATTTGCAAGACCCGAGTAAGGGCTCATATACATAATCTATATACATATCTCCCTTCGGTTATTTCCCTTCGGTTATTTCCCTTCAGTATTGTCTTTACATTTCGGGTTTTCCCTTTGGAGTAGCATGAGTTTGCATTGCATCTACACCATACCACGAGGTAGGACGCATATTTGCATCAAAGCAAGCCCCGCTCGAATTCGCCCATGTAGTGGAGTGTTCATAACACACAAACTAGGTGGCCCGAAAAAGGGATAAAAGAAAAGACTTAGGCACGTGCAAATCCACGTGATCTAAAACATGCAATCGCATTTTAAAGACCCGAAATAGACACCTCGAACCGCTTCGTAGACTTTCTCTCCAAAACTCGATTTTTGCAAAGCGTACAGACTGACCCTTGCGCATCGGTGCAAGAAGGTCTGCGACGACAAGAGCTTACTTGCTCACAGTCGCCACGTTTAGAAGTCAGTGTTAAAAATATCTTCGCTAGCTTAGGTAAGCTAGCTGGCACGCCCTATTTGCATACATAGGCCTTAGACACACGAGAGGATCCGCTTCGAGCCCTGAAAAAGGCAAAGAGGTGGGGATTTTCGCGCGTCTACAGACACAAGCCCAAGCGTGAGCAAGGAGACGAAAGCCGAATCACTTGTAAGTGTTTAAAATTTGGTATTTACATTACTCCTTCCATACTTAATTCAATTTTGATACGGGGTTGTAATAATGGAGCGTTGTCTCTCCCCGAGATGTAATATTGGTACTTGACACACGAGACACATACGTTCACTTTAACCTTAGCTCTTATCTCGTACACGAGACACACATGTGCACTTCAGCTTTAGCTCTTATCTCGTACACAAGACACTCACGTATACTTGAGCTTTAGCTCTTAATCGTACACGATTTGCACACACCCACATTGAGCTTTCGTTCTTACTCCAAAGACTCTAGTAAGAGCCGTGTACGTTGCAATTTCATTCATGTTGTTACTTTCAACTGTGTGCGTTGTCATTTCAATTCCAGACTTACACACAAAGGGCACCCGAGCACTTGCTCAACACCCTCACGCACATTTTGGCCTTGGCAGCCCCTAAGATATAGAGTATCTATATACTTTCAGCTGCGTGAGTTTTATGTTCAGCTGTGTACGTCTTTACATTTCGGGTGGTTCAATTTCTGTTGTGTGAGTTGTCTTTCCATTTACACACCAAAAGCACTCACTCACATTGAGCCTTTCCGCTCTTATATCTATATCTCCCTTTCAGCAAGTTAAATTTTAGTCGTGTGTGCGAGTTGTCTTTCAATTTATACACAACACACACAAACACATTGAGCCTTACCGCTCATATATATATCTCTATATTTCCCTTTCGGCAAAGTTCAATTCAGTCATGTGTGTGAGTTATCTTTCCATTTACACAAAACACACACGAACACATTGAGCTTTACCGCTCATATATATACTTATATTTCAATTTCGGCAAGTTCAATTCAAGTCGTGTGAGTTTGTCATTTCAATTCTACACTCACACACGCATGGATTGAGTCTTTCCACTCTTAATATAAGTATATCTCCCTTCCACAATTTACATTCAAGTCGTGTGAGTTACTTTTAAGGTTCGGGTATTTCCCCTTCAACTGGGTGTGTGAGTTGCTTTCAATTCGAGCCTAGCTCACATCATATCCAACCAGCGAGAGTTTGTGCATCCTTGCATCTTGCGCATTGTCAAAGAGGAAACCCCAAACTACACTCAAACTTCACTAATATAGGCCACTTGAAGCACACACATTCGGCCTAATTAGCTTAAAAGCTCCAAGACTTGGATACAGATAACCCCGTAAATAAAACCTGCAACTTAGGCAAACAATCCTCATACTCGCTTTTCTTTTCAAAAGATAGGTTTGTTTAAAAGATCGAAGTTTTCTAAAGCGCTGGAACTGACCCTTGAGCACTGGTTCAAGAAGGTTTGAAGTGAAAAGATCCCGCTTGTCCACAATTGCCCAAAAAGTCAGATATAGGTAGAGAGGACAATGTCATAGCAAATGCCCTCTCATCCTTAGGATCAGCCCTAAGGGTCGATCCCACCTTGGGAACCCGATCCTTAGAGATATGGCCCTCACCTACTCCATCCACCCATGAGTTGGAGATTTGCCAAAATGACCAAAATTCTATTGAAAAACCCTGGTTTCAAGACATTAAAAACTTCTTAGAAAATGGAGGATTTTTGGAATTTGCTTTTATTTGAAAAATTTCAACCCGATATGTGATTTTGGGTGGAGTTCTCTATAAGAAGAGTTTTACCGGCATCTTGTTGAGGTGTGTAGACCTCGAGGAGGCTAGGACTATAATGCATGAATTCCACGATGGAGAATGTGGATGGAATGTCAATGCGAATATGATGGCCATGAAAATACTTAGAGCCGGTTATTTTTGGTCCACCCTCAAGCAAGATTGTCATGTTCATGTTAGGAAATGTCACCCATGTCAAGTACATGGACATGCCATTCATATCCCATCATCAACCTTGCATTCCATTGTCAGCCCATGGCCTTTCACCATGTGGGCGTTTGACATTGTAGGACCAATCTCCCCAAATGCATCAAATGGACATAGGTTTATCCTAGCAACCACCAAATATTTTTCTAAATGGGTTGAAGCTACATCCTTGGCTAATGTCCAAGGGCAACATGTAGTGGCATTCATTATGAAGAATATCTTGGCTCGCTAGTTTGAGTAAGCTAGCTAGCACGCTCGCGCAAGCGTAGGCACGAAAGGGTTCACTTCGAGTTTGCTAACTTAGGAGTGGAATTTTTCATGTTTACAGGATTGGCACGCCCGATGGGAGCCGGGTCTTAAGCAAACTTCGATTCAACAAATCAAAACTTCGAATTTTTTTTGAGAAAAGTGTTTAACTTTCACCTTTTTGCACTTATAGGCTTTCCAAAAATCTGAAACATGTCAAGTTGAGACTCCAATGAAGTGTCTAGCCGAGCCTCGTGCTCATCAAGTCCCTTTTCCAAAAAGTTTTCAAAAATCACTTTTAAAAACAAAAAAGAAGAGCTCGAAGACTTGCGAAAGGAATTTGAAGCAAGGATCGCCATCCTTAGCCAGGAGGCCGAGTCTTGCTCGTCTCATGGCGAACCCGCCAAGGCTAAGAAAAAGCCTAGCAAGTCAAAAAGACCCAAAGAAACCTCCGTCATGGAGGGGGACCAATATCACGAATCCTTCACACTAAAGGATCGCAAAGCCCTCCAACAACTATTGAGAGGCCAAAACAAAGAGAAGAGATCGTACGCCCTATCTAATTTTATTCCTTCAGATTACCAAATAGATAGTGACAACGACATATCGAACTTTCATCGGTATGATGGCACGGGGGTTCCTAGATCCCACCTGCAACTCTTTTCTCGTAGAGCCTATAAAAAGAAAAAGAACTCTGCGAAATGGATATATTGGTTTTCCCTCTCCCTTAAGGGAACTGCTTCAAAATGACTCGCTTCCTACGACCTAAGCCAATTAGCAACTTTTGAAGAGTTAGCGAATAGCTTTATGCAAAGATTTTCCCACAATGTAGAAGTGACCCCCACTTTGAACACCCTGAGAGACACAAAACAAGCATCGAACGAGGATGTACATGTATTCATCGTTCGATGGAGGTCCCTCCTCGGGCAAGTGAAAGAGCCCATCTCTGAAGGATATGCAATAATGCTCATCCTTGACAATTTCAAAATGGAGTTGAAAACACTTCTTTCTTTGCATGAAATTTCAACTTTCCATAAATTAATTAAAAAGGCTTCCATCTTTGAAACAAATCTGAAAAAGGGGGTCTACGATGACTTATGGAAAGGAAAAATGCTTCAAAAACTATGATTTGAAAAACCCAAGACTTACGGGCTACCCACTGTGGACAATGGGGCAAAACCCTAAAAAATCGCTAATGTCCAAGTGAAAACGAACTCGGCCGACACTTCAAAGAAAAATGAACCCAAAATTGAAAAAAGATTCAAAAAACATTTGAAAAGAGGGAGTATACCCCACTGGGGCAGCCCATCTCATAGGTCCTCGACCTCTTGCTCGCCCAAGGAATGGTAACACTACCCGAGATTCCCGAGGGGACACTTCCAAAAGGGAAATTTCTGAACAAATTTTGCAAGTATCATGGGCTCAAGGGAAATGATACAAATAAATGTTACTCCCTTTTCAATAAAACTGAGGACTTGATAGAGTAGGGTCGGCTCCAGGTCACCGAGAAACCGGAGCCTTCCCAAGCTGTTCTTAAAGTGCCCTTCCCCAACCACGCAAGCACCAGTGGAAAGGAAAAAGAGGTATATATTTTCTCGGCTTCCTTAAAAAATTTTAAGCATGCATTGCATACAGATTTCACTACTTGTCATACACCACCTTCTTTCATCATAATAAAAAAAGCCAAGCAAGTAGTGATGCGGGGAGCGCTTAGAGTCCCGCCCCCGGCTAGAGCCATTTTAGAAATTTGGGGTGCTCCGAAGCACAAAATTAGAGTCAATATAGGAACGATTCCTAGGGAAGGTGTGGGCGAGGTGACTAAGTCCGGAAGGATCTATCAACCCCCACATCTAGCAAAAGATGCTACCAAAGAAGTGGTCATTATTCTCGGCCCTTCAAAATCATGCATTTCCAAAGCATCTCAAGTCATGGACAAAGGAGAAAACGTGTTAACCCCATATGATTTCGAAGCACATCTTTCCAAAATCCCTATAAATATGTCTATCCTAGAACTAATCCAAACTTCCTCCAAGCATAGACAGGTTTTAGAGAAAATCTTAGAAAGAGCCAAAGTTAACTCGATCATAACCCTTGAGACCCTGTCCTTCCTAGTTGCACCTATCTGTGCTAAAACCCCCATTGTATTCTCGGAAGATGAGCTAGAATGATCATACCAAACCCATAACCAAGCCTTGCATATAGAGGTGGTATTGAATCACCATCCTCTAAGCAGGTGTTTGGTTGATGGGGGAGGAGGTCTAAACATCCTTCCGTTTTACTTGGCTTTTCAAATTAGAGTCTCCTTAACCTCTGTGAATCCAAGCCCCATCGTTATCACAGGATATGATGGAAATGCATCCAAACCTTTAGGAGCCATTGAGTTACCTATGGAAATAGGGGGTATAACCTATGCAGGGGTGTTCCATGTCTTAGACATACACCCCCATTACAACCTACTCCTAGGAAGACCATGGATACACAGCCTTCAGGCCATGCCATCCACCTTCCATAGGTATGTCAAAATCCCCTACGAAAGTCAAATTGTGGTAATTCTAGGACAAAACCACCCTCAGCTTAGGGGAGTTCAAAACTTCCTTTGCTTGTCAAGCCATCAAACCTGCAAATCCAACCTAGGAAAACCCTTGGTCGGACCACCCAAGTTCGTTCTAAAAAGACCTAAGGATGTTGTGTATATCAAGGGACAGCCAAAAGCCTGCCTGCCCAAGACCATGACCATCTTAGGAAAAACCAAAGCTCAAATCCTCCCCAAGTCCCTAAACAAGAAAGCATTTGAGCATGATATGGATGACACAGAATTTCAAGGCCATTCACTTTACAAAGCATTTTCAAAATTAAAGAAGCCTTGGAACATGATGTTAAACATGGGTTACATGCCCTATCAAGGTTTAGGAAACAAAAACCAGGGTTGCTTAGAACCCATCCTACAAAATCCTAAACCAAATCGGCATGGGATAGGCTACACCCCAACCATACCCCCTGAACCACCACCTGCGACCACTTGGGTTAAGGGTATCCTGGAGCCTCCTAAAACCGAAACCTATGACTTAGACCTCTTATTTAGAGACTAATTCATGGTGTTTTCTTTATAGGTATTATTGAAGACCCTCCATAACCAAAAATCCAAAAAAATTACATATTTTCAAAGTCCAAAAATATTTGGAAAAACCTTAAAACCCAAAAAAATCAAAAAGTTGTGAAAATCCCAAAAAGAAGGTGATTTACATTCCTCCTCCTTCCATTTCTTTACAAAAAACCAAAAAAATCGAAAAACCTAAAAATATCAAAAACAAGGTTTTGTATATACCAGTTTCTGGTGTCCATTTCAAAAAAGCCAGAAAAATTGAAAAATTTGAAGAAAAAATTGTCTTAGTAAAAGGCCCAAATTTTGTGGAATGTGCAAAAATCCCAAAACCAAAACCATGTATTTTTGAAACCCATACTTGACCTCAAACTTCCCTAGGACCTAGAATTCTCGAGAATGATCAAAGCAAGGAGGAGGATCCCCTCTTCCCTGAGGAGGATCAAGCCTCCGAGCTTCCTGAGTTTCATAAAATCCTTGACTTAGAGAAACCTTCGAATTCTGTAGGAGAGGATTTTATAGAAATCAACCTAGGGAGTGAGTCTAATCCTAAGCATGTTAAGATAGGCACATATTTGCATGAACATGAAAAAGCATCATTCATTGCATTCTTGAAGACTTACATAGATGTATTTGCATGGACCTACGAAGACATGCTGGGTCTAGACCCAAAAGTTATAGAACATTGTCTTCCCCTAGAACCAGAGGCTAGACCTATAAAGCAAAAGCTTAGAAAAATCCATCCCAATGTCCACTCTCAAGTAAAAGAGGGTTTAGAAGATCTTTTAAAAGTTGGATTTATAAAACCCATTGCGTATTCTGGCTGGCTTTCAAATATAGTTGTAGTTCAAAAATCCAATGGGAAAATTTGGATTTGCATCGATTTTAGAAATTTGAACAAAGCCACTCCAAAAGATAATTTTCCTTTGCCAAACATTGATTTGATAGTGGATAGCACTGCGAATCATGAAATGTTTTCTTTTATGGATGGCTACTTGGGTTATAATCAAATCAAGTTAGCACAAAAAGATCAGGCTAAGACTGCTTTTACTACACCTTGGGGCACATACTGTTACACAATTATGCCATTTGGATTGAAAAATACCGGTGCCACATACCAAAGAGCCATGACTACTATTTTCCACTATCAAATTTATGAGCTCTTGGAAGTATATGTGGATGATCTCTTGGTAAAATAAAAAACCCGATGCACACACATTGAATCTTTGCAAAAGGTTTTCAAAAGGCTTAAGCTTTACAAAGTGAAACTAAACCCTCAAAAGTGTGTCTTCAGAGTGGAATCGGGTAAGCTTTTAGGCTTTATGGTAAGCCAAAGGGGCATTGAAGTCGACCCCTCTAAGTATCGAGCCATCATAGACATGCCTCCACCCTCCAACTTGACCCAAATCCGAAGCCTCCAAGGTCGCCTCCAATCAATTAGGAGGTTTATTTAAAACCTGGCAACAAGATGCGAACCTTTCAACAAGCTTTTAAGAAAAGGGGTGAAGTTTTTATGGGACAATGATTGTCAAAAAGATTTCGAAAGATTAAAAACTTATCTAGTAAATCCTCCAACTTTAAAACCTCCAAAACAAGGAAAACCATTGTTGCTTTACATTTCCATGCATACGAATGCATTGGATGCTTTACTAGCCCAATATGAGGATGATGGCCATAAAGAGTATGCTATTTACTACATTTCAAAAACTCTATTGGCATATGAAAGAAATTATCAATCCATGGAGAAAATGTGCTTGTAATTGGTATGGGCCTACCAAAAGTTGACACTACTTCTTAGATCATGAGATATGGATAGTGTCTAGGCTTGATCCGATCAAGCACTTATTTGAAAAACCTATCCTCATGGGTAGGCTTGGTAAATGGAAGCTCCTCTTAATAGAGTATGATTTAAAATTTCACCATCAAACCTCCATTAAGGGACAAGCCCTAGCTGATCATGTGGCTGAGTTCCCCCTAGAAGAGACATATCCCATACTTGATGAAATGCCCGATGAGGGCATCTTTACAAATGATTTTCAAAACCATGTTTTAGCAACTTGTTTGAACGAAAACCAAGTATGGAAAATGTACTTTGATGGGGCAAGAAACCAAAGAGGGGCAGGTGTTGGAGTCATCCTCATATCCCCTAAAAAGGGAGAGATCCCCATTGCTATTCGCTTAGATTTTGAATGTTCCAATAATATGGCCGAATATGGGGCACTCATACAAGGCCTGAAGATTTTGAAAAATCTAGGGGCATCATGCATCGATGTCTTTGGAGATTCTTTACTTGTCATAAACCAAGTCTTGAAAATTTGGCAAGTCAAAAATGAAAAACTCACTCCATACCATGAATTGGCCACCAAACTCGTCGATTCCTTCAAATCATGTACACTCACTCACATAGGTAGAGAGGACAACTTCATAGCAAATGCCCTCTCATCCTTAGGATCAGCCCTAAGGGTCGATCCCACCTTGGGAACCCGATCCTTAGAGATATGGCACTCACCTACTCCATCCACCCACGAGTTGGAGATTTGCCAAAATGACCAAAATTCTATTGAAAAACCCTGGTTTCAAGATATTAAAAACTTCTTAGAAAATGGAGGATTTTTGGAATTTGCTTTTATTCGAAAAATTTCAACCCAATATGTGATTTTGGGTGGAGTTCTCTATAAAAAGAGTTTTACCAGCATCTTGTTGAGGTGTGTAGACCTCGAGGAGGCTAAGACTATAATGCATGAATTCCATGATGGAGAATGTGGAGGGAATGTCAATGCGAATATGATGGCCATGAAAATACTTAGAGCCGGTTATTTTTGGTCCACCCTCAAGCAAGATTGTCATGATCATGTTAGGAAATGTCACCCATGTCAAGTGCATGGACATGCCATTCATATCCCATCATCAACCTTGCATTCCCTTGTCAGCCCATGGCCTTTCACCATGTGGGCATTTGACATTGTAGGATAGCCCGACATTATGAAAAGCATATGAAGACTCGCCACTTCAAAGTGGGAGACCTTGTATTGAAAATCATCCACCATTATGACCCACATCCACTTCGAAAGTGGCGGCCCAAGTGGGATGGTCCCTATGTTGTAAGGAGAACAACCACTAATAATGCATATTGGTTAATCGATGTTGAGAGTAGGAATTTAATAGACCCTATAAACGCCCAATATTTGAAAAAATATATGTGTAGGGTCTATGTTAAATTCTTTTGAAAATGCTTTAAAATGGGATCTCCTTTGAACTTCTTGAAAGAAGGATCAAGGTGAATCATGTGACCCTGAATAAGGGAATCAATGCTTGTGAAAAGTGGAGTTTTCAAAAATCAATACGTTACATTTCAAAAGTCTTCATCTTACAAAAGAGGGCCTTGTTCAACATAGCAAAATATTTGCAAGTAGTACATGCTATTTTAAAATAGGGTGATCCTAGATGAATCGAGTAAACCATTTGGATAAGTCTCTCCCCTCTTCACTTCTCGTTTCCAAAAAGGAAGATTTGGCAAAAAGCAGAAAAAGAGGATATGAAAGTCCCTCCAAAAGTCCCCTTCCAAAGGAAGGCAAAATGAGAAAAAGAAAGAAAATAGTTCTTTGATTGAAAAAGAAAAGAGAAAAAAATGAAAAGAAAAATCCTCCAAAATGGGAGGTCGTCTATGAAAGAAAAAGAAAGAATTGCCAAAAAGCTCAAAAGAGCAAATTTTCCGTCTCTTTGCCTGAAACCACGGGACGCTTTAGAAGGGACCGTGATAACTCTTTCCCATATCCCTACAATTTATCCCAATGGAAAAAGGTTCATTTCGGAGAGTCCTAGAGGAAGAATAGGATCTTCTTATTTGAATCTCATTTTGTTTGAGAATTAGACGTTGTTGGGTAAGGCATAGAAATTTTATAATGTTTTCTGGTTTTCTTATAAAACCTCTACTAAGTAGTAGGTATTAAGACTCAAGTGAAGGGAAACATGAGAAGCTAGAAATCCTTGTGATTGAAGTTAAAAGGGTTTTCCTCTTTCGAAATCAAATTTGGAAAAACCCCAACACCAAGCAACATGAGACCAGCTCACTTGAGGCAGTCGGCCTTCATAAGCCTCCCAAGTTCAATCATTGTATGATTAGGGTCTCTAGAAAATTATATTCTCCGACATATCATCCATGTCACCCACTCATGACCATGCATGCATACAAGGTTGTTAAGCACATGATCCTAATTAGGACTAGAACCACAACATGCCAAGTCCTCTTTGGCGCAAATTCCCTCTTACCTATCATAAGGAAAAGGGTTTTTAGAAAGCTAGAATGATCCATATTCTTGAGAAAAGATCCAGGAAGAAAAACAAAAGAGGTGTTTTCTTCTTTGACATTATCCAAATACATTTGGATTAATGCCAAAGAGGGGTATCTGTAAACCCCCAAAATGGGAATGCTTTCAACAAACTCCTGAATTTCGAAAACCAGCTCACAACCTTTTTGAACTTTCAAAACCCCAAAAACTTTGAAGTTTTAACCCTTTTGGAAAATATTTCAAAACAAAGGTTTTAAATTCAAAGTCAAAAACCCAAGGATTGCAAAATAGCTCAAATGGACAGGTAAAACTTGATCCAAAATCCAGCTCGAGATCATGGTCAAAAAGTGAAGGAAAGGCCCAGCCTATCCGGATAAAAGTGACACAGAGGATCGAACCTGATGTTCATTTCAAAAGTCAAATTCAGCTTCAAAAAGTACAAAATGAAACCAAGACCCTGATGAAGCCATCAGAATTCAAAAGTTGGGCCTGTCAAAACGAAAATCAGAGTCCGTTAGAGATCCGAGATTGACCTCATCAAAAACAAGCCAGAGACAGGATCAGACAGATCAAAAAACCAAACAGCAAAAGGTCCTGAAAGCAGGAAATTGGCCGTTCAAAGGATTGGAAAAAACCCATCCTAAAATCGGGTCGCCAAGGAACCGGAGCCCGCTCAAAAACTGTCCTTTTCATGTACCAAAAAAGGACTCAAAAGAAAAAGATTGGATTGGATCTAGACAAAAAAATCCAGATTCAGTCCCATTAAAGAATGGATCGGGTTGGATCCAAGGATCCAAACCTAATCCAAAGAAGAACCCTTGGCCTATAAATAGGGCCAAGGGGGTTCACTTGAAATCACTTTGAAAATCTTGGGAGCTTTGGAAAAGGAGGAGAGAGAGGGAGTGAAAGTCAACAAAGGTGGGCTTATGGGCTTGACCTAGGGGGTGGGTTGCAACCAAGGTGACTCGAGCTAGGGAGTGGGCTGCAACTTTGTGGGCTTGACCAAGAGTGGGCTGCAACCAAGGTGGCTCGAGCTAGGGAGTGGGCTTGACCAAGAGTGGGCTGCAACCAAGTGGGCTCGAGTTAGGGAAGAAGACCTGCACCTTGTAGCTCACGGTTGACCAAGGAAGACTCCGTCAACGAAAGGTGCTGCAACAAGGTGGGCTGCACTTTGGGCTGAACCAAGCCCAAACCGTGGGCCAGCTGCTCGGCCGAACCACACCAAACCGTGGGCCAGCTGCTTGGCCGAACCACACCAACAAGTGGGCCAGCTCTTGACCTGCACCTTGGATCAGCTGCACCTGGCTGAACCTAGCTTGAAGGCAAGAGGGTTGCACCTAGCCCACGGCTGCACCTTGGGCTGATTTGACCTAGCCAAACCACACCAAGTGGAGGGGTTGATTGGACCTGGCTGAACCCTGAGCTTGATTGAAGGGAAAATTGTAAGTCTTTAAAACTTTTGTTTTAAACCATTTTTTTCCTTAAATTCAATTCGAAATGGGGTTGTATTAATGGAGCGAAGCCTCCCCCCATGTTGTAATATTCGTGCTTGAACACGATCGCACCCACAAGCACTTGAGCCTTTTCGCTCTTAACTGGTGGATAAACATGATCGCACCTACAAGCACTTGAGCCTTTTCACTCTTAAGTGGTGGATCAACACAATCGCACCCACGAGCACTTGAGCCTTTTCACTCTTTACACTCACACGCACTTGAGCCTTTCCACTCTTTGCCTCAATATACATTATAAACATTATATACTTCGAACCCCTTCTATTCTTAAGCAAGTATACGTATTTCATTTAGCCTGAGTTTTACTTTCGTGTAAGTTGAGGGGTTGCACTTTAAATTCACGTGAGTTTTACTTTCACGTAAGTAGAGTGGCTGCACTTAAATTCGCGTGAGTTTACTTTTGTGAAAGTAGAGTGAAAGCACTTCAATACGCGTGAGTTTACTTTAGTGAAAGTAGAGTAAAAGTACTTAAATTCGCGTGAGTTTACTTTCGTAATCGTAGAGTGGCTGCACTTAAATTCGCGTGAGTTTACTTTCGTAAAAGTAGAGTGAAAGCACTTTAAATTCGCGTGAGTTTACTTTCGTGAAAGTAGAGTGAAAGCATTTAAATTCGCATGAGTTTACTTTCGTGAAAGTAGAGTGGGTGCAAGTTTTAATTCAGGTGAGTTCGCATCATTATCCTCAAAAACCCAAAAAGATTTCTAGCATCTCTACATTCGCTCATCACATCCAAAGCCCTCAAACGCTCACTCAAATCATGCCAAAACTAGGCCATACATTCCACACACACATCAGGCCTAAACAAATAAAACTTGCAAGAAACTTAGGATCGTCCAACCCTCGTAATAAAATTCGGCAAAAAGTGTACAAACACCGAATTTGCCCAAAACACTTGTCGTTTGAAGGAAAACTTGTTTAAAAAATTGAAGTTTCTAAGCACTTAAACTGACCCTTGAGCATCGGTTCAAGAAGGTTTAAAGCGAAAAGAGTCTGCTTGCCTACAATCGCCAAAGTCAGAAAAACGTTTAAAAGCCTTCGCTAGTTTAAGTAAGCTAGCTAGCACGATCGCGCAAACGTAGGCACGAAAAGGTTCACTTCGAGTTTGCTAACTTGGGAATGGAAATTTTCATGTTTACAATGTCCTCCAATGCTTTGCAAGTCCCTCCAATTATGGAAATCGTCCCCCCATAGCCTCTATTTATAGGTCAAGGAGGAGGTGTGAGACCCTTCCTTGATGTGGATCGTGTAAACACCTGTAAACACCCTAAATTTCCATGATTTTTCAAAACTCCTGAATTCCAAAAAAGCAAGCTCAAAATCAATTTCAGCTCTAAAATGTAAAAAGAAACCAAAACCCTAATGAAGCCGTCAGAAATCCAGCACCAGGCCTGCCAAAACGAAAATCAGAGTCCGTTGGAAAATGCAAAATCGACCTCATCAAAAACAGGCCCGAAACGGGATCAGACGAACCAAATCAAAACATCAAAAAGTCCTAAAAAGCAAGACATCGGTCGATTAAAGAAGCTGAGAAAAACACAGGTTAAAAACAGGTCACCGAGGAACCTGAGCCCGCTCGAAAACCGTCTATTTCGTGCACCAAAGAAGGACTCAAAAAAAGAAAATTTGGATTGGATCTGGACAAAAGAAATCTAAATTTAGGTCCATTTGAAAATTGGATTGGGTTGGATCGTAGGATCCAAACCCAATCCAAAGAACCACCCTTGGCCTATAAATAGGGCCAAGGTGGTTCACGTAAGTGGCTTGGTTATTTTGGAAAAATCTTGGGCAAAGGAGAGAGAAGGAGTGGAAGGCCTTTCACGTGAGCAAGGTCAATAAAGCAAAGTCAACAAAGGGGGCTTGACTAAGCAACAAAGCTTGACTTGAGTTAAGGTGGCTGCAACAAAGAAGAGGTTGACCGAGGAGGAGGCTGCAACAAAGGCTCGTGACCTTGGGGAAGAAGGCTGCACCAAGAGGTAAGCACCTAATCGCCTTTGACCTAGCTCACGACCTACCTGGGCTGAACCGAACCACACGACTGCAACCTTGGGCTGACTGCACCTTGACTTGTACATGGCCAACCTACTTTGACTGAACCACTTGAAACTGAACCATCTTGGGGCACCTTTGACCAGCCAAAACCAACCCACTTGATCACCCGGTTGGCTGCAAACTGAACCCCCTCAAGCACCCTTTGACTTGAAACCTTTGACCCGTGGCTGAACCATTTTGTTGGACTAAACAACTGAACCGAACCACTCTTTGAAGCCACCCTAAACCGAACTGAACAACTGCACCTTGACCGAGGCCTTGAACCCTTGACTTGGCTGAACCTGTTGGCCGACCCACTGGCTGAATCGACTCACCTTGGGCCGACCTACCTAGCCGAACCTACCTGGTTAAACCGAGCACCCAAGTGCCGAACCTAGCTGAAACCCATTGGCTACAAACTGTAGCTGACCCACACTTGGATTACACCAACAAGAACCTGACCGAAGACCTTGATCTTGGCTTTGATTTGGCTTGGTTGCACCAAAACAACTGGCCGAACCAAGCCAGTTTGTTGCACTTTGGCTTGGGCTGACCACAACCTACTAGACTTGGCTGAATCATATCAAAGAAGGTGGACCTAGCTCACGGCTATGACAAAATAGGCTCGAGCGAACCCAACATGCTAAATCAAGGGCTAAACCGAACGAAAAACTTGTAAGTACAGTTAGTTTCGGTTTTAAACCACTTGCTTCATTCAATTCAATTCGTAATGGGGTTGTATTAATGGAGCGAAGTCTCTCCCTGGGTTGTAATATTAGTGCATGAACACGATCGCACCCATGAGCACTTGAGCCTTCTCGCTCTTATCTTGTGGATGAACACGATCACACACACGTGCACTCGAGCCTTTCCGCTCTTTACACCCACAAGCACTTGAACCTTTCCACTCTTAATTTGTGCATGAACACGATCGCACCCATGAGTACTTGAGCCTTTTCGCTCTTAAACTGGTGGATGAACACGATCACACACACGTGTACTTGAGCCTTCCCGCTCTTAAATTGTTGGGTTAAACACGAGTACACCCATGAGCACTCGATTCTTACCGCTCTTAAATTGCTGGGTTAAACACGAGTACACCCATGAGCACTCGAGCCTTTCCGCTCTTTACACTCACGTGCACTCGAGCCTTCTCGCTCTCTTATGCTAAACATATATACATTTAAATTCGCGTGAGTTTACTTTCGTGAAAGTAGAGTTGCACTTAAATTCGCGTGAGTTTACTTTCGTGAAAGTAGAGTTGCACTTAAATTCGTGTGAGTTTACTTTTGTGAAAGTCGAGTGAGTTGTACTTAAATTCATGTGAGTTTACTTTCGTGAAAGTAGAGTTGCAATTTAAATTCGCGTGGGTTTACTTCGTGAAAGTCGAGTGAGTTGCAATTTAAATTCGTGTGGGTTTACTTTTGTGAAAGTCGAGTGAGTTGCAATTTCAATTTGGGTGAGTTCGCATCATCGTTCTCAAAAACACAAAAGAAGATTTATAGCATCTCTGCATCCGCTCATTGTGGCAAAAACGCTCGAACCCTCACTCAAACCACGTTGAAATTAGGCCACACATTCCACACACACATCAGGCTTAAACATATAAAACTTGCAAGAACTTAGGGATGCCCAACCCCGTAATAAAATTTGCCAAAAGTGCACAAATCAAATTTGTCCAAAACACTGAGCATTCAGTTAGTTTGAAGTAAAAACTTGTTTTAAAATCGAAGTTTCTAAGCGCTTAAACTGACCCTTGAGCGTCGGTTAAAGAAGGTTTAAAGCGAAAAGAGTTTGCTTGCCTACAATCGCCAAAAGTCAGAAAAATGTTTAAAAACCTTTGCTAGTTTGTGTAAGCTAGCTGGCACGCTCGCGCAAGCATAGGCAAGAAAAGGTTCACTCCGAGTTCCATAAACCTGGGAGTGGAAATTTTCATGTTTATAGAAATGGCACGCCCGGTGGGACCTAGGTCTTACGCAAACTTCAAATCAAACAAGTAAAACTTCAAATCTTTCGAAAAGCGTGTTTTCAAAACCTGTGCACCAAAATTTGCAAGAAATGGATGAAAAGCCAAGAAAACCCTCGTCGAGTAAATCAAAGTAGGTTTTCAAATCATCTAAAGCCCAAGAAGAGCTAGCTGCTATCAAAGAAATTTTTAAAAAGATGGATGCTTTAAGTCATGAGATTAAAGCACATAAATCACATAGCAGCTCATCTCGGGTACATAGAGATCATGATAGGAAAATCGATCTTAAACTTGATGAAGGATATGAGGTTAAAGATGAAACCCAAAGGCAGATCAAAACATCCATTCCCAAGCCTCCAAGCTCTCCAACCTCCAAAGAAAAATCCAAAAAATATTTTCCTATTTCAAAAACTCAAAAAAATCTAGAAATTTTTCAAAAAAACAAAATTGAAAAACAAAACTTTGAAATTATGAAAACAAAGGAAATCCCTAATTCAGGGCACACAAACAAAGTGGGACACAAAATCTACACCCCACAAAAGGATGAGAGTCACAAAAAGGTAGGATTCAAAAAGGAATGCCTCAAAAAGTAACGGGAGCTCGAAATAGAGTCACCCGGAGACATGGCCTGCTCTCACTATGAAAAGGTAGACAAGCCAAAAAGAGGTGTGCCTGAAACCCATCCTCCTCTAAACTTTCCTCTCAAAATAGGGTCATCGGATGCATTGGATCACACCTATGCACACACAAACCCACAAAATGTGCCCGAAAAAGAGGATTTTCAAGGTGCACCAAATGTCCCGCACCACAAAAAAGAATTTCAAAAACAAAAACAAAAAAAGGTTCAAAAAATGGTAGATCTTGAGGCATGCATCAACATCCTAGGAACACCTACCATGAACGAACCCAATTCCCCAAAACATCCAAAAACCCTCAAGGGACCGAGCATGGCTTCCCTTAAAAACCATGTCTCCCAACCCAGGGTCGTGTGGAAGCCTAAGTCTTCCACCACCCCAAAATCCAAACTCCCGAAGTCCAAAATAAAATGGGTATATACCCATGACATAGACGATTCAATATTCCAGGGGCATGAACTTTATAAAACATTTTCAAAAACCAAAAAGCCGTGGAACATGATCTTAAACATGGGATACAAACCCTACAAGGGCCTAGGAGCCAAAAATCAAAGTAGGCTTGTAAACCACGAAAATTCTCATTTCTGGCTTTTGAGACCTGAAATGAACCTTCTCATGCCTACGTTGCTTTTGAAAGGGCGTGCCACCTAACTTGCTCAAGCTAGCGAAGTTTTTGAAGTATCTAACATTTTTGAAAGGCGATTGTGAGCAAGTGGGACCTTTTCGCTTAAAACCTTCTTTAACTGGTGCTCAAGGGTCAGTTTAAGCGCTTAGAAAACCTTTGATCTTTACAAACATATACTTTTGAAAGAAAAGTAAGTGTTTCAATGGTTGTATGCCTAAATTGCAGTTTTTATTACGGGGGTTGACGATTTCAAGTCTTAGAGCTTTTAAGCTATTTACGCCGGATGTGTGTGCTTCAAGTGGCCTAAATTTAGCGAGTTTGAGCGTAGGTTCGGGGTTTCCTCTTTGAAAATACGCGAATGCAAGGATGCACAAATATTTTTCGGGTTTGATATGATGATGTGAGCTAGGCTCGAATTGAAAGCAACTCACACACACAACTTAATGTAAATGCCGGAATGAAAGTGCAACTCACGCAGCTTAAGGGAAATACCCAAAGTTGAAAGCAACTCACACGACTTGAATGTAAATTGCATAATTGAAATATACTTATATATTTAAGAGCGGAAAGGCTCAATGCACGCGTGTGTGTAGTGTAGAATTTAAATGACAAACTCACACGACTTGAATTGAACTTATTGAAATTGAAATATAAGTATATAGTAAGAGCAGAAAGGCTCAATTGTGAGTGAGTGCTCTTGGTGTGTAAATGGAAAGACAACTCACACAACTGGAATTGAACCACCCAGAAATGTAAGTGCGTACACAACTTGAATGTAAAACTCACACAACTGGAAAATATAGAAGTATGCTATATCTTATGAGCAACAAAGGCTCAAAAGGTGCGTGAGAGTGTAGAGTAAGTGCTCGAGTACTTTTGTGTGTAAGTGTGGAAACTTAAATGACAAACTCACACAGCTTTAATGTAAAACCCATGCAGTAGGAAAATATAGAAGTATGCTATATCTTATGAGCAACAATGGCTCAAAAGGTGCGTGAGAGTGTGGAGCAAGTGCTCAAGTACCTCTTGGGTGCGAGTGTGAAATTTAAATGACAAACTCACACGACATGAATGTAACAACCCAAATTGAATTGCAACTCACACGGTTTTCACTAAAGTCTTTAGCTTAAGAGCGAAGGCTCAATGTGTGTGCAATAGTGTGCAATTAAGAGCGGAAATGCTCAAGTGCACGTGGGTGTCTTGTGTATGTTTAAGAGCAATATGGCTCAAGTGTACGTGTGTGCTTCGTGTATCAAGCACCAATATTACATTTCGGGGGAGACTACGTTCCATTATTACAACCCCGTATCGAATTGAATTAAATCTAAAATGAGTAAGGTAAAAACCGAATTTAAACACTTACAAGTGGTCGGCTTTTCCTCTCAATCGTGCTTGGGCTTTTGTCCACCTTCGCAGGCAAGAGATGGGTCTCCCTAGGTGGGTTTGACATGAGTTTGAGAGACCTACCTCTTGGAGCCGGTCCACCACGCCTTGCCCATGATTCCACGCCCTTGTGCAGTCCCTCTTCAAGTTGGTGCAACCCTTTGGTTTGAGCCTAGGTTCATACAAGGCTTGAACCCATGCCCTGGATCAAGCCCACAAGGCTAGCCCACTTGAAAATATCTAGCACACAAATTTTTTCTCACCTACTTTATGCAATCTCTCTCCAAGCCTCCTTGAATTTCACGTGAACTTGTGGGCACCCCCTCACCTTTATTTATAGGCAAATGAGGTGGGTCTTGGGTATGAATCTTGGATTTGGGTTTTCAGATCCAAATCTGATCCAAACACTATTTGGGTTTGGATCTGGATATTTGGGTCCAAATCCAATCCAAAATTTTGTTTCTTCAGTCCTTCTTGGCATTTAGAGACGGATGTTTTGTGCGGGCCCTACCTTCATCAGTGCTCCGTCTTGTGTTGGGTTTTTCCCTGCTTTGTCGTTCGAACTCCTTCTCACCTTTCTAGACTTCGTTTCAGTTCATTTTTGTCGTTTCAGGCTTGGATTTTTGCTATTTTGGTAGATATTCTTGGCTTGACATTTGATGCTCTGGGCTTAAAGTTTGCTTCTGGCCTGGGCTTTCCTTTCGCTGTTTGATCCTGCTTTTATGAGGCCAGGGTGTTTTCTGAGCTTTTGAACCTGCTTTTGTGGCTGCTTTTGATCAGGGTCCACTAGTTGGATTTTGGGCTTTTACAAAATTGGGTCCTGGATCGAGTTTGAGAAATTTTCAATTTGAATGGGGTTTAAAAAAAAGTTTAAAGCTTTTACAACTCCTGGGTTTTTGAAAAATCTAGAATCTGGTTTTGAAATAGATTTTCAAACAAGGTGTTTGTTTTTGGAAATCATTTGATTTTGGGGTGTTTACAGATGTCCCTCTTTGGCTTTATCCAAATAAATTTGGATAATGGTTGTAAACACCCCGAAATCCCACGAATTTCTCAAATCCATCTGGTTTTGTAAAAGCGGCCCCAAAGGGCCATTTTGAGTCTGGAAACCCAGGAGCCTTCTAGACAACCCTCTATATATGTTTTAAACTTTATATTTCAAAAATATGTGATATGAGTTTTGAAAACCTTTTAAAACATGTTTTGGAACCCCGAAGCAGCTTGGCCTAATCCAGACAGGACCAGGAAAGCCAAGGAGAGCCCGGAACCGGAGCACATGTCGAGCCCGGCACAACAACTCTTGTATCAAATCCACACTCCCAGGATCTCAAACGTCCAAGACCCTGTTATCATCAAAACATCGTTTGAAGTCATCTCCGGAAGGCGAAAACAAAGGCGAACGATCATGTTGGCGAAGACCCAACGAAGACGGAGTGCTGATGCTGTCAGGCCCCGCACAAATCGTTCGTTTCGAACACAGCTCGAAGGAGTCAGAGTTCAGTTTGGATCTGATCTGGACCATATATATCCAGATCCCGATCCAAACCCATGTATGGACTTGGATTTGGATTTGGATCCAGAGATCCAATCCAATATCCATATCCATGGCCCACATCACCTTCTCATAAATGGAGGTGGGGCCCACTTGAAATTCACGTGGGATCATGGGCATGAGAGAGAGTGGGGATGGAAAATATCAAGAGGGTTGTAATTAAGCTTGACTTGTGTGTCAAGTTTGGGGTTAATCATGTGGGTTAGCCTAATTAAGTGGGTTTAAGCTTGTAATTAGCCAAAACCTAACCTAGGGTTGCACCAACATGATGTGGTTAAAGTCTATGGGCCATGCAAAGGGAGCTCCTTCACCTAAACCTAACCCAAAGCACCTAATCCTAGCCTTCCACTCTAATCCACCCCTAATCTGAGCCTAAGCACCTAACCTACTTCCCTAATCCCGGCCTAATCCCAACCTAATCACCTAACCTACTTCCCTAATCCTTCCCTAAACCTAGGTTAATTTCCCTAAACCTAGCCTAATCCTAGCCTAATCACCTAACCTAGCTCACTAAACCTCACCCTAGAACCAACCCACCTAACTAAACCCTAAACCTCTAAACCACCCCTAGCCCACAACCTACCCAAACCACTTGTATTTAAAATATCTGGCCCTACCCTTTCTATCCCACCTTATCATCATACCACCCTACCCGCCACCACCTAACCACTACCCCAAACCCAGCCCTATATAAACCCCCCCCTTGGGGGCGGGTTTCATCATCTAGCCCACCCACCTTCAGCCGGGTCCTCCACTTCCCCAGCTCAACCGAATCTCCACCTGCTCCACCTGCTCCACATCCCGCCACCACCTGCTCCACATCCCACCACCACCTACACCACTACCTTCCAGCCGAACGCCACCACCGTCATCCGGCTGACTCCCTTCCACCCGCCACCATCTCTTCACCGGGTAAGTCCCCTACATCCTACCTTACTACTTCTTCACTCCCTCTCCACTCTCAGCCACCTAATCCACTCCCATAGCACCCTAATACCAGCCCTTCCACTTGCTACCACCAGCCCCACTTAGCCGAACCCATAGCCCCCTAACTACCCGCCACCACCTAGACCTTTTAGCTCCATTCGGCCACCCTATCCGACTCCCTAAAACCTGTCCGTATCATCCCAATACACCTACTACAACCACTACCACCTGGCCCCATATCCTAGCTAGCTCCCCTACCTTACATCACTCCTCGCCACTCCAACTACCCGCCACCACTAAGTCCTCCTAGTCGGCCACTCCAACCGACTGTCATTTCACTCGGCCACCATAGCAACCCGCCAACCCTAGGTGATTCGTTAGACCTTCCCTTAGGTTCACCCTTTGCACAACCTATCTTAAAACTAAACCCTATCCTTAGTGACCCTACTTAGGCCCTTTAGCCCAACACGCCAAAAAGAACCCGTCTCTAGTAGCCGGCCACCTTCAAGGCGCCTCTTCCATGCACCAAGACCATCCGGCCAGCACCTCCCCTTGCCGTTCAACCTCGCAGAGCTCCCTTTTGCAGCCCAAGGCGAAGGCCAAGCCCACGCTCAAGCAAAGCATCTCCGGACCAGCTTTTAGTAAGTGCCTAACTCGGTCTTTAGTTGTATACTTGCTTGAGATTCAATTCGATACGGGGTTATAATAACGGAGCATAGTCTCCCCCTGCTTGTAATAACGTGGCTTGGCACACCCACACACGTGCACTCTCTTAGTTGTGCACGATTTTGAACACACACGGGCCTAATCAGCCCCTAATACATAAGTATATACATATACTTTCATTTTTGTAGGGTTTTGCTTAAGTTGGGTGTGTTGTCTTTCAATTCAAGCACTCACACACATTGAGCCTTCGCTCTTATTTGAAGGACCCAAGTAAGGGCCGACCTATACTATTTGGGTTTCATTTCATGTTGTGTGTGTAAGTCTTTCAATTCAAGCACTCACACACATTGAGCCTTCGCTCTTATTTGAAGGACCCAAGTAAGGGCCGACCTATACTATTTGGGTTTCATTTCATGTCGTGTGTGTAAGTCTTTCAATTCAAGCACTCACAAACATTGAGCCTTCGCTCTTATTTGAAGGACCCAAGTAAGGGCCGACCTATACTATTTGGGTTTCATTTCATGTCGTGTGTGTAAGTCTTTCAATTCAAGCACTCACACACATTGAGCCTTCGCTCTTATTTGAAGGACCCAAGTAAGGACCGACCTATACTATTTGGGTTTCATTTCATGTCGTGTGTGTAAGTCTTTCAATTCAAGCACTCACACACATTGAGCCTTCGCTCTTATTTGAAAGACCCAAGTAAGGGCCGTGTTATACTATTTGGGTTTAATTTCATGTTGTGTGCGTAGTACTTCAATTCAAGCACTCACACACATTGAGCTTTCGCTCTTATTCCCAAGACCTTAATCAAGGCCATACTACAAGTTATATTTGGGTTTAATTTCATGTCGTGTGTGTAAGTCTTTCAATTCAAGCACGCACCCACATTGAGCCTTCGCTCTTATTTGCAAGACCCGAGTAAGGCCCATATACATACTCTATATACATATCTCCCTTCGGCATTTACATTTCAAGTCATTTCCCTTCGGTTATTTCCCTTCGGCATTGTCTTTACATTCGGGTTTTCCCTTTGGAGTAGCGTGAGTTTGCATTGCATCTACGCCATACCACGAGGTAGGACACATATTGCATCAAAGCAAGCCCCGCTCGAATTCGCCCATGTAGTGGAGTGTTCATAACACACAAACTAGGTGGCCTATAAAGGGATAAAAGGAAAGACTTAGGCACGTGCAAATCCACGTGATCTAAAATCTGCAATCGCATCTAAAACCCGAATCAGACACCTCGAACTGTTTCGTAGGCTTTCTATCCCAAAACTCGATTTTTGCAAAGCGTACAGACTGACCCTTGCACATCGGTGCAAGAAGGTCTGCGACGACAAGAGCTCACTTGCTCACAGTTGCCATGATTAGAAGTCAGTTTAAAATACATCTTCGCTAGCTTAGGTAAGCTAGCTGGCACGCCCTGTTTACATAAATAGGCCTTAGACGCACGAGAGGATCCACTCCAAGCCCAGAAAAAGGCGAAGAGGTGTGGGGATTTTCGCGCGTTCACAATGGCGAAGAAGACAACACCCCTGTTTGATTTCTCCCTGGATTCGTCCTCGAGAATATGGGATCGTCCTAGTTTTGAGAAAAGCATTTTCTTTGTGCCCAGTAAGAGGGGATTCTCGCCAAAGGGGACTTTACCTAATGCGGTGCTAGTCCTAAATGGGATTGTGTAAGTGTCCATGCGTGCACATATGAGTGAATGGCATGGAATGACATGCTAGGAAGTATGGCTTCCCAGAAACTTAATGGAATGGTCGAACTTGGGAGTCTTATGAAGACCTGCTGCACCAAGTGAGCTGGTCTTATGTTGCTCGATGTTCAAGGTTTTTCTAAATTCATCTTTGAAAGAGAAAAACTCCTTTTAGCTTCAATCCTAAGGATTTTCAGCTTTTCGTGTTTCCCATTACTTGACTCTTAACACTCGCTAATCTAGCGAAGGTTTTATAAGAAAATTATGCAATATTTCAAAATTCCTACGCGTTACTCAGATGTCTAACTCTCAAACAAGATGAGATTCAAGTAAGCAAATACTATTTTTACTTTAGGATTCCTTGAAATGAACTTTTCTTCTCTTGGGATAAGTCGCAGGGATGGGGAAAGAATCACCATGGTCCCTTTTGGAGTGTCCCGTAGTTTGAGGTAAAGAGGCGGAAAACAGCTCTTTTTGAGCTTTTGGCTATTTTTTTCCTTTTTTTTCATAGATGGTCTCCCTTTGGGAGTATGTTTTCTTTGTTCCCTCTTTTCCATAGAAGAAACAATTTTTCTTTTTGGATTCAGCTTTCTTTTGGAAAGAGATATTTCGTAGGGATTTTCCTTTTTGCTTTTTGCAAAGTTTTCCTTTTGGGGAAGAGAAGAGAAGAGGGGAAGGACTTATCCCAAGGATCTACTCGATTCATCCCAGATTAGCCTATTTAGAAATAGCATGTACTACTTGCAAGTATCTTGCTATTTTTAACTAGGCCCTCTTTTGTAAGAAGAGGAATTTTGAAATGTAACCCATTTGTTTTTTTTTTCAAAACTCAGCTCTTTTACAAGCATCGATTCTCATATTCAGGGTTGCACGATTGTAAGACACGAAAATCCTTCGCTCCTAGTTTATAAGACTAGAAACGAGCATTTTCGCGTTTACATCGCTTTTAAGGGCATGCCAGCTAGCTTACTCAAACTAGCAAAGATTTTGAAATATATCTGACTTTTAAAAGGCAATTGTGGACAAGCGGAATCTTTTCGCTTGAAACCATCTTGAACCGGTGTTCAAGGGTTAGTTACAGGGCTTGGAAAACTTCGATTTTAAACAAACATGAACCTTTTTGAGAAAAAGTAAGTATTTGGAAGTTTATTTGCCTAAGTTGTAGGTTTTATTACGGGGTTATTCATATCCAAGTCTTTTAGTTTTTAAGCTATTTAGGCCAGATGTGTGCTTCAAGTGGCCTAAATTTAGCGAGTTTGGGCGTAGCTTCGGGGTATCCTCTTTGAAAATACGCAAATGCAAGGATGCACAAACTCTCTTCAGGTTTGATATGATGTGAGCTAGGCTCGAATTGAAAGCAACTCACACACACAGCTTAAAGTAAATACCCGAAATGTAAGTGCAACTCACGCAGCTGAAAGGGAAATACCCGAACCTTAAAAGCAACTCACACGACTTGAATGTAAATTGCGGAAGGGAGATATACTTATATTAAGAGCGGAAAGGCTCAATGCACGCGTGTGTGAGTGTGGAATTGAAATGACAAACTCACACGACTTGAATTGAACTTGCCGAAATTGAAATATAAGTATATAAGAGCGGGAAGCTCAATGTGTTCGTGTGTGTTGTGTATAAATGAAAAGACAACTCACACGACTGAAATTGAACTACCCGAAATGTAAAGACGTACACAACTGAACATAAAACTCACGCAGCTGAAAGTATATAGATACTCTATATCTTAGGGGCAACGAAGGCCCAAAATGTGCATGAGAGTGTAGAGAAAGTACTCGAGTGCTCTTGTGTGCAAGTGTGGAAGCTTTAATCAGGCTCAAAAGGTGCGTGAGAGTGTGGAGCAAGTGCTCACGTACTTCTTGGGTGCGAGTGTGAAATGTAAATGACAAACTCACACGACAAGAAGGTAACAACCTAGAATTGAAATTGCACGGCTTTTACTAAAGTCTTTTAAGTAAGAGCGAAGGCTCAATGTGTGTGCAATAGTGTGCAACTAAGAGCGAAAAGGCTCAAGTGCACGTGGGTGTCTTGTGTACGTCTTAAGAGCTAAGGCTCAAGTATATGTGTGTGCTTGTGTATCAAGCACCAATATTACATCTCGGGGGGAGACCACGCTCCATTATTACAACCCCGTATCAAAATTGAATTAAGTATGAAAGGAGTTAAGTAAATACTGAATTTTAAACACTTACAAGTGATTCGGCTTTTCTCTCCAATCTACCCGGGTTTTGTCCACCTTGGCAGCCATGAGGATGACCTCTTTAATGGGCTTGAGACGAGAGGTGGCTGGCTAGAGTTGTGCTTGAAAGGATATGGGTTCACTTGGGGCTTATGAGAGAGTTCACGGCAAAGGGTGGGCTGGTTGGGGTGATGACAGTGGGCGTGGGAGCTGGCGGGGGTGATGACAGGTTGGTAGGGGTGATGGCAGATTGGCAGGGTATGGGTGCAGGTGGATGGGAGTTGGCGCTAGGGAGTGTTCGGGCTTCGGCGCGCAGGACAGGCGACAGGGGGCACTGCGGATAGGCAGGGAACGCTGCAGACAGGCGACAGGGAGGGTTCTGGTGAGGCGTGCGGTAAAGGCGCGTGGGGCACGTGGCGTGGCGCTAGGGCACAGTAGGGGCGCGGCTGAGCCGGGTGGTGAAGTATGGCGGTGGATGTTGAGGCATTTGGTTGGGATTAGGTGGGTGCGGGTTTGGGGTTTGGTCTAGAGGGTTAGAGAAAGAAGGTTTAGGTTAGGATTAGGCTTACCTTATGGAGTCTCAGCTAGGTCTAGGTCAAGCCTCGATCCAGCCCACCTCATGTCCTCCATGCGTAGCTAGGTCCACCTCGGTTCACATTGGTGCAGCCCATGCTAAACCCACTTAGCCCACATGGCTTAAACCCACTAAAACAAATTAAGCAAAAGCACTCACCTTCACTCTCTCTCTCTCCTCCAAGGCCCTCCAAGCTTTTCACGTGGAACCCCCATTTGGGACCCCCTCACCTCTATTTATAGGCAAATGAGGTGGGTCTTGGATATGGGTTTTGGATTTGGGTCATGGAATCCAGATCCAATCCAAACACTATTTGGGTCTAGATCTCAGATCTTGGATATTTTGGATCTAGATCCGACCCAAATATTTAGTTGGTTTTGGATATCGGATATTTTAGATCTAGATCCAATCCAAATACTATTTGGATTTGGATCTGGATATTTGGGTCCAAATCCAATCCAAATTTCTTTTCTTTAGTCCTTTCTGGCGTTTTTCGAGGCGGACGATTTGTGCGGGCCCTAGCTTTACAATGCTCCGTCTTATGCTGGGTTTTCCCCAACTTTGTCGTCCGAACTCCTTCTCACCATTATGGACTTCGTTTTTACTCATTTTCGTCGTTTCTAGCTTGGATTTCTGTTGCTTGGGTGGATGCTCTTGGCTTGGATCTTTGGTGCTCCGAGCTTACAGTCTGCTTCGGGCCTAGGCCTTCCTTTTGCCTTTTGACCATGGTTTTTATCAAGCCAAGGTGCTTTCTTTGGGCTTCTGAACCTACTTCTGAGGCTGCTTTGGCATTCCGGCTTCACCTGTTGAATTTTGGCTTTTACAAAATTGGAACTTGGCCTATATATGAGAAAATCAACTTGAACGGGGTTTGAACAAAATTTAAAGCTTTCGCAGTTCTTTGGTTTTCGAAAACTCCAGAATTGGGCTTTGAAATGAATTTTCAAACCAGGTGTTTGATTTAAAAATCGTTTTATTTTGGGGTGTTTACAAATGCCCCTCTTTGGCATTATCCAAATTTATTTGGACAATGGCAAAGAAAACAACACCCCTGTTTAATTTCTCCCTGGATTCGTCCTCGAGAATATAGGATCATCCCAATTTTGAGAAAAACGTTTGCTTTGTGCCCAGTAAGAGGGAATTTTCGCCAAAGAGGACTTTACCTAAGATGGTGCTAGTCCTGATTGGGATTGTGCAAGTATCCATGCGTGCATATAAATGAGTGGCACGGGATGACATGCTAGGAAGTATGGTTTCCTAGAGACCTAGTATAGAATGGTTGAACTTAGGAGTTGTAAACACCCTGAAATCCCACGAATTTCTTAAACAAACAGGGTTTTATACAAGCAGCCCCAAAGGGCTATTTTGAGTCTGGAAACCCAGGAGCCTTCCAGACAACCCTGTATATATGTTTTAAACTTCATATTTCAAAAATATATAATATAGCTTTTAAAACCTTTTAAAACATGTTTTGAAACCCCGAAGCGGTTTGGCCCGATCAAGACAGGACCAGGAGAGCTAAGAAGAGCTCGGAACCGGAGCACATGTCGAGCCTGGCACAGCACCTCTTGTATCACATCCACACCCCCAGGATCTCGAACGTCCAAGACCCTGTTCTTATCAAAATATCATTTGAAGTCATCTCCGGAAGGCAGAAACGGAGGCGGACGACCATGTTGGCGAAGACCCAACGCAGACGGAGTACTGATGCTGTCAGGCCCCGCACAAATCGTCCATTTCGAACCCAGCTCGAAGGAGTCAGAGTTCAGTTTGGATTGGATCTGAACCATATATATCCAGATCCCAATCCAAACCCATATGTGGACTTGGACTTGGATTTGGATCCAGAGATCCAATCCAATATCCATATCCATGGCCCACATCACCTTCTCATAAATGGAGGTGGGGCCCACTTGAAATTCACGTGGGATCATGGGCATGAGAGAGAGTGGGGATGGAAAATATCAAGAGGGTTGTAATTAAGCTTGACTTGTGTGTCAAGTTTGGGGTTAATCATGTGGGTTAGCCTAATTGAGTGGGTTTAAGCTTGTAATTAGCCAAAACCTAACCTAGGGCTGCACCAACATGAGGTGGTTAAGGTCTATGGGCCATGCTAAGGGAGCTCCTTCACCTAAACCTAACCCAAAACACCTAAACCTAGCCTACCACCCTAATCCACCCCTAATTTGAGCCTAATCACCTAACCCACCTCCCTAATCCCGGCCTAATCCCAACCTAATCACCTAACCCACTTCCCTAATCCTTCCCTAAACCTAGGTTAATGTCCCTAAACCTAGCCTAAACCTAGCCTAATCACCTAACCTAGCTCACTAAACCTCACCCTAGAACCCAACCACTTAACCTAGCCCTAAACCCCTAAACCACCCCTAGCCCACAATCTACCCAAACCACTAGTTTTCAAAATATCTGGCCCAACCCTTTCCAGCCCACCTTATCTACATACCACCCTACCTAAACCACCTAACCACTACCCCAAACCCAGCCCTAACCGACCTACCCATCCCTATTTAAACCCCCCCCTTGGGGGCGGGTTTCTCCTAGCTAGCAGCCCTCACCAATCCCAGCCGGGCCCTCTCTTTCCCCATTTCCACACCCAGCCGAATCTGCCCCAGCTGCTCCACCTGCGCCGCCTGCACCACCACCATCCCTCCATCCCACCACCACTTGCACCGCCATCTCCACCATCTCCCGGCCGAGCTTCACAGCCTGCCCATCTTCCTCCCAGCCGGGTACCACCTTCTCCCCATTCGGTAAGTACCCCCCACTCTACCTAGCTCCTTCTCTACTCCCTCTCCACTCCTAGCCACCCACCATACCGCCACCGTACATACACATGAGCCCTTTGCCGCCATCATTCTCCCTTAGCCGAACCTATCACAACCTAAACCACCGGCCACTACTTAACTACCCCAACTACCACCGGCCAGCCATTTCTTCTCCCCTAAGACTCCCATTCGGCCTTCCCTTAAACTCCCCTTAGGTTCATATTCCCTAAGACTCTATACTCTCCATTCGTGACCCTACATATTCACTTGGCCCAGCCCTTTAATCCCC
This sequence comes from Brasenia schreberi, assembly GCA_036023115.1. Taxonomy (NCBI): domain Eukaryota; kingdom Viridiplantae; phylum Streptophyta; class Magnoliopsida; order Nymphaeales; family Cabombaceae; genus Brasenia; species Brasenia schreberi. Next base: position 23,346,633 of record JAYKKT010000078.1, read on the forward strand.
CACATCAAGGCGACACCCACTTACAGCCGGCCACCTTCGAGGCGCCTATCCCGCGCCCCATTTGCAGCCGGCCAGCACCCTTTGTCATTCCCCCTCGCGGAGCTCCCGTTTGCAGCCCAAGGCGAAGGCCAAGCCCACGCTCAAGCAAGGCCTCTACGGACCAGCTACTCGTAAGTGCCTAAACTCAGTCTTTAGTTGTATACTTGCTTGAGATTCAATTTGATACGGGGTTGTAATAATGGAGCATAGTCTCCCCCCGCTTGTAATAACGTGGCTTGGCACACCCACACACGTGCACTCTCTTAGTCGTGCATGATTTTGAACACACACGGGCCTAATCAGCCCCTAATACATAAGTATATATATTTTCATTCTCGAAGGGTTTTGCTTAAGATTGGGTGCGTTGTCTTTCAATTCAAGCACTCACACACATTGAGCTTTCGCTCTTATTTGAAAGACCCAAGTAAGGGCCGACCTATACTATTTGGGTTTCATTTCATGTCGTGTGAGTAAGTCTTTCAATTCAAGCACTCTCACACACATTGAGCTTTCGCTCTTATTTGAAAGACCCAAGTAAGGGCCGACCTATACTATTTGGGTTTCATTTCAAGTCGTGTGAGTAAGTCTTTCAATTCAAGCACTTTCACACACATTGAGCCTTCGCTCTTACTCCCAAGACCTTAGTAAAGGCCTTATTGCAGTTATATTTGGGTTTCATTTATGTCGTGTGTGTAGTACTTCAATTCAAGAACTCTCACACACATTGAGCCTTCGCTCTTACTCCCAAGACCTTAGTCAAGGCCATACTGCAATTTATATTTGGGTTTAATTTCATGTCGTGTGTGTAAGTCTTTCAATTCCAGCACGCACCCACATTGAGCCTTCGCTCTTATTTGCAAGACCCGAGTAAGGGCTCATATACATAATTTATATACATATCTCCCTTCGGTTATTTCCCTTCGGTTATTTCCCTTCAGTATTGTCTTTACATTTCGGGTTTTCCCTTTGGAGTAGCGTGAGTTTGCATTGCATCTACGCCATACCACGAGGTAGGACGCATATTGCATCAAAGCAAGCCCCGCTTGAATTCGCCCACGTAGTGGAGTGTTCATAACACACAAACTAGGTGGCCCGAAAAGGGATAAAAGAAAAGACTTAGGCACGTGCAAATCCACGTGATCTAAAACATGCAATCGCATTTTAAAGACCCGAAATAGACACCTCGAACCGCTTCGTAGACTTTCTCTCCAAAAACTCCATTTTTGCAAAGCGTACAGACTGACCCTTGCGCATCGATGTAAGAAGGTCTGCGACGACAAGAGCTTACTTGCTCACAGTCGCCACGTTTAGAAGTCAGTGTTAAAAATATCTTCACTAGCTTAGGTAAGCTAGCTGGCATGCCCTGTTTGCATACATAGGCCTTAGACACACGAGAGGATCTGCTCCGAGCCCTGAAAAAGGCAAAGAGGCGGGGATTTTTCGCGCGTCTACAGAGATTGGCACGCCCGGTGGGACGTGAGCCTTTCAAAAATCGAGTTTATAAGTAGAAGTCTTGCGAAAATTTTGTAAAAAGGTGTCGTTTTAACTTGTTTTCTTTTGCTTGTACTTAGGATATTTTGAAAAAAGCTTGAAAAGCATGTCAAAATCCAATCCAAGTGAAGTGTCGAGCCAAGGCTCATGCGCATCAAGTTCTCACTCTAGGAGGATTTTCAAAAACAAAATAAAACTAGATGAAATCGAGGATTTGAGAAGGGAGTTTGAGGCCAAAATCGATGCTCTCAGCCAAGAGGCTGAAGTAGGTGATTCATGTTCATCGAACGGTGAACAAAGGCCTAAAAAGAAATCTGAAAAACCTCACAAGCAAAAAGAGGCCTCCATAATGGAAGGCAACCAATACCACGAGTCCTTCACACAAAAGGACCGTAAAGCCCTACAGCAGTTGCTAAAAGGGCAGAATAAAGAGAAAAGAAGCTACGCCCTGTCTGATTTCCTTCCTATGGACTACGAAACAGACAGTGACGATGAAATACCGAACTTCCATCGGTATGATGGCATGGGAGACCCTAGGTCTCACTTGCAGCTTTTCTCACGTCAAGCCCATAAGAAGAAAAAGGACTCGATGAAATGGGTGTATTGGTTCCCTCTATCCCTTAAGGGCACAGCTGCCAAATGGCTGGCTTCCTACGACTTAAGCCAGTTCGCTACTTTTGAAGAGTTAGCGAACTACTTCATGCAAAGATTTGCACACAACGTAGAAGTCACGCCGACTCTGAATACCTTAAGGGATACGAAGCAAGGCATGAACGAAGACGTACATGCCTTCATTATAAGATGGAGGTCGCTTTTGGGCCAAGTACGAGAGCCCATATCCGAAGGATGCGCAGTAATGCTCATCCTGGATAATTTTAAAAGCGAGTTAAAAACCCTTCTCTCGCTCCATGAGATTTCAACTTTCCATAAGTTGATCAAAAAGGCCTCTCTTTTCGAAACCAACTTGCGAAAAGGGATATACGATCACTTATGGAAAGGAAGTGCCGCTCCAAAAACCCATTTGGAAAAGCCCATCGCATATGGGCTGCCCACGACGGACAAAGAAAGCCCCATAAAATCGCCAATGTCCGGGTGGATCTAGGCATGGCCCGCACTTCCAAAAATTTTGAAAAATTAGAAAATAAGAGGGAACGCAATTTTCAAAAACCGGTTGAAAAACGGGAGTATACTCCGCTGGGGCAACCTGTGTCGGAGGTCCTAGACCTCTTACTTGCCCAGGGCATAATAGAACTCCCTGAAATCCCCGAAGGAGTCACGTCCAAAGGGGGGTATTTAAACCGATTTTGTAAGTATCATCGGCTCAAAGGCCATGATACCAAACGCTGCTTCTCTCTTTTAAATAAAATTGAGAACTTGATAGCAGAAGGCCGGCTTCAGGTCACTGCGAAACCTGAGCCACCTCAAGCTATCTTCAAGGAACCCTTTCCCAAACACGCCAGTGGCAGTGGGAAAGGAAAGGAGGTATGTACCCTCACCATTTCCAAGGAACTAGCGCAAAAGCCAGAACCTGGTCGACCTACTTGTGCGCCCATCCTTATACTATACAAGAGGCCCACCCAAGTCGTCATTCGGGGACCACCAAAAGTGGAAACCCCAGTAAAACCAGTTTTAAAAATCCAAGGTTCTCCTCAGCTCATCCTTAGAGCCAAGTTTAGCGAGAACCCTAGGCTGGTCGTGGGGGAAGTCACTAGATCCGGGAGGATCTATCAACCCCCGCACCTTCAAGGTGCTCAAAAGGTGGTCAATGTGCCTGGCCCCTCAAAAGCATGTATCCCTAGTGGTCTGCCAAAAGCAGATAAGGACAAAGTCATCCTAAATCCTTATGATTTCGAAAACCACCTTTCAAAGATTCCTATTCACATGTCTATCCTAGAGCTTATAAAAACCTCGCCTAGGCATAGACTTGTATTAGAGAAAATTCTAGAAAGGGCCAAGGTTGATTCGAACATAAGTCCGGAATCCTTGTCTGCCCAAGTGGCTTTATTAGGAGCAAAATCGCCCATCACTTTTTCGGAAGATGATGTAGATAGACCCTACGAAACCCATAACCAGGCCCTGCATATCGAGGTGGTTCTAAACAACCACTCTCTGGACAGGTGCCTAGTCGATGGTGGAGGAGGGCTCAACATCCTTCCACTTCATGTGGCGTACAAAATCGGAGTCACCTTGACTTCAGTGAACCCAAGCCCCATCGTTATCACTGGATATGATGGGAATGCGTCTAGACCTTTAGGATCCATCGAACTCCTAATGGAAACGGGAGGGATCGAACACACGGGGGTGTTCCATGTCTTGGACAACCACCCCCATTATAACCTGTTGCTGGGAAGGCCCTGGATACACAGTTTGTGCGCTGTGCCATCCACCTTCCACAGGTGTGTCAAGATCCCTTTTAGGGACCAGGTCGTAGTGATCCTAGGTGAGAGTCACCCACAGCTTCAGGGGTGTAAACACCCCGAAATCCCACGAATTCCTTAAAACAAACTTGGTTTTGTAAAAACAGCCCCAAAGGGTCATTTTTGAGTTTGGAAACCCAGGAGCCTTCCAGACAACCCTGTATATATGTTTTAAACTTTATATTTCAAAAACATATAATATGACTTTTGAAAACCTTTTAAAACACATTTTTGAAACCCCGAAGTGGCTTGGCCTGATCAAGACATGACCAGGAGAGCTAAGAAGAGCCCGGAACCGGAGCACACGTCAAGCCCGGTGCAGCAACTCTTGTATCTAATTCACACCCCAGGATCTCGAACGTCCAAGACCCTGTTCTTACCAAAATAGCATTTGAAGTCATCTCCAGAAGGCAGAAACGGAGGCGGACGACCATGTTGGCGAAGACCCAACGCAGACGGAGTACTGATGCTGTCAAGCCCCGCACGAATCGTCCGTTTCGAACCCAGCTCGAAGGAGTCAGAGTTCAGTTTGGATTGGATCTGGACCATATATATCCAGATTCCAATCCAAACCCATATGTGGACTTGGATTTGGATTTGGATCCAGAGATCCAATCCAATATCCATATCCATATCCATGGCCCACATCACCTTCTCATAAATGGAGGTGGGGCCCACTTGAAATTCACGTGGGATATTGGGCATGAGAGAGAGTGGGGGTGAAAAATATCAAGAGTGTTGTATTAAGCTTGACTTGTGTGTCAAGTTTGGGTTTAATCATGTGGGTTAGCCTAATTGAGTGGGTTTAAGCTTGTAATTAGCTAAAACCTAACCTAGGGCTGCACCAACATGGGGTGATGAAGGTCTATGGGCCATGCTAAGGGAGCTCCCTCGCCTAAACCTAACCCAAAATGACTAATCCTAGCCTAAACCCCTAATCTATCCCTAAACTGAACCTAATCACCTAACCCACTTCCCTAATTCCGTCCTAATCCCAACCTAATCACCTAACCCACTTCCCTAATCCTTCCCTAAACCTAGATTAATTTCCCTAATCCTAGCCTAAACCTAGCCTAATCACCTAACCTAGCTCACTAAACCTCACCCTAAAACCCAACCACCTAACCTAGCCCTAAACCCCTAAACCACCCTTAGCCCACAATCTACCCAAACCCCTAGTTTTAAAATATCTGGCCCAACCCTTTCCAGCCCACCTTATCTACATACCACCCTACCTAAACCACCTAACCACTACCCTCAGCCCAGCCCTAACCGACCTACCCATCCACTATTTAAACCCCCCCCCTTGGGGGCGGGTTTTCAAGTGGGAACCCTCACCTCACCCAGCCGGGCCCTCTCCTTCCCCCACTTCCTCATCTAGCCGGGACCACTCTCCATCACCTCCGCCTGCTCCACCTGCTCCACCAGCCACCACCTGCACCGCCACCTTCCCTCTTCCATCCACCACCATTGCCCAGCCGGACGCCACCACCTTCGTCCAACCGAACCAGCCAAGAGCCCACCTGCCCGCCTACTTCTCCTTGCCTTCCACCGCCTCTCCCCATTCGGTAAGTACCCAATCTCCATCAAAGCCCCTTCTCTTCCACCTCTCCACTCTTAGCCACCTACCCTATCCTCATCTCTGCCCTTTGCCACCACCCTTTGCACCTAGCCGAACCTAGTATAACCTAAACTATCGGCCACTACCTAGCCATCATATCCCATTTGGCCTTCCCCTAGGTGTCCCATTCGGCCTTCCCATAAATTCTCCTTTAGGTCCAGCTTTCCCAAAACTCTCAACTCCCCTAGTGAACCTAAGAACCCACTTATTCAGCCCCTTTAAATCCCCACCTTGAGGCGACACCTACTTGCCACCGGCCACCTTCGAGGCGCCTATCCCGCGCCCCACTTGCAGCCGGCCAGCACCTTTGATCACCTATCTTCGCGGAGCTTCCGTTTGCAGCCTAAGGCCAAGCCCACGCTCAAGCAAGACCTCTACGGACCAGCTACTCGTAAGTGTCTAAACTCGGTCTTTAGTTGTACACTTGCTTGAGATTCAATTTGATACGGGGTTGTAATAACGGAGCATAGTCTCCCCCCGCTTGTAATAACGTGGCTTGGCACAACCACACACGTGCACTCTCTTAGTCGTGCACGATTTTGAACACACACGGGCCTAATCAGCCCCTAATACATAAGTGTATATATATACTTTCATTTTCGAAGGGTTTTGTTCAAGTTGGGTGCGTTGCCTTTCAATTCAAGCACTTACACACATTGAGCTTTCGCTCTTAGTTGAAAGACCCAAGTAAGGGCCGACCTATACTATTTGGGTTTCATTTCATGTCGTGTGAGTAAGTCTTTCAATTCAAGCACTCTCACACACATTGAGCTTTCGCTCTTAGTTGAAAGACCCAAGTAAGGGCCGACCTATACTATTTGGGTTTCATTTCATGTCGTGTGACTTTAATGGTATCTTCTTATCACAAAGAATACCTGATGCTCATCTCCATTTTAACCAACCAGCATTAATTCAATGCGTAACACCTCCATCAAAAAATTGACCCTATGTATTTAAAACTTTCCTTTTGGGGGATGCAATGTGTGCCAATTTTAATTTTTATGTCCTCTGAAGTAACCAAATTATCAAACTTACATTCTATATATTATGTCTTTGTTCTACTAAGTCGGAGGCCTTTGCTTTCTAATGTTTCTCTCCATAGTTCTAATTTTCTATTAACTTTTTCCTTAGACTCCTCCACTAACACAATGTCATATGCAAATAACATACACCAAGGTACTTCATCTTGAATATGTTTTGTTAACTCATCAATCACCATTATAAATAAGTATGGACTTAAAGTTGATCCTTGATGTAACCCAATATTAACTTCAAAGAAGTTTGTCATTCCTTCATGAGTCCTCAGACATGTTTTTGCACCATCGTACATGTCTCTTATAAGGTTTATATATGTCAATGGGATACCTTTTTTTCCAAAGTTCTCCAAAGAACCTCCCTCGATACCCTATCATAAGTTTTTTCTAGATCAATCAATATCATGTGAAGGTCTTTCATTTTTGCTCTAAAATGTTCCATAAGACGTCTCAAAAGGTGAATCGCTTCAACAGTAGATTTGCTTGGCATGAATCCAAATTGGTTCTCTGTTGTACTTGATACTCGTCTTAACCTACGTTCGATAATTCTTTCCCACAATTTCATAGTATGGCTCATTAACTTGATACCTCAATAATTTCCACAATTTTGAATGTCTCCCTTGTTCTTATATATGGGTATAAATGTACCTGCTCTCCATTTTTCGGGCATCTTTTGGTTTTTCCATATTTTATTAAATAGTCTTATGAGCCAAGTGATTCCTATTTCTCTTAGTATTTTCCAAACTTCTATAGGAATATTGTCCGGTCCTACCGATTTACCACCCTTCATATCTTTAAGAGCCTCTTTGACTTCATTCTTCTGAATACGTCGGTAGAAATTATGGTTTATATACTTTTCTGATTTGGCTAACTATCCTAAGCTAATACTAACATATTTATTTTCATTAAAAAGCTTATAAAAATAGTTTTTCCATCTATTTCTTATATCATCATTTGCCACTAGAATTTTTTCATCATCGTCCTTGATGCATCTAACATAATTAAGATCTTTAGTTTTCTTATCTCTAGCCCTAGATGTCCTAAAAATATCTCTTTCACCATCTTTTGAGTTGAGTTTTTTATATAAATCCTCCCAAATTTTAACTTTTGCTTCACTAACGGCCTTTTTCGCTTCCTTCTTTGCTTTCTTATAAGCTTCTAAAGTTTCACTAGTTTTTTTTAGCATAATATAATTTGGAACATGCCCTCTTTGCCAAGATTTTATTTTACACTACTTCACTCCACCACCAAGCTTCTTTTTGTGCCGGTACACCTCCCTTAGATACACCTAATACATCTTTCGTCACTTTCCTAATATATGTAGCCATATTATTCCACATATCATAGGGTGTACTAACATAATTCTAAACATCTCCTTGAAAGACTTTTTGTTTAAATATATCTTCTTTCTCGCCTTTGAGGTTCCGCCATTTAGTCTGAATAACTCGATGCACTCTTTTCTTCTTTGTCTATTTTTTTATTTGTAAATCTATAACTAAAAGTCGATGTTGGGTAGTTAAACTTTCTCGTGGAATTACCTTGCAATCTTTACAACACAATCTATCTTTTTTTACAAATAAAGTAATCAATTTGTATTTGTGATAAGCCACTCTTATAAGTAATTAAATGTTCATCTTGTTTTTTGAAGATTATATTGACTATAAAGAGATCAAATTTCATAGAAAAATTTAAAATCTCCCTACCTTTCTTATTTATATCCCCAAAACCAAAGTTTTCATGAATACCTTGATATCCTAATGCCTCTTTACCGACATATCCATTTAAGTCTCCTCCTAAACAAATCATCTCCCTTTGTAGAATCTTTTGAATCATCTTATCTAACTCGTCTCAAAAAGCTGTCTTTATACTATCTTCTAGTCCTACTTGAGGTGCGTAAGCACAAACTATATTCAAAACCTCTGCTCCTAACACTAATTTCAATGTCATGATTCGGTCACCATATCATTGTATGTCTACTACACTATCCTTTAAATCTTTATTTATGATAATACCAACTCCATTTTGAGCCTTTTCTTTACCTAAGTACCATAATTTATAACATGTATCCTCTATCTCCTTTGTTTTTTCTCCAACCCATTTTGTCTCTTGTAAACATAGAATATGAATCTTTCTCCGAATCATAGTATCTACCACCTCCACTAGCTTACCGGATAATGTTCCAATATTCCAATAACCAATACAAATCTTATTATTTAGGACTAACTTCCTTACCCCTCGCATCTATCCATATTCAAAATGCGGAGACCCTCTCTGAAAATTATTCACTACATTCGGGCGGCAATGTAGCGGGACTAATTTCTTTGCCCACACTCGTCCATGATGTGGGAACCCTCTCTACAATTGATTCACTACATTCGGGCGAAAATATAGTGGCCCTTGCTTACTTATCACTGCATTCGGGCTCTACAGTGCGTCGCTAAGTGAGGATGCCCCAAAGCAATGCTCATAATTTTTGTAATCCATGTTATAAAAATCTAACAAAGTTTTACGCTGACTGTCGGAAGCCTAACACAACCCTCTTCCTTTATCTGAGCTTGGGACTGGCAATGCAAGGGTGATCCCTTACATGGGCGGAGTTTGTTGGCATTACCATAGCAAGGCCAAATGAACAACAACAACTAAGCCTTTTCCCATACTAGACAGGGTCGGCTACATGGATTCTTTGTTTCCACATATCTCTATCATGTGTCATGTTAGCAATTAACTCCCAATAAGCTAGATCATTCTTTATTGTTTCTTTCCAACACTTTTGTGGTCGTCCTCTACCTCTTTTAATACTTTCCAAATTTAGTTTTTCTAACCTTCTTACAGGTTCTTCTTTTGATCTTCTTTCTATATGTCCAAACCATCTTAAACGATGTTCTCTCATTTTATCCTCTATTGGTGCCACTCCTAATTTGTTTCTAATAACCTCATTATGTATATGGTCTTTTCTTGTATGATCACTCATCCATCTCAACATCTTCATTTCTATCACAGACATCTTTTGTACATGTTGATGATTAACTGCCCAACACTCAGAACCATAAAACATGGCAGGCCTAATTGCTGCTCTATAATATTTACCTTTTAATTTTAATGGTATCTTCTTATCATAAAGAATACCTTATGCTCATCTCCATTTTAACCAACCAGCATTAATTCTATGTGTAACATCTCCATCAATTCTTCCATCACTTTGAAAAATTGACCCTAGGTATTTAAAACTTTCCTTTTGGGGAATGCAGTGTGTGCCAATTTTAATTTTTATGTCCTCTGAAGTAACCAAATGATCAAACTTACATTCCATATATTCTGTCTTTGTTCTACTAAGTCGGAGGCCTTTGCTTTCTAATGTTTCTCTCCATAGTTCGAATTTTCTATTAACTTTTTTCTTAGACTCCTCCACTAATATAATGTCATCTGCAAATAACATACACCAAGGTACTTCATCTTGAATATGTTTTGTTAACTCATCCATCACCATTATAAATAAGTATGGACTTAAAGTTGATCCTTGATGTAACCCAATATTAACTTCAAAGAAGTCTGTCGTTCCTTCATGAGTCCTCACACATGTTTTTGCACCATCATACATGTCTCTTATAAAGTTAATATATGTCAATGGGATACCTCTTTTTTCCAAAGTTCTCCAAAGAACCTCCCTCGGTACCCTATCATAAACTTTTTCTACATAAATAAATATCATGTGAAGGTCTTTCGTTTTTGCTCTAAAATGTTCCATAAGACGTCTTAAAAGGCCAAATGAACAAACTAGAAAAATTCGATTACACTCAATCCAAGGTTTACCAATCACCAAATCGAACATGAGCACTAATTGCCAGCTTGAAATGGCTATTCTCTGTATAAGCGCATGTTAGTCTTAGGGATTTAGAGGTGGTTGTCGAAAAATTAAACGGTATCAATCAATGATCCGGAGTTGCATGAATACAACTAAATGACAAAGGGGTCGACTATTTGGCGATGCATCATTGAAGGATATCATGAGGAGTGTGAAGAAAAACAAGCAGCCAACTTTGGCGCAACAAGCCCGTACTTACAAAACGTCTAAAGAGCTAGGTAGATATCTCACGTTCAAAGGCACCATTAAGCATCGATGACAACTGGAGAGATGATCTGATTTGGTACCTGAACAACCCTTCCGACAATGCCAACAAGAGGTTAAAACATTGATTTTTGTCCTGGCAGATGGTTAATTATACAAAAGAATCCATGAAGGAGTGCTTCTAAAGTGCTTGGGACATGAAGAGGCAGTTCATGAAGGAATTTGCAAAGCAGATCGTGCGGGTGCAACGTGTGGTGCTTGATTCACCGACACAACTATTATTGGTTGACTATTATATGGCCTGATCAAGTGTGCAAAAGGATGGGAGACATGCCAAGTCCACGAATTGATGCAACCAGTACCGAGGAAGGAGTTACAACACATAATCAAGCCACAACCATTTAGAGGATGTGCAATGGATTTTACCGACAAAATATTCCCTACATTCTCATGTTATTGTCTCTACCAAATACTTCACAAAGTATGTAGAGGCTCGGTTAGTGGCATTGATAACCCAAAAAAAATCCACTTTCATAAAGAATCAGTTTATCTTTATGTTCAACATTCTAGAAACAATCATAACTGATCAAGGAGAGGTCTTCATTGGTGACAACATTTGATCGAAATGAAAAGCAGATGTGACCAACAAAATGATCATCGACATGATCAAAAGTCAATTAAAAACTAGCCTAAACAGTGGCAGAAGGTGCTAACTAAAATCCTTTGGGCTAACCCCATTAAGTTGAAATTTGCCAATTGTGTACAAGCAATAATGTGTGGAGCTTGATATCGATCAAGGTAGACTAATAGCACTGAAAAAATTTGAGACGAATTAAGGAAAGAGCCGTGCAAGCCTATAAACAAGCATGTTTGACCTACGGTTGCAAAAAAACCACGAGGGAATTGCATGGCAAATTGTGAAGGCCTATTTGTGATTACCTAATCTAACTCAAATGGTGCCTATCGTTTATTAGAGATTAGCAAGGAGTTTGAAATAAAAATCAATGCAAAGAATTTAAAACTATATAGTCCTTCCATCTTGGAAAGGAATAGTTTGTAACACAAGACATGATTGAGAGCCAATTGCAAAAAGAGAAAAAGAGATTACAGCCACTGTAGAGCTCGCATATGGCTCGAAGAAGATGGATGATCTAAAGGTGACTATCCTCTCTTGAAGACCTTCTGCAGGCCATTCCAAGAAGTTTGCATAACGATTATGGCAGTCTCAATATCTTCACCAAACATTCACCACTCCATTCGTTTTCCTGATCGAGTCGATAATGATTCACTGATTTCAAACTTTTCATTCTAAAGGTGACCGTATTTTTCAGTGATCAATGAGAGTCAGTATCGAAAAGATGAGACATGATTACTTGCGGATTATATTGGAAGTCTGGTATCTCTTAGTGAAGTCAGATCAACTCTGAATGTGGATTCCTTCACGAGGCTGGTGAGATGGGATGCAACTGCCTCTTTGGTGTGAAATCAGCATAGAATCACCAAAGTCTCTAATCCATGGAAGACAATTCTTTTTTGCGACAATTGATACCAAAATAATACGGAAGGAAACCAACGGATTCCATCATCCTAACACAAGCTCCCAAAAGAGTCTCCCTAGGCCAGTTCAAGAGGAAAGTTGTATACAACATTCAAATAGAAGTTTCTATGCATGTCCAAAAAGGGCCTGCACATAAAAGACATGTAGTAAGTTTAATGGAAAGGTGAAAGTGACATGAGGAATGATCTTTTTCATGATTAAGAGCAAGGAATGATTCATAACAAACAATGGTTTCTGGGTTTCATTTATCTATCACAACAGATAGACGTTTTGGCCAAGCAAAAGTACATTCAGGTAGGTTGTAGTATATGCATGGTGTGTGGGTTTCGGTGGGTCCAGACGCTGCAAGATGGGTTCCTAATAAACATGGATAAGTGGTGACCGACTACTGAAATTCTGCAATTTACTGTCGCAAAAGAATGGATTTTGGTTACTTCTGTGGGCCGACTTCCTATCAATGCAGAGCTAGGTTGAGGTGGGTTCAAGAGTCTGTAGATAGAAAAAAAGATTAGCTTTTACGGCTTGAAAAACGATGGTCTAGAGATATGGTGGCACAATGTTAGGTGCAAAATCATCACATTTTCTGCAATCTGCTGCCAACTAAGTTTGTGTTAAGTTATTGGCCGATTCTTGCCATTCTTTTATGGTGGAATGGCTAGGAAGTGGTATGTAATGATTGGGGATGAAAATAAAGTTGTGCGATGGGGAGCAATGATAAGTATATGTACATGCGATATATCCACAAGCATGTTCCTAGATATACCTATTTATGATGTTAAGTGAATGAACTATGTATGATGTGTGCGTGTGAATGTGATTGGAATGGAAATAGTGTTATAGTTAAGTGAATGGAGGAAATGAATGTGAATGAATCAAGCAAGCATGCAGCCAAATTGAATATCCACACAACCATCTTCGTGAATCACTTGATACGCATTGCAATATGAATCACATAGTATGATAGCGTTCAACCCACATGTTCCACATACTAAACCACTTTTTATTGACAAGATAATATGTTGCCTGCAATTGTATCACGATAATCAAGAGGCAAGAACATGATAAAAATGACCCAAAGACTTATCTTACATGAATATATACCCATATAAAGACATGTATATAACCATGTAACCTGCATATATATTGGCATTGAGATCCCAAATTACAAGGCCGAACTCAAGAGGAATGAAACAACATGCTAATAGGCTTTATCAAAAACCAAAAATAAGAGGACATGATCAGTGAAGACTTTTAATTTTCCTAGTTAAATTCATGTATTGGGTCGTCCAACTCCTATTGGCTGGGTGTCATCTTATTTACTTATTAGGATTAGTCTTTCAAGTTATAAACTATTATACAAGTTAACCCTATTTGTAAAGTAGTTTAGAATGAATAAAGAAGAGAGAGGCACAGTTGCACAATAGAGAGGCCAGAAATGTAGATTTGTATGTGATTAGTGTGTGATTTTGATTTGAGTTGTTTATCAACATGGTTTCAGAGTCAAATCTATATGATTAGGGTATTTTTGAATCAAGCCAATTTTACTTTATCAAATATTCGTTACGAAGAAGAAGTTCTAGAAAAGGGCGAGTGAAGACCTATTTCAGCTCTAGAAAAAGGGGATTTTTTTCATGTTTGACAAAGAGAAAATGATAGACAATGACAAAAACATTATTTCAGAGAAGGGAGAAAGATTTTAGATTAAAAATATAAAATTAAATGGCAAAAATCACCTACAATGGGCCAAATCGATCGAACTGACTATTATGGCAAGGGGGCAATGAGATTATTTGACTAAGACATTCCCACACCCTATATAATTGATCTTTCATATTCTAAATGGCATAGGAAAAACACCCTAGTAAGTGCATGGCTCATCCAGTCCATGACACCATCCATTGCGAGTACTTTTATGTTTCTAAAGTCAACCAAAGACATGTTTGGTTGTCTATGATGTGTATGCTCAGACGAAGAACATTGCCAAAAAGTATGAGATTATTGAAAGAATCAGTGAATGTAGATAAGGGAGAAGATCAGTGAGTAACTACTATGCAAAACTTCACGGCTTATAGAAGAATTACAGTACTACTCGAAGACCAAATATCAAAGTTGCATAAAGGAGAGCTTGAAGAATGGAAAGTAATTGATCTTTTGTGGGGCATCTTCTTAGAGTATGAGGCTATTAAAAATAATATCCCAAGCAGAAAAAAACTTTCATCATTGTGTATAGTATACTCCTTACTACTGCGGGATGAGGATAAAAGATGTTTAGAGAAAGAAGGTAAAATCAAAAGAGATGACTGCATTTATGGGCAAAAATGTGACTAATTCTTAAGGATCTCGTGACAAAAGAGGCTATGGAGGTCGTGATAGAGGTCGGTTACAATCTACTTCAAATGAGAAGGACAAATTGTCTTGCTCACATTATGGAAAAACCCGACATATAACGAAAACTTGTTGGGAACTGGTGGGCAAACCTAACTACAATAAGAACAGACTGAATAGAGCATATTTCAGTGATCAAGTTGAAAAACAAAATTTGAAGACTGGATTGAATTCATTAGCTGATGTGAAGAAGGAAATCGAAGAACTTAAAGTGAGACTAACTGAATCACAATATGCTTCTACACCTTTTGTTGCTTATTCCCAAGCTACCATGGCATATCCTTTTTCGTTAATGGGTTCAGATAATTCACTTATTCCTAATTCAAGAATAGGATAGTCGACTCAAGCACCACAGATTATATGATTGGTCGTCGAGAATATTTTTATGACTATCAGCTGATTCATAATGGTATTGGCATTATGCTGACCGACGGGTCTAATACTCCTATTATGGGAAAAGAAAGTATAATCACTGCTTTTGGGACTCTTAAAAATGTTTTACATGTTTCCAATATTCCAGTCAATCTCTTATTCGTATATGCCCTAACAGAAGACTTGGATTGAGTGGAAACCTTCTGACTTGGATTGAGTGGTAACCTTTAATTCTATGTGTTGTATTTTTTAGGACCTGAGGATGGGAGGATCTTTGATCAGGGTAGCTTGAGGAGATGACTTTATTTTTATGAGGAAAACAATATGACAACTATGTTATGTGACAACATAGTTTATACCATGGATTACACAAATTATGAGTATTACATTGGGGGTCTCCTCTTAGCGACGTGCTGCAGAGCTCGAATGCAGTAAAAAGTAAGCAAGGGTCACTATGTTTTCGCCCCGATGTAGTGAATCAATTGCAGAGAGGGTTCCCACATCATAGATGGGTGTGGGTAAAGAAGTTAGTTCTGCTATATTACTGCTCGAATATAGCGAATAAATTACAGAGAGGGTCATAGATAATAAGATTTGTATTAGTTCTTGGAATATCGAAACATTGTACGAAAACCTAATGGAGGTAGTAGATACTATGATTCGGAGAAAGATTCATATTCTATGTTTACAATAGACAAATGGGTTGGAGAAAAAGCAAAGGAGATTGAGGATAGAGGTTTTAAATTATGGTACTCAAGTAAGGAAAAGTCTCGAAATGGAGTTAGTATTATCATAAATAAAGATTTAAAGGATATTATAGTAGACATACAACGTAAAGGATATTATAGTAGACATACAACGATATGGTGACTGAATCATGATGTTGAAATTAGTGTTAGGAGTAGAGGTTTCAGTGGGTCTAGATGTAGCAAGATGGGTTCCTAATAAACATGGATAAGTGGTGACCGAATACTGAAATTCTGCAATTTACACTCGCAGAAGAATGGATTTTGGTTACTTCCTGTGGGCCGATTTCCTATCAATGCAGAGCTAGGTTGTGGTGGGTTCAAGAGTCTGTAGATAGAAAAAAAGATTGCTTTTACGGCTTGAAAAACAATGGTCTATAGATATGGAGGCACAATGTTAGGTGCAAAATCATCACATTTTTGCCAAGTTTGTGTTAAATTCTTGGCCGATTCTTGGCATTATTTTATGGAGGAATGGCTAGGAAGTGGTATGTAATGATTGGGGAGAAATGATAAGTATATGTACATGTGATATATCCACAAGCATGTTCCTAGATATACCTATTCATTATGTATATAAATCTTATATTCATAAAAAAGTGGGAGAAGCAAAGGCTTTGAAGAAAGAGAGCAAAAGGCCCTAAAAGAGGTGAGAAAAAGAAAAGAAAAGAAAAGGAAAGCTCAAGTTTTCGTTATATTTTCTTGTATTTGGGAAGGCGCCGAGTAATTCTTATTCTATTTGGGAAATTGTGCTTCAATGTAATTCTATGTTGAGATTTTATTATATTAGGATTCATTAGATGGTTATTTTAAGCATTCTGAAAATTAAGATTTTCATTGTCAATATTCTTCCTCATTTAGTACCGACTAGCTTGAGAGTTTTGTTCTTGTAGATTTTATTGGAAGTGGTTCATTGGAAAAGAGGTTAGTCTTTTATGAAACAGATTTATCACTTTTATAAATCAACGCACGAACCATGATCACCTAAAAAGAACTTGTATGATAGCTCCTGTATTAGTGTCTAGATTATAATGAAATTTTAAGACAAAAAAAGTCTAGCTAGATTGTGTACACAGGGGATGGTACCTATGAGCAACCTGTACAGAGCAAATATAATTTACTTGAATTTAAGTTAGGAATTCCCTTATTGGACGTTTATATCTATTAATACAACTGATTACAATCCTCAAGGTACAGAACAGCTGTATGTCATAGTGTCCCTAGTTTATTTCAAATAACTAAATATCTAGATAGTGAAAAACTGGGACATATTGAAAAGGACAAACAACATTCGAATGGGAAAATAGAATGAAATGGAAGACGCTTTTGAGGAAAAAAACAATCTTCTAATCTTACTTTATTACAGAAGATAATATATACACGCATATGATACACATATATTCTATATGTATCAGGGAGGGGCAGGGCTAGTTTGCCTTAAACCCATCCTCACCCCACCTGCAGGTCTTCTATGCTTCATCTAGCCCGGCAGCAGGGCATTTTTTCTCACTTGAAAACCCACCCCATGTATGGGCAATGCTGGTAGAGATTTTCATTCCTAGAATTTGAGCTATACATATAAAAAGCAAGAAATATGATGAAATTATGGTTTTTCGGCACAAATGTTATGGTCAATTTCTTTGAAAATGCTGGAAGATAAGTCACTGAGCATATATGTATACATATATTTATATATACTATATACAAATTCGTACTGCAGGAGACTCATGTAGGCATTGTTGCCTTTAAGTATATGAGCTTGTATAATTTATGTAGCCGATTAAAATTATATTAAAAAAAAGGGACACTGATTCTTAGAAATTCTAAACAATAGAAGCTAGTTTCCATTGTACCTACCACACATACCAACAATCCGAACACAACAACAACAACTAAGCCTTTTTCCATACTAGACGGGGTCGGCTACATGGATTCTTTGTTTCCACAGATCCCTATCGTGTGCCATGTTAGCAGTTAACTCCCAATAAGCTAGATCATTCTTTATTGTTTCTTTCCAACACTTTTGTGGTCGTCCTCTACCTCTTTTAATACTTTCCAAATTTAGTTTTTCTACCCTTCTTACAGGTTCTTCTTCTGATCCTAATTTGTTTCTAATAACCTCATTATGTATACAGTCTTTTCTTGTATGACCACTCATCCATCTCAACATCTTCATTTCTGTCACAGACATCTTTTGTACATATTGATGATTAACTGCCCAACACTCAGAACCATAAAACAAGGCAGGCCTAATTGCTGCTCTATAATATTTACCTTTTAATTTTAATGGTATCTTCTTATCACAAAGAATACCTGATGCTCATCTCCATTTTAACCAACCAGCATTAATTCTATGTGTAACATCTCCATCAATTCTTCCATCACTTTGAAAAATTGACCCTAGGTATTTAAAACTTTCCTTTTAGGGAATGCAATGTGTGCCAATTTTAATTTCTATGTCCTCTGAAGTAGCCAAATGATCAAACTTACATTCTATATATTCTGTCTTTGTTCTACTAAGTCGGAGGCCTTTGCTTTCTAATGTTTCTCTCCATAGTTCTAATTTTCTATTAACTTTTTCCTTAGACTCCTCCACTAATATAATGTCATCTGCAAATAACATACACCAAGGTACTTCATCTTGAATATGTTTTGTTAACTCATCCATCACCATTATAAATAAGTATGGACTTAAAGTTGATCCTTGATGTAACCCAATATTAACTTCAAAGAAGTCTGTCATTCCTTCATGAGTCCTCACACATGTTTTTGCACCATCATACATGTCTCTTATAAGGTTAATATATGTCAATGAGATACCTCTTTTTTCTAAAGTTCTCCAAAGAACCTCCCTCGGTACCCTATCATAAGCTTTTTCTAGATCAATAAATATCATGTGAAGGTCTTTCTTTTTTACTCTAAAATGTTCCATAAGACGTCTCAAAAGGTGAATCGCTTCAATAGTAGATCTGCCTGGCATAAATCCAAATTGGTTCTGTGTTGTACTTGATACTTGTCTTAACCTACATTCGATAATTCTTTCCCATAATTTCATAGTATGACTCATTAACTTGATACCTCGATAATTCGCACAATTTTGAATGTCTCCCTTGTTCTTATATATGGGTATAAGTGTACTTGTTCTCCATTCCTCGGGCATCTTTTGGTTTTTCCATATTTCATTAAATAGCCTTGTGAGCCAAGTGATTCCTATTTCTCCTAGTATTTTCCAAACTTCTATAGAAATATTATCTGGTCCTACCGATTTACCACTCTTCATATGTTTAAGAGCCTCTTTGACTTCATTCTTTTGAATACGTCGGTAGAAATTGTGGTTTATATACTTTTCTGACTTGGCTAAATCTCCTAAACTAATACTAACATTTTTATTTTCATTAAAAAGATTATAAAAATAGTTTTTCCATCTATTTCTTATATCATCATTTGTCACTAGAATTTTTTCCTCCTCGTCTTTTATGCATCTAACATAATTAAGATCTTTAGTTTTCTTATCTCTAGCCCTAGCTATCCTAAAAATATCTCTTTCACCCTCTTTTGAGATGAGTTTTTTATATAAGTCATCCCAAATCTTAGCTTTTGCTTCACTAACGGCCTTTTTCGCTTCCTTCTTTGCTTTCTTATAAGCTTCTAAAGTTTCACTAGTTTTCTTAGCATAATGTAATTTGTAACATGCCCTCTTTGCCTTGATTTTATTTTGTACTACTTCACTCCACCACCAAGCTTCTTTTTGCCCTTAGATACCCCTAACACATCTTTCGCCACTTTCCTAATATGTATAGCCATATTGTTCCACATATTACAGGGTGTGCCAACATAATTCCAAACATCTCCTTGAAGGACTTTCTGTTTAAATATATCTTCTTTCTCGCTTTTGAGGTTCCACCATTTAGTCCGAATAGCTCGATGCACTCTTTTCTTCTTTGTCCACTTTTTTATTTGTAAATCCATAACTAAAAGTCGATGTTGGGTGGTTAAGCTTTCTCCTGGAATTACCTTACAATCTTTACAACACGCTCTATCTTTTTTTCGACAAATAAAGTAATCAATTTGTGTTTGTGATAAGCCACTCTTATAAGTAATTAAATGTTCATCTCGTTTTTTGAAGATTGTATTG
Organism: Brasenia schreberi; assembly: GCA_036023115.1. Classification (NCBI taxonomy): domain Eukaryota; kingdom Viridiplantae; phylum Streptophyta; class Magnoliopsida; order Nymphaeales; family Cabombaceae; genus Brasenia; species Brasenia schreberi. Next base: position 23,366,497 of record JAYKKT010000078.1, read on the forward strand.
ACTACAAAGAGATCAAATGACATAGCAAAATTTAAAATCTCCCTACCTTCCTCGTTTATATCCCCAAAACCAAAGTTTCCATGAATCCCTTGATATCCTAATGCCTCTTTACCGACATCTCCATTTAAATCTCCTCCTAAACAAATCATCTCCCTTTGTGGAATCTTTTGAAACACCTTATCTAACTCTTCCCAAAAAACTGTCTTTATACTATCTTCTAGTCCTACTTGGGGTGCGTAAGCACAAACTATATTCAAAACCTCTGCTCCTAACACAAATTTCAACGTCATGATTCGGTCACCATATCGTTGTATGTCTACTACACTCTCCTTTAAATCTTTATTTATGATAATACCAACTCCGTTTCGAGCCTTTTCTTTACCTGAGTACCATAATTTAAAACCTGTATCCTCTATCTCCTTTGCTTTTTCTCCAACCCATTTTGTCTCTTGTAAACATAGAATATGAATCTTTCTCCGAATCATAGTATCTACCACCTCCATTAGCTTACCCGATAATGTTCCGATATTCCAAGAACCAATACGAATCTTATTATCTAGGACTAGCTTCCTTACCCCCCGCATCCGTCCATAATCAAAATGCGGAGACCCTCTCTGAAAATTTTTCACTACATTCGGGCGGCAATGTAGCGGGACTAACTTCTTTACCCACACCCGTCCATGATGTGGGAACCCTCTCTGCAATTGATTCACTACATTCGGGCGAAAATGTAGTGGCCCTTGCTTACTTCTTACTGCATTCGGGCTCTACAGCACGTCGCTAGGCGGGGACGCCCCAAAGTAATACTCATAAATTTTGTAATCCATGTTGTAAAATCCGACGAAGTTTTACGCTGGCTGTCGGAAGCCTAACACAACCCTCCTCCTTTATCCGGGCTTGGGACCGGCAATGCAAGGATGATCCCTTACATGGGCGGAGTTTCGAACACATGCAAGAAAAAAAAATAAGTAGAGATATATTACTATAATAAAACCAAAGTAGCCATAATGGTTGTTGAAACATGCATGTTTTGTTAAGTAAGGATGCAACACTGTATAATTCAATTAAACTAAACATTGAACTGGTTGTTGAAACGCTGCATTTACACTAATACCTAGGTACTTCTTGTAGAGAGAGACACCTCATTCCAGGATCTTCAGTAAGTAGCATCTGATGTATAGGACCAGTAAGTCACAGCTGGTTTTAGTAAAGGCGAATAAACCAAAGAAGCCATAAGTATACAGTTCATATAACAGATATGTATATAGCCTGCATTGTATATAGTTACATATACTATATATGTATACATACACAGATATGTATGTGTGTGTGTGTATACATGCAGAGGGAGTTCATATAACATCCAGCTAGCTGCAAAAGGAAGCTCGCTGTAGCTGCTTCCTACAAAATATAAACCACTCATTTTGGTGCAACTCTGCATTTACAGAGACGGCGAGAAGGTTGAGCAGCCTTAGTGGCAAGAGATCATACCTAGTTCAGTAATAGCATGTATATCAATGAGTAATAGTTTTTTTTTTTAAATCTGACAAGAAGAAGAAGAAAGATGTTAACAGCTAGAATTCTTAACACAACAGTTTTTATGAAGATGTCAATTTTCTGGTTCCGGTAAAATACTTGTGGTTTTCAAAAGCAGCAACTGCAAAAGGGTGGTTTGGTAGAATGACATTGACCCACTAATAATTCTTCTACTGCGCCATAATCACTGTTAGGGTAAACACTTTTCATTGAGCAAAAGGAACAGAAACTTAGACAGTTATATATAGAAAGGAGGTTAGGAACCATGCCATATAAAGCAGTAATAGCAGCATCTGAAATGATGGAAGTAGGAGCTGGTTAGGAACCATCCCAATTATTGGAACTCTGTCTCTATAATAAATATAGTAAATTTTTATTTTGATACTGACTCTTGAAAAATTAGTTTATAGAACTATTTTATCGATGCTTATCTCTAACATATCACTCAAAATATCTTCTTGTCTTCCAACCATCATCTCCTTATGTCAAGGAAGAAAGTTGTCCCTTTATTAGAAGACCGAGTATCTCCTGCACATATGAAGTGTGATAATGGTCTCACCTTATGGTATGTGAAAGCTGTTTGTATATAGTTACAAATATTTGATAAAAAACAACAAATGATCTATAACTTACATATAACAAACTCGTCTATGAAATCAACCCACTCCTAAATGCAATCTCAATCCCAATTACTTAGCCTCGCATTCATCCTCTTCAATGGTCATGCTCTATCAATAGTATACCTTATATAGGTTGTTACCACTTTTCAAATTATTTGCATTTTTACATTTACATAGTCAGTTAGAATATTGAGTATTGATATTAAACATATAATTTCACTAAAGTTAGAAATTACGTTATTCCTACTAGATCTTACAAGCAATGTGGCATTCAAAGGTAGGGAGTAATCTTAATATATCATGAGATCCTTCATTCTCACTCTATGACTTCTCATTATCATCTGCAGCAATGAGGTGCCTTTTATATAAAATAGTGGCATTATGTCCTACTCGTACCTTTTATATAAAATAGTGGCATTATGCATCCCTGGCGCATCTAAAAACGAGAAACCTAATGAATTTTCTTAGTACCCTCTCTAAATGAAGCTCCCCACCAACAATAGTAGGAAAGACTTGGCGTTGAGGCAAAGACCAATTGGTAATGACTTAGGTTTTGATAATTTAAGAACATCTTCTTACACTTCATTGTTTTCACAAGTCACATATTGCACAAGATATTGTTAACAACTTTGTTTGAAGAAACACAATTATCTTGTAAGACTTTTCAATTAACAATTATGTTGAAATATATTAGATGAACTTTGCTCCAACTAATAACATAAAACATTGGAAGTTAAAGTTTGTATAGATAATTTGATAAGAGCAAGGCATTGAGCATAAGAGTGTTGCCACCTCCATCATATTCATGTGTGTGGCGCAGGGTGAATAAGAAACATTAGTAGCTTCATGCTCATTATATGCTAGTTTTTTGGTATTAGAAAATATGACAACAATGGTATAAAGATCATCAAGTGACCTATCTAGCCTTAATGAAGTTGATGATGAAGATAAGTGCATATGTTTCAACTTTCAACTTCATAAAATGATCGTTGAATGGCTGCCATACTGTAACCTTTGGCTTCAACGAATTCATATGAAACATTACTTATGAACAGAGCACATCATTCGTGAAAAGGTCATGTTGCAAGACCTTTACACCATTAATCTCACCAATCTGCAATATAACTTATGTCAACACTCATGATCTTTATCTATGTTGACAATTCACGAATCTGGAACTGAAATTTTCCAAAGCCTGCAACAAACAAATCATATATTGTCAGAGTGAAACCATAAATAAGGAGAAACAGAAGCTACAACAATTGGTTGGATGAAACTTTGAAGATCACAAAGGTCATCCTGATGGGGACATGTTTTGGTTTTTTGGGAATATCATGCAATGACTACGTACAATTTTTGGAGCTTCTGGTGAGAGTACCTATAGGCGAACAGCAATGCCCTGATGAGAGCAATTTCAAGTTTGGACAAACCCCATATGATTGTAATTTTCATCCATAGTTTTATGTCACTAAACCAGTCCCGTGCTGTATGCAAAATTCCCAATTGATCACAAACAGCATATATCGAAAACCTTAGGAAAACACAGCAGGTTAAATATTTTCATCCAACCAAACACAACAAATGCGGCTCATCAATCATCGTTGAGATATCTTAGCTTATAGATTGGTTGGGATATCGTAGCTTATAGATTGGTTATTGTCTTGTTGGTTTCTTGTTGTGTGTTAAAGTGTTTGTACTCATTGTACTAGATTTTCAAGTATACTTCCTAAACCTGCATTTCATTAAATGAGTATTTCTTAGCTTAAATATGTTTTTTTGAAACATATTTTATGACTTTTATAAACTAGTATGATTGTTTCACTTCTAAGTATTAGTGTCTAGATTAGGAAAATTTTCCAATGAACCACTTCTAGCTTGTAATGAAATTTTAAGACAAAAAAAGTCTACCTAGATTGTGTACACATGGGATGGTACCTATGAGCAACCTGTACAGAGAAAATATAATTTAGTTGAATTTAAGTTAGGAATTCCCTTATTGGACCTTTATATGTACATAATAAAACTGACTACAATCCTATCACACATGATACACATATTGAACCAAGAAATATGATGAAATTACGGTTTTTCGGCACATATTTTATGGTCAATTTCTTTCAAAATGCCGTAAGATAAAGTCACCGAACAGATATATATATATACACACATATTTATATATACATATATATGCACAACACATGCAGATTCTGTGAGTAAATTAAAGAAATACATTTGATTATTCAACTTATCCACCAAGGTACTTCATCTTGAATATGTTTTGTTAACTCATCCATCACCATTATAAATAAGTATGGACTTAAAGTTGATCCTTGATGTAACCCAATATTAACTTCAAAGAAGTCTGTCATTCCTTCATGAGTCCTCACACATGTTTTTGCACCATCATACATGTCTCTTATAAGGTTAATATATGTCAATGAGATACCTCTTTTTTCTAAAGTTCTCCAAAGAACCTCCCTCGGTACCCTATCATAAGCTTTTTCTAGATCAATAAATATCATGTGAAGGTCTTTCTTTTTTACTCTAAAATGTTCCATAAGACGTCTCAAAAGGTGAATCGCTTCAATAGTAGATCTGCCTGGCATAAATCCAAATTGGTTCTGTGTTGTACTTGATACTTGTCTTAACCTACATTCGATAATTCTTTCCCATAATTTCATAGTATGACTCATTAACTTGATACCTCGATAATTCGCACAATTTTGAATGTCTCCCTTGTTCTTATATATGGGTATAAGTGTACTTGTTCTCCATTCCTCGGGCATCTTTTGGTTTTTCCATATTTCATTAAATAGCCTTGTGAGCCAAGTGATTCCTATTTCTCCTAGTATTTTCCAAACTTCTATAGAAATATTATCTGGTCCTACCGATTTACCACTCTTCATATGTTTAAGAGCCTCTTTGACTTCATTCTTTTGAATACGTCGGTAGAAATTGTGGTTTATATACTTTTCTGACTTGGCTAAATCTCCTAAACTAATACTAACATTTTTATTTTCATTAAAAAGATTATAAAAATAGTTTTTCCATCTATTTCTTATATCATCATTTGTCACTAGAATTTTTTCCTCCTCGTCTTTTATGCATCTAACATAATTAAGATCTTTAGTTTTCTTATCTCTAGCCCTAGCTATCCTAAAAATATCTCTTTCACCCTCTTTTGAGATGAGTTTTTTATATAAGTCATCCCAAATCTTAGCTTTTGCTTCACTAACGGCCTTTTTCGCTTCCTTCTTTGCTTTCTTATAAGCTTCTAAAGTTTCACTAGTTTTCTTAGCATAATGTAATTTGTAACATGCCCTCTTTGCCTTGATTTTATTTTGTACTACTTCACTCCACCACCAAGCTTCTTTTTGCCCTTAGATACCCCTAACACATCTTTCGCCACTTTCCTAATATGTATAGCCATATTGTTCCACATATTACAGGGTGTGCCAACATAATTCCAAACATCTCCTTGAAGGACTTTCTGTTTAAATATATCTTCTTTCTCGCTTTTGAGGTTCCACCATTTAGTCCGAATAGCTCGATGCACTCTTTTCTTCTTTGTCCACTTTTTTATTTGTAAATCCATAACTAAAAGTCGATGTTGGGTGGTTAAGCTTTCTCCTGGAATTACCTTACAATCTTTACAACACGCTCTATCTTTTTTCGACAAATAAAGTAATCAATTTGTGTTTGTGATAAGCCACTCTTATAAGTAATTAAATGTTCATCTCGTTTTTTGAAGATTGTATTGACTACAAAGAGATCAAATGACATAGCAAAATTTAAAATCTCCCTACCTTCCTCGTTTATATCCCCAAAACCAAAGTTTCCATGAATCCCTTGATATCCTAATGCCTCTTTACCGACATCTCCATTTAAATCTCCTCCTAAACAAATCATCTCCCTTTGTGGAATCTTTTGAAACACCTTATCTAACTCTTCCCAAAAAACTGTCTTTATACTATCTTCTAGTCCTACTTGGGGTGCGTAAGCACAAACTATATTCAAAACCTCTGCTCCTAACACAAATTTCAACGTCATGATTCGGTCACCATATCGTTGTATGTCTACTACACTCTCCTTTAAATCTTTATTTATGATAATACCAACTCCGTTTCGAGCCTTTTCTTTACCTGAGTACCATAATTTAAAACCTGTATCCTCTATCTCCTTTGCTTTTTCTCCAACCCATTTTGTCTCTTGTAAACATAGAATATGAATCTTTCTCCGAATCATAGTATCTACCACCTCCATTAGCTTACCCGATAATGTTCCGATATTCCAAGAACCAATACGAATCTTATTATCTAGGACTAGCTTCCTTACCCCCCGCATCCGTCCATAATCAAAATGCGGAGACCCTCTCTGAAAATTTTTCACTACATTCGGGCGGCAATGTAGCGGGACTAACTTCTTTACCCACACCCGTCCATGATGTGGGAACCCTCTCTGCAATTGATTCACTACATTCGGGCGAAAATGTAGTGGCCCTTGCTTACTTCTTACTGCATTCGGGCTCTACAGCACGTCGCTAGGCGGGGACGCCCCAAAGTAATACTCATAAATTTTGTAATCCATGTTGTAAAATCCGACGAAGTTTTACGCTGGCTGTCGGAAGCCTAACACAACCCTCCTCCTTTATCCGGGCTTGGGACCGGCAATGCAAGGATGATCCCTTACATGGGCGGAGTTTCGAACACATGCAAGAAAAAAAAATAAGTAGAGATATATTACTATAATAAAACCAAAGTAGCCATAATGGTTGTTGAAACATGCATGTTTTGTTAAGTAAGGATGCAACACTGTATAATTCAATTAAACTAAACATTGAACTGGTTGTTGAAACGCTGCATTTACACTAATACCTAGGTACTTCTTGTAGAGAGAGACACCTCATTCCAGGATCTTCAGTAAGTAGCATCTGATGTATAGGACCAGTAAGTCACAGCTGGTTTTAGTAAAGGCGAATAAACCAAAGAAGCCATAAGTATACAGTTCATATAACAGATATGTATATAGCCTGCATTGTATATAGTTACATATACTATATATGTATACATACACAGATATGTATGTGTGTGTGTGTATACATGCAGAGGGAGTTCATATAACATCCAGCTAGCTGCAAAAGGAAGCTCGCTGTAGCTGCTTCCTACAAAATATAAACCACTCATTTTGGTGCAACTCTGCATTTACAGAGACGGCGAGAAGGTTGAGCAGCCTTAGTGGCAAGAGATCATACCTAGTTCAGTAATAGCATGTATATCAATGAGTAATAGTTTTTTTTTTTAAATCTGACAAGAAGAAGAAGAAAGATGTTAACAGCTAGAATTCTTAACACAACAGTTTTTATGAAGATGTCAATTTTCTGGTTCCGGTAAAATACTTGTGGTTTTCAAAAGCAGCAACTGCAAAAGGGTGGTTTGGTAGAATGACATTGACCCACTAATAATTCTTCTACTGCGCCATAATCACTGTTAGGGTAAACACTTTTCATTGAGCAAAAGGAACAGAAACTTAGACAGTTATATATAGAAAGGAGGTTAGGAACCATGCCATATAAAGCAGTAATAGCAGCATCTGAAATGATGGAAGTAGGAGCTGGTTAGGAACCATCCCAATTATTGGAACTCTGTCTCTATAATAAATATAGTAAATTTTTATTTTGATACTGACTCTTGAAAAATTAGTTTATAGAACTATTTTATCGATGCTTATCTCTAACATATCACTCAAAATATCTTCTTGTCTTCCAACCATCATCTCCTTATGTCAAGGAAGAAAGTTGTCCCTTTATTAGAAGACCGAGTATCTCCTGCACATATGAAGTGTGATAATGGTCTCACCTTATGGTATGTGAAAGCTGTTTGTATATAGTTACAAATATTTGATAAAAAACAACAAATGATCTATAACTTACATATAACAAACTCGTCTATGAAATCAACCCACTCCTAAATGCAATCTCAATCCCAATTACTTAGCCTCGCATTCATCCTCTTCAATGGTCATGCTCTATCAATAGTATACCTTATATAGGTTGTTACCACTTTTCAAATTATTTGCATTTTTACATTTACATAGTCAGTTAGAATATTGAGTATTGATATTAAACATATAATTTCACTAAAGTTAGAAATTACGTTATTCCTACTAGATCTTACAAGCAATGTGGCATTCAAAGGTAGGGAGTAATCTTAATATATCATGAGATCCTTCATTCTCACTCTATGACTTCTCATTATCATCTGCAGCAATGAGGTGCCTTTTATATAAAATAGTGGCATTATGTCCTACTCGTACCTTTTATATAAAATAGTGGCATTATGCATCCCTGGCGCATCTAAAAACGAGAAACCTAATGAATTTTCTTAGTACCCTCTCTAAATGAAGCTCCCCACCAACAATAGTAGGAAAGACTTGGCGTTGAGGCAAAGACCAATTGGTAATGACTTAGGTTTTGATAATTTAAGAACATCTTCTTACACTTCATTGTTTTCACAAGTCGCATATTGCACAAGATATTGTTAACAACTTTGTTTGAAGAAACACAATTATCTTGTAAGACTTTTCAATTAACAATTATGTTGAAATATATTAGATGAACTTTGCTCCAACTAATAACATAAAACATTGGAAGTTAAAGTTTGTATAGATAATTTGATAAGAGCAAGGCATTGAGCATAAGAGTGTTGCCACCTCCATCATATTCATGTGTGTGGCGCAGGGTGAATAAGAAACATTAGTAGCTTCATGCTCATTATATGCTAGTTTTTTGGTATTAGAAAATATGACAACAATGGTATAAAGATCATCAAGTGACCTATCTAGCCTTAATGAAGTTGATGATGAAGATAAGTGCATATGTTTCAACTTTCAACTTCATAAAATGATCGTTGAATGGCTGCCATACTGTAACCTTTGGCTTCAACGAATTCATATGAAACATTACTTATGAACAGAGCACATCATTCGTGAAAAGGTCATGTTGCAAGACCTTTACACCATTAATCTCACCAATCTGCAATATAACTTATGTCAACACTCATGATCTTTATCTATGTTGACAATTCACGAATCTGGAACTGAAATTTTCCAAAGCCTGCAACAAACAAATCATATATTGTCAGAGTGAAACCATAAATAAGGAGAAACAGAAGCTACAACAATTGGTTGGATGAAACTTTGAAGATCACAAAGGTCATCCTGATGGGGACATGTTTTGGTTTTTTGGGAATATCATGCAATGACTACGTACAATTTTTGGAGCTTCTGGTGAGAGTACCTATAGGCGAACAGCAATGCCCTGATGAGAGCAATTTCAAGTTTGGACAAACCCCATATGATTGTAATTTTCATCCATAGTTTTATGTCACTAAACCAGTCCCGTGCTGTATGCAAAATTCCCAATTGATCACAAACAGCATATATCGAAAACCTTAGGAAAACACAGCAGGTTAAATATTTTCATCCAACCAAACACAACAAATGCGGCTCATCAATCATCGTTGAGATATCTTAGCTTATAGATTGGTTGGGATATCGTAGCTTATAGATTGGTTATTGTCTTGTTGGTTTCTTGTTGTGTGTTAAAGTGTTTGTACTCATTGTACTAGATTTTCAAGTATACTTCCTAAACCTGCATTTCATTAAATGAGTATTTCTTAGCTTAAATATGTTTTTTTGAAACATATTTTATGACTTTTATAAACTAGTATGATTGTTTCACTTCTAAGTATTAGTGTCTAGATTAGGAAAATTTTCCAATGAACCACTTCTAGCTTGTAATGAAATTTTAAGACAAAAAAAGTCTACCTAGATTGTGTACACATGGGATGGTACCTATGAGCAACCTGTACAGAGAAAATATAATTTAGTTGAATTTAAGTTAGGAATTCCCTTATTGGACCTTTATATGTACATAATAAAACTGACTACAATCCTATCACACATGATACACATATTGAACCAAGAAATATGATGAAATTACGGTTTTTCGGCACATATTTTATGGTCAATTTCTTTCAAAATGCCGTAAGATAAAGTCACCGAACAGATATATATATATACACACATATTTATATATACATATATATGCACAACACATGCAGATTCTGTGAGTAAATTAAAGAAATACATTTGATTATTCAACTTATCCACCAAGGTACTTCATCTTGAATATGTTTTGTTAACTCATCCATCACCATTATAAATAAGTATGGACTTAAAGTTGATCCTTGATGTAACCCAATATTAACTTCAAAGAAGTCTGTCATTCCTTCATGAGTCCTCACACATGTTTTTGCACCATCATACATGTCTCTTATAAGGTTAATATATGTCAATGAGATACCTCTTTTTTCTAAAGTTCTCCAAAGAACCTCCCTCGGTACCCTATCATAAGCTTTTTCTAGATCAATAAATATCATGTGAAGGTCTTTCTTTTTTACTCTAAAATGTTCCATAAGACGTCTCAAAAGGTGAATCGCTTCAATAGTAGATCTGCCTGGCATAAATCCAAATTGGTTCTGTGTTGTACTTGATACTTGTCTTAACCTACATTCGATAATTCTTTCCCATAATTTCATAGTATGACTCATTAACTTGATACCTCGATAATTCGCACAATTTTGAATGTCTCCCTTGTTCTTATATATGGGTATAAGTGTACTTGTTCTCCATTCCTCGGGCATCTTTTGGTTTTTCCATATTTCATTAAATAGCCTTGTGAGCCAAGTGATTCCTATTTCTCCTAGTATTTTCCAAACTTCTATAGAAATATTATCTGGTCCTACCGATTTACCACTCTTCATATGTTTAAGAGCCTCTTTGACTTCATTCTTTTGAATACGTCGGTAGAAATTGTGGTTTATATACTTTTCTGACTTGGCTAAATCTCCTAAACTAATACTAACATTTTTATTTTCATTAAAAAGATTATAAAAATAGTTTTTCCATCTATTTCTTATATCATCATTTGTCACTAGAATTTTTTCCTCCTCGTCTTTTATGCATCTAACATAATTAAGATCTTTAGTTTTCTTATCTCTAGCCCTAGCTATCCTAAAAATATCTCTTTCACCCTCTTTTGAGATGAGTTTTTTATATAAGTCATCCCAAATCTTAGCTTTTGCTTCACTAACGGCCTTTTTCGCTTCCTTCTTTGCTTTCTTATAAGCTTCTAAAGTTTCACTAGTTTTCTTAGCATAATGTAATTTGTAACATGCCCTCTTTGCCTTGATTTTATTTTGTACTACTTCACTCCACCACCAAGCTTCTTTTTGCCCTTAGATACCCCTAACACATCTTTCGCCACTTTCCTAATATGTATAGCCATATTGTTCCACATATTACAGGGTGTGCCAACATAATTCCAAACATCTCCTTGAAGGACTTTCTGTTTAAATATATCTTCTTTCTCGCTTTTGAGGTTCCACCATTTAGTCCGAATAGCTCGATGCACTCTTTTCTTCTTTGTCCACTTTTTTATTTGTAAATCCATAACTAAAAGTCGATGTTGGGTGGTTAAGCTTTCTCCTGGAATTACCTTACAATCTTTACAACACGCTCTATCTTTTTTCGACAAATAAAGTAATCAATTTGTGTTTGTGATAAGCCACTCTTATAAGTAATTAAATGTTCATCTCGTTTTTTGAAGATTGTATTGACTACAAAGAGATCAAATGACATAGCAAAATTTAAAATCTCCCTACCTTCCTCGTTTATATCCCCAAAACCAAAGTTTTCATGAATCCCTTGATATCCTAATGCCTCTTTACCGACATCTCCATTTAAATCTCCTCCTAAACAAATCATCTCCCTTTGTGGAATCTTTTGAAACACCTTATCTAACTCTTCCCAAAAAACTGTCTTTATACTATCTTCTAGTCCTACTTGGGGTGCGTAAGCACAAACTATATTCAAAACCTCTGCTCCTAACACAAATTTCAACGTCATGATTCGGTCACCATATCGTTGTATGTCTACTACACTCTCCTTTAAATCTTTATTTATGATAATACCAACTCCGTTTCGAGCCTTTTCTTTACCTGAGTACCATAATTTAAAACCTGTATCCTCTATCTCCTTTGCTTTTTCTCCAACCCATTTTGTCTCTTGTAAACATAGAATATGAATCTTTCTCCGAATCATAGTATCTACCACCTCCATTAGCTTACCCGATAATGTTCCGATATTCCAAGAACCAATACGAATCTTATTATCTAGGACTAGCTTCCTTACCCCCCGCATCCGTCCATAATCAAAATGCGGAGACCCTCTCTGAAAATTTTTCACTACATTCGGGCGGCAATGTAGCGGGACTAACTTCTTTACCCACACCCGTCCATGATGTGGGAACCCTCTCTGCAATTGATTCACTACATTCGGGCGAAAATGTAGTGGCCCTTGCTTACTTCTTACTGCATTCGGGCTCTACAGCACGTCGCTAGGCGGGGACGCCCCAAAGTAATACTCATAAATTTTGTAATCCATGTTGTAAAATCCGACGAAGTTTTACGCTGGCTGTCGGAAGCCTAACACAACCCTCCTCCTTTATCCGGGCTTGGGACCGGCAATGCAAGGATGATCCCTTACATGGGCGGAGTTTCGAACACATGCAAGAAAAAAAAATAAGTAGAGATATATTACTATAATAAAACCAAAGTAGCCATAATGGTTGTTGAAACATGCATGTTTTGTTAAGTAAGGATGCAACACTGTATAATTCAATTAAACTAAACATTGAACTGGTTGTTGAAACGCTGCATTTACACTAATACCTAGGTACTTCTTGTAGAGAGAGACACCTCATTCCAGGATCTTCAGTAAGTAGCATCTGATGTATAGGACCAGTAAGTCACAGCTGGTTTTAGTAAAGGCGAATAAACCAAAGAAGCCATAAGTATACAGTTCATATAACAGATATGTATATAGCCTGCATTGTATATAGTTACATATACTATATATGTATACATACACAGATATGTATGTGTGTGTGTGTATACATGCAGAGGGAGTTCATATAACATCCAGCTAGCTGCAAAAGGAAGCTCGCTGTAGCTGCTTCCTACAAAATATAAACCACTCATTTTGGTGCAACTCTGCATTTACAGAGACGGCGAGAAGGTTGAGCAGCCTTAGTGGCAAGAGATCATACCTAGTTCAGTAATAGCATGTATATCAATGAGTAATAGTTTTTTTTTTTAAATCTGACAAGAAGAAGAAGAAAGATGTTAACAGCTAGAATTCTTAACACAACAGTTTTTATGAAGATGTCAATTTTCTGGTTCCGGTAAAATACTTGTGGTTTTCAAAAGCAGCAACTGCAAAAGGGTGGTTTGGTAGAATGACATTGACCCACTAATAATTCTTCTACTGCGCCATAATCACTGTTAGGGTAAACACTTTTCATTGAGCAAAAGGAACAGAAACTTAGACAGTTATATATAGAAAGGAGGTTAGGAACCATGCCATATAAAGCAGTAATAGCAGCATCTGAAATGATGGAAGTAGGAGCTGGTTAGGAACCATCCCAATTATTGGAACTCTGTCTCTATAATAAATATAGTAAATTTTTATTTTGATACTGACTCTTGAAAAATTAGTTTATAGAACTATTTTATCGATGCTTATCTCTAACATATCACTCAAAATATCTTCTTGTCTTCCAACCATCATCTCCTTATGTCAAGGAAGAAAGTTGTCCCTTTATTAGAAGACCGAGTATCTCCTGCACATATGAAGTGTGATAATGGTCTCACCTTATGGTATGTGAAAGCTGTTTGTATATAGTTACAAATATTTGATAAAAAACAACAAATGATCTATAACTTACATATAACAAACTCGTCTATGAAATCAACCCACTCCTAAATGCAATCTCAATCCCAATTACTTAGCCTCGCATTCATCCTCTTCAATGGTCATGCTCTATCAATAGTATACCTTATATAGGTTGTTACCACTTTTCAAATTATTTGCATTTTTACATTTACATAGTCAGTTAGAATATTGAGTATTGATATTAAACATATAATTTCACTAAAGTTAGAAATTACGTTATTCCTACTAGATCTTACAAGCAATGTGGCATTCAAAGGTAGGGAGTAATCTTAATATATCATGAGATCCTTCATTCTCACTCTATGACTTCTCATTATCATCTGCAGCAATGAGGTGCCTTTTATATAAAATAGTGGCATTATGTCCTACTCGTACCTTTTATATAAAATAGTGGCATTATGCATCCCTGGCGCATCTAAAAACGAGAAACCTAATGAATTTTCTTAGTACCCTCTCTAAATGAAGCTCCCCACCAACAATAGTAGGAAAGACTTGGCGTTGAGGCAAAGACCAATTGGTAATGACTTAGGTTTTGATAATTTAAGAACATCTTCTTACACTTCATTGTTTTCACAAGTCGCATATTGCACAAGATATTGTTAACAACTTTGTTTGAAGAAACACAATTATCTTGTAAGACTTTTCAATTAACAATTATGTTGAAATATATTAGATGAACTTTGCTCCAACTAATAACATAAAACATTGGAAGTTAAAGTTTGTATAGATAATTTGATAAGAGCAAGGCATTGAGCATAAGAGTGTTGCCACCTCCATCATATTCATGTGTGTGGCGCAGGGTGAATAAGAAACATTAGTAGCTTCATGCTCATTATATGCTAGTTTTTTGGTATTAGAAAATATGACAACAATGGTATAAAGATCATCAAGTGACCTATCTAGCCTTAATGAAGTTGATGATGAAGATAAGTGCATATGTTTCAACTTTCAACTTCATAAAATGATCGTTGAATGGCTGCCATACTGTAACCTTTGGCTTCAACGAATTCATATGAAACATTACTTATGAACAGAGCACATCATTCGTGAAAAGGTCATGTTGCAAGACCTTTACACCATTAATCTCACCAATCTGCAATATAACTTATGTCAACACTCATGATCTTTATCTATGTTGACAATTCACGAATCTGGAACTGAAATTTTCCAAAGCCTGCAACAAACAAATCATATATTGTCAGAGTGAAACCATAAATAAGGAGAAACAGAAGCTACAACAATTGGTTGGATGAAACTTTGAAGATCACAAAGGTCATCCTGATGGGGACATGTTTTGGTTTTTTGGGAATATCACCCCTCCCCAACTTTCCCCCTAAAAAAAAAATCGAGTTGGTTAACACGCGGTAGGGGTTTGCATTCCATGCCTTAGCCAATTCGCCCAAGGCATGGAAGCGAATTGGCTAAGTCACATCGGGAAGGGGTTCCCGGTTCATGCCTTATCCAAACTTCGAAGCATGACTCGCCAAACTCCGAATGTGACTTGGCTCGGTTGGGGCGAACCGTTCCGTTTGGGCACACCCCTTAGTTTAATGTTGTGGTGCAGCGAGGCGGTTTGGTGTGCGTCTACCTGTGGTGTCAACTTACCGGTAGGTGTGCATCTGCTTGTGGTGTTAACTGCCACATCTAACTGGTGTTAACATGCCGGTAGGTGTGCGTCTACCTGTGGTGTTAACTTACCGGTAGGTGTGCGTCTACCTGAGGTGTTAACTCACCGGTAGGTGTGTGTCTGCTTGTGGTGTTAACTGCCATGTTTGACTCTGGTGTTAACATGCTGGTGGGTGTGCGTCTGCCCGTGGTGTTAACTTGTCAGTAGGTGTGCGTCTGTCCGTGGTGTTAACCTGCCCGTAGGTACACCTCTGCCTGTGGTGTTAACCTGTCGGTAGCTGCAACCTTTGCCTGTGGTGTTAACCATCCGGTAGCTGCAACCTCTACCTGTGGTGTTAACCTGTCGGAAGCTGCAATCTTTGCTTGTGG